>WHYT01016619.1:167298-191664 GCA_009806455.1 Tetrax tetrax | reverse complement strand
AGAAAAAAATACTATTTTATTAAAACAAAATGTGAGCACGAATTACTTTTACTGGGCGTCTTTTTGCAGCATGATGGGTGAAGAATAGCTGAATGCTAATCAGCTCTACTACTCAGACCTAAAGCTTCCCGCAGTGCTATGCAATTATGCTTTGTCTTTATGGGCACCTAGAAATAGATGTGGTGTTCAGTGAATTCTTTTGGTTGTTAATGCATCCTTTCATAGTCAAACCCTAAGCCTGACGTTGATGGAACAAGATATAGCCCATTGTTTTTGATTCCGGCTCTTCCACGTTAATGATTGTTGTGGAAATGACACCAGTCGGTATCCCAAAATTAATTCCTTTGGGCATTTTCTCTGTCCGGTAGTGACTGATGCTCATTGCTGAGAACCTTCAGTCTGACTGTAATACGGACAGAAGCACAGTCTAATACTTAGCCCATTAAGCCTGAACATACTTGTTTTCTGTGAAGATTTTGCAAGAGAAATACTTCCCGTCACTGTGATTGCCCTGTGTGGCTGTCCTGTTGCTTAGTGAGTGTGGTGTGCCTGTATCTCCATCTGCAGATGACAAGCAAGGCTTGTGTTAGGCAGGACCTTGGTAGTTCTCAGTAAAAAATAGACATAATGCTAGAGGTTGTTTTTTGGTTTTGGTTTTTTTTTTTTCCCATGTGGTAACCTCTAGTACAGCAGAAATGTGCCTATTATCCTGTTTACCAAAGCTACACTAAAGCAGGTGGTTACTTCCTTCCCTTTTCCAGTTAGCTGTACAATTTGGGGATTCCCTAACTATCGTGAAAGCTTTAATGACTGAGAAGCATGAAGCTCCACAGTACTACAGATGGTTGCCCAGCAACTGATTATTCTGTATCGTAACAACAGAAAAGATCTCATAGTTGAAGAGTATGATAGTGCTTTCAGGCAGCTCATTTTACATATTTCTGCATGATGCTTTCAGGCAGCTCATTTTATATATTTTGGGGGAAAGAATTTTGGAGGGATGGGGGGCAGGAAGGGGGATGAGGTTAAAAACACAGATGACCAGTTAGTGTTTGTCGGCTGAGTTTCAGTAACTTGGTAAGCTGCAATAACTGGAGTACTTAAGAGCATCTGTACGTACCTTCTGTGTCACAGATTTCTGGTCACATTTTCATCACCTAATCCCTCACTGCACATAATATCTTCTTCTTTACTGTGTGGTTGTTCTCTTCCCGAAGTCTCTATTTTTCCCTTTACAGACAGGAAGAAGCTTCATACTGCTCCGGTACGGCAAGTCTTCCGCCTGCGCCCCTTCCATGTTCTGGTAGCTACAGGTGGCGGATATGCAGGATACAAAAAATATGAGGGTTACAAGTTGGACCAGCTGGAGAAGAGCGGCATAGAGGTGCCTGTGAAGCTTGCAAGCGAGTGGGAGGTAAGAAACTTGGGGCAATTTTGCTTCTGCCAAGTCTGATGCAAAGCTCCTTTGCTTTCATTCCAACGAGGGGAGGTTTAATTTGTCCTCTACTACCAATGCATTTTTGATGAATTGTGGAACTAAAGTTTCTGTTGCTTTTGGCTAAAGTCATTGTAATCATACCTTTGGAACTGCTGGTGTCTCCTCCATCTTTGGAGGCTGACACTTTATTTTTTTTAAATACTTGTCAAATCAGAGGTAGAGGGGATAGTTAATCAAGTGATTGTATTATGTATTTTGAATAAAAATATGTTTGGTGGGCATTGAATCATGTCATGTAGTCCAACCTCTTGCTTCAAGCAGGGCCAGCAGTGAATTCAGACCATGTTACTTAGGGCTTTGTCCCCTTAAGTCTTAAAAATTTCCAAGGACAGAGGTTCCACAGTGTCTCTAGGCAGCCTGTCCCAATGCTTAATATTAATATTTTCCTTGTATCTAGTTAGAACCGCCCTTGTTTCAATTTATGGCCGCTGTCTCTGCATCTCCCTCAGTAAAGAGCCTGGTTCTGTCTTCTCAGTAACCTCTTCTTGGATGTTAGAAGGCTGTTGTTAGGCCCCTCCTAAGTCTTCTCCAGGCTAAACAAGCCTAATACCCTTAGCCCGTCCTCATAGGCCATGTGCTGCAACCCTTTGACTATCCTGCTGGCCCTTCGCTGGTCATGCTCTACATCTTTCTTGATCCTAAGAAACCTAGACACAGTATTCCAGATATGGTCTGACACGCACAAAGTAAAGTAAATTGCTTTCCCTTGGCTTCTACTCCTTTATGCTGTTGGCCTTCATCACTGCCAAGGCATGATGCAGATTCATCTTCAGCCTCCTGTCCACTTGCACCCCTGAGAGAGGCATAAGGCGTGGATCTGCAGTACCTGATGGAGCTGTGGCTCTGCTAGTGCAATACATTTTCTTATTTTCCCCACCTTGCATGGCAAGGTAGCAAACTAAGCATATTATGCTATTTACAGAATTAAATACAGAAATCAAAATAGGCAAGACTAAAATTACATATAAAAAAAAAAATCAGAAAACATTCAGGTTTTTTTTTGTCCTAGTAATTTTAGCTATGGGCAGAGCTTGTGCAGTAGTTGTAAAGTTTATCTTCTCACTAGCTGCTCAATCTCTGCTACTTTTGGCACTTTGCTTAATTCCTCTACGCCTTCATGCCTTATATATTTCACAAGGAAGCTGAGATGGAATTAGTACCTAGTTAATAAAAATCTACCTGTTTTCTTTGTGAATATATAGCAAGACCTTTTTGTCATAGGTAACACCTAGGTTTGTAATGGCTCTTGCTGATCCTGAGGGATTTTTGCCTTTTCTTCTGGATTCGAAGGCGTTAAAAAAAAAAAATGTAGAATTGCAGTATATATATCAGATTCATAGGTCAAATATCCACTGCAGCATTGAAGTAAGAAATATTTCATAAGTTCCTACAACTGCTGTGTCTCCTTTGAAATACTAAGTCCATTGTACAACTCTGTGTTAGACAGTTTAAAGCATATGTGGTATTCTTCCAAACAGCCAGGTGAGTGCTTACTTCAGTGCCATTTCTGAAGGCAAGGAGTTAAAAATTCTAGGATTGTAGGATTGCTGGGCAATGCTTCAGTATGACCTTTAGCATCCCAGTTTCTTTGCATTCCTGACCTCATTGCCAGTTTGTCAGTGGTTTGGCCACATGCCTGTGAGGGACTAGGCTGGAATCCCTAAATTCATTTTCACTAGTGACCCAAATCAGATATGATCCAGTCAGTCCAGATGCTAACAGCTTAGGCTATGATAGCTCCTGAGATATTTGTCTGTAAATCTGTCTTCTGTATATTCTTTTCCTGCTGAAGCTTATTTCAAACTGGTTTTATGATCTGATTAAAAAAGAGACTGGTAAGTGTCCATGGAGTATTTATTTTAAAAGGCAAGATCAATTCAGTTTTGATACTCAAAACCAAATATTTTTAAATTATTGTTCATACTTTTAGGTATGTAATTGGGTAATTCCCTTATTAAATTTGCTTTCTTTCATTATACTGATATGCTGATTTGTTATTATTTGGTGAAACCATGGGTATTGCTTTTGATAAAATAGCTCTAAAAGATTTGGTTTTTGTAGTGGGGAATCACACAAAGCATTTCAATCTGATAAGCAGGGCTCCAAATGCAACAGATACCTAGTAAGAGGCACTAACAAGGTTTCCTAGTGCTTCCTAATATGCTTAAGTTCTGTTGAATGCTTCTGTGGGAGGCAAAGGAAGCTTGACAGGAGAAAAAAAAGAAACTGTGTTCAGACGTTGGAAGAAATATTCCAAACAATGAAGGATTCAAGAAAAATAAAAGCTGCATTGTTCCTTTTTATTGAAAAAGTGGAGTGTCTTTTTTGCTGACCTATCATTTTCCCTTATTCCGTTTTTTGCATCCCTGGAAGCACACAAGAGAGATGTCATCTTGTTTTATAGAGCAGAATAAGCCTTTGCATAGGCAAAAAGAGACCAAATGTGATTGAATAGGCTTTGAAAAGAACAAGAAACTACTACACGTGCCCTCGCTGCTGAGCCTGCTGCTATGAAGTTCTGATTCCACAGTACCAACCTCGTGTTCGTGTGAGAACATGTGCCATCTTTCACCTGACAGCTCCGTCCCTTGCTTCTGAGTAGAAGACAGAGATGAAATAGATAATCACTATCATGTGCAAGCAGGGAATCTCTCCTTGTTGCAGAGGTTCCTATCAGTACCGTTACAGAAGCGTGCATAGTTTTTGACGGAATTAAAAAGAGTATACTGCTGTACGTTTTTGTTTTGCTCAAGCTTCATAGAAGAATGAGGGAAAAAATATTCTGGTTTAAGTCAGGTCTCCCTTAAGCTTTTCCACAGGGAAAGACTATTGCTCCTTTAGCATAGGCCTTTTCTTCCTATAATTTTCTTAGAGACATTATGTAGCTAATAGCTTGAGCTGATTAAAGCCTTAGTGTGTCTCCTACTGTGAACACCAGTGAGGATCAGCTTTCATTTAATTAGATGAGGTAAAGCAGATGGCTTGGAAGGAGACAGGTAGATATTTATCAGATGGATGGAAGCTTATTGTTTCAAATCCTTGCTGTCACAGAACATTTCCTGGTTGAGATCTGCATGCATAGTATGCGATTCATATGCTAACTAGAGGCATTTTGCCTCTTCTCGCCTGGGCAGTGTTGATACGGGATCGAAGAACTGCTCAGAGAAACCTTGGCCAAAGAGTGAGTTTGGATGAACAGAATGACCAAATGTTTTTCTCCAGGGAGAGGAACTTCTGGTAGCTGTCCTTTGCTTCCATAGGTTGTTCTGTTTTGTGTGAGCAAAAAGCAGTGTTTGTGGGAATGATGTGCACCAGGAAAAACACAGTGAACCTTCAAGGGAAATGAGCTGTAGTGACATCTGATAATACAGATGACAGATTAATACACAGTTCTGTCCTGTTTGGACTTCAGCTGTTGTCATGGGCCGCAGTTTTTAAAAACAGCCTAATACAGCGGGGAACTGCTTGTGTATAGGTTTAGGATCTTGATTCTCAGAGGTAAGAACACCACAGTCTTTCCTATTGATATTAAAAACTGCTCGCATTTGTCTAACAGGGGACGCTGGATTCTGTTTTGGCAGTGCAATACAGAAGGTGCTTTTCTTGGCCCAGCAGAGACAGACATTTAGTATTATGGTGTGTGTCAAGTTCAGGAAAGAGCTAATCACGGAAAAATCCCTGATTTTTTTTAATCCAGTTTTGGAAGAATGAAACATAATCTTCAGTTGGTTGGGCTCTTATTCTTCAGTCTTGCTCCCACGTTCTGATGCTTGGAGTTTCAGTTGAGCAAGCATGCAATTACAAAAAAATTCCTCGTAGAGTGGCCCAGTGCTTGTGATAGTCAGAAATTATTGGAAGGGGTGAAATTTCTACAACACCAAAATATGTGAAGGGTGTGACAGTGTAAATGTTTCTCTCGGCTGTCCTGAGTAAAAGCAGTATTTTTTTGTTCTGACCAGTGAGGTGGCTTTTTGACTATGTAAGTCTATTCCGTCTCGTACAACCTCCTGAGCATTTTGCCGGGATTAGGGAGCAATTGGAGCGTTTCGTGGGCTGTTACCGCACCCGGGCCCCGCCGGGAAGGCGCGGTCTCCCGGGAAGGCGTGCGGTGCGCGGCCTCCGCACCGTTGTTCCCCGACACCGGCTCTGTCCCTGTGGCCTCGGCCCGTGGCTCCTTGGGAAGCTGAGTGGCGACCAAGGGCCCTCCCGGGAGTGTCCGGCACTCGGCCTGGCAGCGCCGGGCCGCCTCCCTGGGCAGGGCCCTTCCTTCCCCCTCCGAGCGCCCGCGGTCCGCACCAGACAACGTTATCGCCGCGTTCCGGTCCCCTCCGGTTCCTCTTTGTCGTTTCTCCTGCCCTGGCTCCTCCTCCGAAGGGGGCCGGGGCCCTGCGGGCAGCAGCCGCTCCGGAGCGCCAGTGGCTGGCAGGCGAGGCGGGGGAGGGCCGCCGGCCGAGCGCCGCTTCCTTAAGGCGAGGGCCGGCCGGTAGCGGTACCGGCGGCGGCGGGGAGCGAGCGGGAGCGCGGGGCGGCTGCGGGGAGGTAGGTGGGGGTCCCTTCGGTGGGGTTTGCGATCGGCTGCTTTGTTCACGTGTCCGAAAAACGCTTCGAAAGGGCGGGTCGGCCCCGGGCTCCGGCGAGTGACCGCGCACGGCCGGGAAGGAGGGGAGCTCGCCGGGGGGCTGCTGCCGCTGGCCGGCTGCAGGTAAGGGGGAGCGGGGCGGATGGCCGGGGGCAGTCAGTCGTTGGTCTCCGTCCTGCTGGCAGTTTCAGGAGAGATGTCCCAAAGTCTCGGCACTCTCGTGAGTAATCTCCTAGCAGATTTAAAGCGAGCGAGTCTCTGGGAGCTGGTTATCAGGGTCCAGAGTCCTGCGGGGAGAGCAGTGGGGCCGCCGGCAGCCTGGTCCGGCTGTGTGCGGAGGGGGAGGCGTGCTGCTTCCCCGGGGGATGCGGGACCCAGCGCCTGCTTTGCGGCTGGCTCCAGCCAAAATACATGGGGTTTGAAACCATGAAATGGAAAATATTACTACAAAGTATTAAAATAATACGATGTATTTTAGGTGTCATCTATTTTCATGTCGCTTTGCGAAAGTAAATAAAACTTTTTTTTTCCTTGCTTCACAGAAGAGATCTTTGAGACTTTATACCAGGCTTTTTGCACAGAATTTGGCTTTAAGTTTAAAAAAACCACTCAGCCTAGCTAGCTTAGAATACTGCTTCTTTTCCCCCTCTATTTATAGAATGCACCTAAAACAGCAATGTGAAATTAGAGGGAAATTACCAAAAGTGTTTTTTTCTTAATAAGCTAAGAAAAATATACAGAAAGGCTTCTTTGTATGAAAAGTAAAGAATTTTGGAAATGAAGGATGGATAAAGCAGAGCATGGTACATCTCATTAGCCAGCACCCGTAAATCAGCGGAAAGCGAGTTGGCCAACTCATCCCCGGCCAAGCTGGAAGTGAACGCGCGACTCAAAAATCACGTGTCCCTGGCAGACGCTAACTCTGCGCTGGGGTTTTCCCAGCAGCAGGAGAGCAGTCCTGTGCTCTCCGAGTTCAGGGGCTCCTGACTGGGTGTGGAGCATCCAGTGTTTCTCTTGCTGCGCTGGCTCCAGAGAAGTTGGGTGGGAGCAGGGATTACGTGTCTGAAATCAAAGAGGTGCTGCTGGGAAAGGAATGGATCCTTTAATAAACGGTCACTGAGTACCTCTCCCCTGACTGGAAGACCTTATTTTTGCTAGCATTAAAATAGAATACAGCGCTGGGATGCGTATGGTGCATTTTTTAAACAGTAGTTCTCTTGCCAAATGTAGAAAGTGTGGCCAGAGGGCTTTGAGCACTTTGACTAGCACATTCCAAGCCTAATGATTCATGCTGATGATTTAAAACTGAGACTGCAGGTTTGAAGTTCAGTTGCTTATTAGTCTTTCTTGCAAATGCCTTGCTGTATTTTGAGGGAAAGGCTTGAGGTAGTAATGAAAAGACAAATAATTAAATGGGGTCACTGGATTTGACGCTTATTTGAGCTGACAGAGCAGAATGGTGTTGCATAGCTGGCAGATTAGCAGTTCGCTATTAGATAATAATTCTCTAGGGATTTATAGCTGCTGGTAACTGCTTTTATTTACCTAACATGGATTCTGAGTGAGTTCAGACAGGTAGAGGAGTCTGGTACTGATGTCCAACAAACCAACCGTCATAAGATTCTTGTCTAAGTTAATAACCCAGGCTTTGTGGCACAGCCTGCATCACAAGAAGTCCAGCTATTGAGATGCTGTTATGTGAGTTCCTCTGTCATGAGCTCATTGATCACTAGTTCTTGTTCCGTTCTCCATGGAAAGCGGGTAAACTGACGGTGGATTTTTCATTTCAGTATTCTTACATGGTAGGAATTCTGGGGCAGCTGCCACAGGAATGGCAGATTGCCACATATCAGCATTTAAAGAGACTCAGGTATTTGCATTTTGGTGAATGTACTGAAGTCAGTATAATAGAACTTAACAGAAACATAGGTCTTCTTACACATCTGAACTCAGTTTTTTTAAGTGGAGGAAAAAAAGCTTTTAACACCACCATTTCTTCCTTCCTGGAGAGGAGTCTCTATTGTACCACATTTTTTGGTTTTGAACTGAAGAGTAGTAGACCCCAACTGCATTGGGCTGTAAAACACTTACGTGTCCATTTGTTTTAGAGAGCACTTTTTCTGTGCTTTCCTAGAATCAGCCTTGTTCAGTCTAGGATGTACTAATTTATTGAAAATGTCCTAAGAGATGAGACAATTTCTGCTGAAAGAGCAGGAAGGTTTACCTCCCTTATCCTTAAGGGAAGAGTACTGAAGAAAATGTAGATAAGGCTTCTGTTTGCTCTGTTGTCTTCCTGCAAAGTCATGCATAGCTGAAGGACCTCAAAGGCGGAGATGAGATGGAGGTGCCAGCCTGGCCTGCGGGTGCTGGGCACCCCAGGGTGCTGCAGGCCGCCCGCAGGAAGGGCAGGCTGCGGGCTGCGGTACTCTGCCTGCTCCTGCCTGGCTTCACCAGTGCCAAATGAACAAACTGTCTCTCTCCCCGCAGTTTTGTGAAGACACATGTTCAGTATGAACATGATTTTTTTCCATCTTGTACTAATGAAGTGCCTTTTGAAATGATGTTGTCAATTTAGTTTATTTCTATTTCAAATTTAGTATTTAATCATGGTAATTTCTAACGTTCCTGGCAAATCAAGAGAAATAGCTCCCCTGTGTTCCTCGCTGCTTGTCTTTGAATTTTGATGAGATTTTGGGTAACTGCTTTTATAATTTTACTATACAGATGGCTGCTTTTTTGTCATGTAGGAGTTTCTTGTGCCAGCCAGAGAAGCTGAATGATATTTTAAATAGGAAACCACAAAAAAGTTGGCTCAGGGAGGAAGGAGTATGTTTAGAGTGCTTTCAGTTGATTTTAAATTTACCTTATTTCAATTAACTGGATTTTTTTTATATGCAATTGTTTAAATTCAGCTTCAACAACAACATACACATAAGTTGTGGAACTTCTTGAGATACAGAATATCATACAGCAATTTTCTTCCTTGAAAAAGTACTCTAATGCAGGGACTCCAGAAATGTTTCTAGGGAATATCTGTAATATTTGGAGTTGAAGGCCAATCTAAATAAATTCTTGCTACATTTTTTTTCCCCAAGGCCTGAGTGGGATGCCATTAGCTAGTTAATTCTAGCTTTTCCTGCTGGCCCTCCAACTTCTGTGTTACACCTAATACAATACAACCCCTTCCCTCACATCAAAGCACCAGTGCTCTTTTTTATCTGCTCTATTAGACATACAAGTTTTCATGGTGTTTAGAGAGCTTTGGAAATAAGGAATTTTTTTTTAAGAACCCAGACTTTAACAGAAAATGTAAGTGAAAGGGATAGCCACTAGAGAGTTGTCCCCTAAACCGTTCTAGGTATTTGGTTTAATCTTGAGGTGAGATGTAGCTGGCTGATTTCCACTTTCTGAACCAGGGATCCAGTTTCAATCCAGATCCAGTCAGCAGGAGGTACAGAAAATCCACGTTGGAGGTGTGGTCTGCAGGGTCAAAGAGGGAAATTTCCCCTTACGTATATTCAGACTGCTCAGATAGAAATACTGCAGCTTTTTGTCTTCAAAAAGCAAAACCAAAACAGCTTCCTTTACTCATGTTTTGCATTTCAGTTCCACTGGAGATAAAAATTGTGACAGTACTGGGGAGAGCAGTGTAATAAACTTGTTAACACCTCTTTTATGCCCAGTTCTCAAGCTGGCCCTAAACTTGGCTTATTTCATTACGTATCTGGGTATTTGTAGAATGTCCTTTACCTGCTCCCTAAGTGAGTCTTTTGCGATGCAAAGACAGCTCAGGAGATGGACACTGGTGTCTGGCAAGGGTTGTGAAACAGAAAGATGTTCCTCTCCTTTCTGTTTTCTTCTTTCCAAGCTGCACGGTAAGAGCAGGAAAGGATTTTTGGTGCCCAGCAGTTCAAAACTCTTAGCGGCAGCTGCTGCACTGCAGAATTGGAGCTGGGAATTGTCTCCTCCTCTTCTCCACCCCACTCCTCCTCCCAGCCTCGCATTCAGGCTCTGCTGGGGTTAGCTGTGCCAGGCCAGCTGCTCTGCTGACGGGAGTGCATCGCTGCCCGGCAGCCTCCGACTGCAGGGTGTTCTGTGGAGAGTTGCGTTTCAATGGCCACCCTGACTCGCGAGAAGCAAGGACTGCATATACGGACAGCTCGTTTTTATCTTGTGCAGAGTCGGCTTTGTAGTGGGATGTTGAAATGTGACACAATGCCTGTTTGTTTGCAATAGCTGCAACCCTCGTAGCAGAGATTCAAGTGGGAAGCAGAGGGGGAAGCCAGAGACAAACCAGCGGGGGAATTAGGAACTGTGACGCCGTGGCCTCTCTCTTGCGCCGGAGCAAGCAAAGGAAAGAGAGGTAGAGGAAAAAAGACTGAGCCTTGCAACCAGCCGTCACCCTGACGATGTGTCAGTCAAACACCCTGCAGGGACCAGATCTTCACACAGGGAAATGGTGAGATGCTATAAAGCTTTATCTAACCCTCCACCCTCTTGCTACAACCTCCACAAAGTTAAAATTCATGTCCGGAGGCTGCGTTCAGGGAACGGCGGCAGCAGCAGCTGTGCCGGGGACCAGCACCCGCAACTGGAGAGTCCAGGCCCGGCTGGCTCTGCCGGTGGTCCACCAAGTAGGAGAACTCGTTTCAGGTACTGTTCAGTATTTTCTGCTTTGCAGGAATGGTGACTGAAGGGAGAAATGAGGGAGGGAGGATGGGAGGGTTTCTGGGCAGAAGGAGCGACAGCCATCTGCAAAGCTTTTGTTTGGCCTAATTACTATAAAGCTCCTTATGCATTGAATTGGCAGAGAAGGGCACGCTGTTATGACAAGGGGAATGAGGAGGCTTTCATGCCTTCCTACCCTCCATCAGTAGGAGAATGGAAAAATTAGTGAGGGACTGCTCTGAAACCAGGCCAAGGCAGTCAGAAGCCCGAGGGCTCCGGAGCGAGCTGCCAGGATGCAGCTCTGCAGGGATTGGTCTATGAGCGACTGCAGTGAAGGGGGGGAGAGCAGCAGGAGGGGGAGCGGGAAGTGGGACCTCTGTGCTCGATGCTGGCAACCCGGCTCCCGGCCTCACCAGCCCTTGAGCAGACTGCAGGCTGGTGGGTGGTAAGGATGGGAGGAAGAATGTGAAGTGTCCCTTCCTGTTCCTAGAGTCAGTGCCACCTCCTGCTGAGAAGAAAGCCGGCTTTACCTCTGCTGAGACAGCACTTCCATCTCCTCAGGGGATTTTGGGGGTTTTCTTACCCTTGCATTGTCATGCACAGATCAGTCTTTGTTTTTTATCTATTAATTCTTGGGGGCAAAGAAGTTGTGTTCAGTGCAGAAAAAAATCTCTGAGCCAAAAGCACTATCTTGCATCCCAAAGTGGTGACAGTTGTACCTGCCTGCATGATATTTTAATTCTAATACAAGTTTTGAAAAGAACATGTTGGCAAGAAAATGTCCGTTTAATTTCCTAACTTTTTTCCATCTTGGAAAGATATACACAGTATTTTATAGTTCATCCTTCATACAGCGAGCGTGAGAGCTGTCCAGAGCAGCCAGAGCGGACCACTTCCAGTTTGCGTGTACACATGGTTGTGTCCTGGTTGCAGGCCTGCTGCCTTCTGCAGTGTGGGGAGAACAGTCTTAGCCTGGATTTAAGTCAGTGCCCAGAAGATTTTAATATTTTGCCCTCGGTTAGGCAGACTTTCATTTGATAAAGTGACCTTGGAAATGCCAATGGTTTCTTCATGAGTAGAAGCCAAAGAACAAATGGGGACCTGAAGGGTCCCTCATCCAGACTTCCTGCAAGGGTCTGAACTGAGGCCCTTGATGTCCTCGGCTAATAAGATGAGCAGCTTTTCTCTCTCTGAGTTACAAGTTCAAGTTCTGGCCATGGTTATTGGTGTAAAATGTGTTTGCTCTCAGCCAGGACATCCACATCACAAAAAAAAAAAAAAAGATGCAGTTGGTTATGAGGCAAGGGAGTTGGTTATTGGGCTAGGGAGACGAGATTATCTGGCAGCACTAGCAGTATCGACTTTGTCCGCATGTTCTCTGTTCAGAACCAGGGTACCCAGTGAAGGCTTTAAGACCTGGAAAGATGTCTTTTGGAATCAGTTATTTGACAATTATATTAATTAACTCAGGAGTGCCACTCCTGTTTCTCAGGGAAGTGCTTGTTTCCTGAAGTTAGTGAATGGCCAACAGGTCTGTAAATTTGACTCCAAGGCACAATCTAGTCAGGATGCCTTCAACATGTGAACCCTCAAAGAGACCTCAGTTTCTTAGGTTTCAAGGATTTATTTGATCAGAGTATCTGTTCTTTCCTTAATGTTGCTCCTCCAGACAGTTCTTACTAAAGTCTCAGCATCAGATTGCTGGCTTTCAGAATATTGTTTACTGTCCTCTTTGGCTATGCAACAGCTGGAGCAGTTGCAAGAAACCTTCTCTGGGGATGTAATCTCCTGGTATTTAGAAGAAGAACCTTTGCTCTCAGTTATTTCCACTGTGAACTATCATGTTATGTTGTTAGTTGGATGAACCAGCTGTGACTTTGTTTTCAAATGTCACCTGCAAGTGATCTTGCCTTCAATTTTGAGGATGTCATTCACAAAATGTGACCCATGAGAGTGAACACAATTTTTTGGACAGAGGTGGGGTTTTTTGTTTTGTTTGTTTGTTTTAAGGGAAACTGGTCTTCTGTTTCGGGAAGGGGAAGAACTGACCAAAATAAAGGAGTAAATAGTTGCAGAATCAATGTTTAAGTAAAGATTAGCAGAAATAAATCATTCCCAGTTATCAGAAACTGCTGGTTCTGAAGCTGAGATGGCTGACCCTCTTATGTTGTGTATGTAATCTTTCAGGTTGCAGTTTCCCCAGCTGGCCCTGAGGCGAAGGTTGGGCCAGCTAAGCTGTATGTCTAGGCCTGCTCTGAAACTCCGTTCTTGGCCTCTGACTATTCTCTATTATCTTCTACCTTTCGGTGCTCTTAAACCCTTGACCAGAGTGGGATGGAGGCCTATGAGCAGGGTAAGTGTGAGCAGGTCTCTCTTGCGCTTCGTGTATGTTAGCTGTTGTATACTGAGGGGAGCTGGCAGCAGCTGGGAGGAGATGTCCTTACTATAGAACAGGCAGGTGATCACTAGTATGAAAGCATGGAGATGCAATTCGTTTCCTTTTACTGTTCATAGTTGTGTTCACTAATTGCTTCACAGACAAGTGATTTTTTTCAGTAGCAGAGAATTTTTGTCCTCTTAACAGTTGGGTAAATGAACAGAAACTTTTGAATTAATTCAGTCACCTCAAAGTGTCAGGGCTAGGATAAGGCAGATCAAACCGCTTCTCCAGTTCCCTTTCCTGCCACGCTGAAATGGTCTCTGGCTTTCAGTCATTTTTGCACAAAGGAGGTTTGTTCCCCAAGTTCTTTGAGCATTTGTAATCCAGCCTGTCCAAACGATACACAAATCTCTGCTCCGACACTGGTGACAGCAGGGTGTAGGAAGCCTTGCATGTAGTTATTCTCTGCACAGATGCAATTTCAGAATGCAACAACCACACAAATATTTTGATTGAAAACTGCAGCAAAATTGCAGTTCCTAAGACTATTTCACTGAACAGCTGTTCAGTTTGATCCCATCAACTTGAAACCAGGCTCTTGAAGAGGAGGGATTTTTGTGATTCTTACAGTTGTATCTGCATATTCTCAGTGTTTGTGGAAAACTGGGCAAAACTGATCTCAGTAATTAACACTGTCTAAAGCATGTCAAGTAAAATGGCAAAACACCTCAGTACTTCAGCTTATATAACCTAAGGTACTGTTGATATAGAAGTTTTTATCTTAAGTAAGATTAGATTGGTGTTTTCTTTCTGAAATATCGCTGTATTTTAACATGATGTGGGATGGTGATTTGTGAGTGAGATCTTAATTTGCTGTATTTGATAGGATGGACAGGCTCTCAGCCAGGGTGTGCTTCTGTTTGCATTTATAGCTGTATTTTGCAAGACTTAATAGTGAAGGATATGATTAAGACTGAGCATAAATGACTCTCGCTAAGGAAAACAAAGAAATAAAATGTTTAGTTGGGAGTTAAATGTAGCTGAGCGGCACTGTTTAAAAAATTTGTACCAGATTAATCAGATAACGACGTCTTTTGCAAACCTGGTTTCAGAGGGTTCAGTTCCCTTGGTGCACAGATGCCCAGCCCTCTGATTACGTCATGGTGATTTGATTTTTTTGGCTGATACTAAGTACCACAAACCCCAGAGAGGTACCTGCTGGAGTTACTGACAGGAAGACACTGTCACATGTCCAGTTATGTCAACAGCATATACCTCTTACCAATATTGTTCATTTGTTTTTCTTGCTACTAAATCTTGTGCTTTGGTATAAGTCTAAAGGTTTATTTCTAGGAATAAAGGCACTTTATACTCTTGCAGTTAGCAACTCCCGTTGTCATGAGAGGAGGAGTAAAGGTGGCATAAGTTTATACCAGTGTAGTTGCATCCACAGTGGTGTGCTTCTTCAACTGTACAAGTACCGTTAGAGCAGTACGATACTGGGATGTGGAAAACGCCCTCATTAGTAGATGCATCTGAGAAGCACATCATCAAACACTGAGAAAGTACTTTTCAGTCAGTTTTCATTTGGTTATTCACAAAAAATTAATATACTGGTAATGTTAAAGCCTTCTAATGAGTGTTCTACTAGAATATGTGAAATGTGTCCTTTTTTCTGTAAGCCTCACATTGGGGTTTCCAGTAACTTGCATGTGGAGTTTCTGGCTTCAGTATGAGGTTACAGTAAGTTTCGTCCTGTCCCTCATCTTCTCTCATCAGAAGGGAGAGATTGAGGATGAAGTACAGAGCTGTTTTTTGCTGACTTAAAGGCTACTCTGCATGTGATGTAACCCAGTGAATTCAAGGGAGGGGTGAGCAGGAACAGTTTGATCCTTTCTGCTTTCTGGGGAGAAGTAGGAGAAAGCCACCCGTGGAAGAACTGAATGACGTGGTGCAATTCTTTTTTCTTTAGGTTGCTCTGTACAAATCTGTACCGACTCGACTGCTTTCACGAGCCTGGGGTCGCCTGAACCAGGTGGAGCTGCCCACATGGCTCCGGAAGCCTGTTTACAGCCTGTACATCTGGACATTTGGAGTGAACATGAAGGAGGCAGCTGTTGAAGATCTGCATCACTACAGAAACCTCAGCGAGTTCTTCCGCAGGAAGCTGAAACCGCAAGCACGGCCAGTCTGCTGTTTGCACAGTGTGGTGAGTAAAAGGAAATGAAGGCTTTATGCTACACTACCGGCTTCCCCCACTTCCCCAAAGGAACGTGTCTGCTTTATGAGGAATTAATGAATTCCTAATGTGTTTCATTTTTTTCTTTTCACTGTAGATTAGTCCCTCTGATGGAAAGATCCTTAATTTTGGACAGGTAAAAAACTGTGAAGTGGAGCAAGTGAAAGGGGTTACTTATTCTCTGGAATCTTTCTTGGGACCTCGCATCTGCACAGAGGAACTGCATTTTAGCCAGGGTGAGTTCTGCATCAGTTTTGCATTTATTCTGCTCTGCCCTTTCAGTGTTCTCAGAGATCAAGAGAAGAGAGATTTACTTCTTTCTTTCTCACATTGTCAGGAACAAAAGCAGGTCTGACTTTTGTTTTATTTGAGGATAAACATGTCGCTGTTGTAGTTCTCTTTCTCACCCATGGCTTTATACTGTCTTGCCTGGTTCATTCTGATTATTGGAATTAAACCGCTTGGTTCTTTTTTTATACGGTTACAGTTGGCTCCAAGATCTGCCACTATACCGAGACTGTATCACTTGTACTGTCAGACTGACATTTTATTGGAGAGGGAAATGAATACTTTGAAATACTGAATTCCTGGACAAGGAGTATCTTTTTGTAGTCCCAGCAATACATGGGGACTGCACTTAGTCCTCTGCTGTTACCACTGGTTCTAAGGAGATGACTGTGTCAAGAGTATCTTTAACCCCTTTCTTTCCATGGTTTCTTCGTAGCCCCACCTGGTAACTCTTTTCAGCAACAACTAGTCACAAAAGAGGGGAATGAGCTCTTCCATTGTGTAATCTACCTTGCACCAGGGGATTATCACTGCTTCCACTCCCCCACTGACTGGAGAGTGTCACACCGCCGTCATTTCCCAGGTAGGTTTCTGTTCCCAGAAAGCGAACGCAGAGCAACTATGGAGGGAAGCACTGGCACAAGACATGCTAGTGGAGCAGCTGTCCACTTGCATGATAGATAATGAGAGAAAAGTGATTTGTCACAAATGGTAAGTATAGTTTACCAGAACAAATCACATTAAAGGGGGTGAAAACAGTAATGTATTCAAGCTCGTTTAATTCTTTGAAATAACTGTTGACGCATGCTGACCTGACTTGTATTCAAACATGACTTGTTCAGTTTGCACTTGAAATACGGATAGTTATGCAGATCAGAGCAAACTGTAGCCTAAAATATGACCTCTTTTCCTGTGCTTGGCAAAGAAGATGCAACTAAACAGTTATGTTACTGGAGCTGGGATCAGATGTTTTTCTCCTCCTCTTTGCAGATCATCATACTCTAGTTCAGCAGATGACAAAAGTGGTTTACTTGTTGGTATCTAGCAAAACTACTAAGTACTTGGATTTGGTTTGAAACACCATAAGAGAGAGACAGTGACGTGCCACAAGGCTTGAGAACTCTGTCAAGTTCCAGACTGAAGCTAGGCCTTGATTGAAACAAAGGAGTTTTAGAGAATTGCTACTATCAGATTCAGTGCAGCAAAACAGATGCATTTTATAGCTAAAAATGTGTGTAGTGAATATACCTTACTAAATTACTTTAAGGATTACATAGAGATTTAAAACTTTGACATTCTTCTGCAATAAACTATTTTTTAACTGATTCACATTATTGGTATTTCCTGGTCAGCTCTAGCTAGATAGCTACTTGGTTTTCATCAAGTCCCAGTAACCACTTCTCTGCATTTACCAAAGAGAACCGGAAGGGGCTGCTCTCAGGGACTGGATAGTTAACCACTGAAACCTGTTTCTAAGCTGTAAAAGTTTCCTTAGCTTCCTTTTAGTAGCCTGTAGCCTTTTGTTAGATGGATCTTACGTGCCTATTGGAAAGCTGCTTTCAAGTGTATCTCTCAGGGCTGAGACTAGGGCCTAGTTCTGCCTTTGTCCTTACCCTGATCTCTCTTAAGGGCCTATCCGATGACAATTAACCATTTAAATGGCATTACAACCCTGCTACAAAACAGACAACTTAGCTTGAGTATTTTCTCACTGTTGCAGGCTCCCTGATGTCTGTGAATCCTGGAGTTGCTCGCTGGATCAAGGAACTGTTCTGCCACAATGAACGGGTTGTCCTTAGAGGCGACTGGAAACATGGCTTTTTCTCCTTAACTGCTGTAGGAGCAACAAACGTGGGCTCTATCCGCATCTACTTTGACCAGGTGAGCAAGACAGTAGTAGGCAGCTTTCTGGTTTTGATGGCTGAGGTTGGTAAAGTATAATAAAAGAAAATTACAAGAAAATTTTAGAAGTCTTGTCTTGAAATTAAGGTGTTTAACAATAGTGATGTTCCACATTGACTTAATGTGTTCTAAAACTGATTTAAAGGGAGTCATCTCCAACGTAGACTTCTTTTTTAATACTCCTATTCTACTTTTGTATTATAAGTAAGTTCCTGCATTAAAAAAGCCTGGATATCTGCAGTCTACAGCTGTGCTAATGAATACAGAGTACTGAAATCCTCAAGTTTCTTCCTTCTCTGTACAGGACTTGCATACCAACAGTCCATCTTACTCTAAAGGTTCCTACAACGACTTCAGCTTCATATCCAACAACAACAAGGAGGGAATCGCCATGAGGAAAGGAGAACATTTAGGGGAATTTAACTTAGGCTCTACGATTGTACTAATCTTTGAGGCACCCAAGGACTTCAAATTCCACCTCAAAGCTGGACAGAAAATCCGCTTTGGAGAAGCACTGGGCTCTCTATAGGAAGTCTCTCAGCAAGAAGGTTTTCTATACAAAGGGACTCTTATCACACCACTGAGTGTTTCACTTAACAAGTATGTATCACTCAGCAGGACCTGGGTGAGGAAAACAGAAGATGTCATTGCTATGATAAACCTGAGAGTATCTGCTCTGTATTTACATGCTGCTGAATGCAGAAAGAGAACTGAACGACCATGTATGTATGGGTACGGCTGCCTTTAACCACGGAGGTTTCTGTCCCACCCTGTGCCTGCAGTTTTTGATGTTCTTCCCTAAATGTGCCACAGGATAATTATGTCCTCAGAGCCTGTAAGTCCCTTTTAAGCCTTCCTAGGCTGTGCAGGTGCAGTGGGGAAGGGTGGAGGCAGAGATGAGCTGTATTTGAAGGGACACTGACAGGTTGAGTCACATCTTGTACCATATACCTGCATTATCTGTTTTTCAGACCTTGAGTAAGGAATGTGTGCTCATATTTATTTTTTTCTAAGACACTCCACTAAAGTTTTTATATTAATGGCAGCCTGTGAATGCCTACAGTGCCAAACAGTTAAATTGGCTAGTATGGCTTCACAGTCCAAACTAAGCAAAATGTACAGACAGCATCAGTACAATAAGTTACACTCATCCAGGTTTTCTACTGTTAGACAACTCTAATTCTTTTACCTGACATTGTCCCTTTAAAAATGGACTTTCCACTGCATTTTAAACTTGCAAACACTGTGTCTACATTCCATATGATTGAAGTGGTAGTCCTGGGCTTTTCTTTAAAAACAAAACAACAAAAAAAGCAGACAAACCTCTACGTCCTATTCCTAACATATGGTTTTATTTTGCTATTCCAGGCAGGTCTCAAAGATTTTGTTTGTATGAGATAATTATTTTACCACTTGCATTAAGGGCTGGAAGACATAGAGGATGTTTGTCTTGTGTGATGCAATGAGATCACAGACAAAATATGATTTTACTTTCTGCTATGTGTCATTGTTGTTTTGTCACTAAATTATTAAAGAATTAATTCCTCTATTTACAGAACAGTTTCAGATACTTCAGGACCAATTTTTATTGCACGGAGTGAAATGCCCTATGCACTGACTGTGTATAAAAATACTACAGATCTTTGAAGCAATCCTAAGTTGCCTGCCAGGTGCCAACCTGGCCATCCTATAATGGCCTGGCAACAATTTCATCTTATCAAAAATATAAAAAAACTCCACCGTCCTACTTAATGCTAGGGGCTGAAAGCTCTATGCTGAAGCTTTATCCTACAGCAAAAGTTTAGAGCCTCTTTGTAACTTCATGTCCAGAAGAGTTAAAATTTAACACCTTGGATTTGTTGAATGTGGCACTATATGGCACTGACAGAGGAGGAATTGAGTTTTAAAGCAATGTATCAATTGTTTTTAGGGAATAAACTGTTTTGAGTCCAGGTACTCAAACATTTAGAACTGACTTTGCTGTCCAGAGCTTGTTGGAGTGGACATGTGTATGCCTTTCTGCTCTCTGAAAGATTTCTCATACTACTTCCTTGCTTGAGCCTTGGGTGTTTTTTCTGCTACTTCAAGGAAATGGTACACTGACTAGCTCTCATTTCCTAAAGAAAAACTTATCTTCTTTGTATGTACTGCAGAAAATGGGATATAATTTTGTTGTACAAATGTCTGGTTTGCCAAGTCCTGTATGCTTAGCTTGTCATCAGGAAGGAAGGGATGATAAACTGCCTGTAAGTGATGTAGCTGAGCCAAGACTCAGGTTATGGTGGCTGTTTGGGTGACAAGCAGGAGAAAATTCGTTTGGCTCCAAGAGTCAACATTTCCTCACTCTATATGAGGAGGAGTTTGAAAGCTTGAAGTGGCTCTCAGCCCCCTATCTTGTTAAACTTCTTGGCATGAGCAAGTTTACTCCTGCAGCAGTATACTATACAGGTTATAAAATGTGCACTTTTAAAAACAATTGAGTGAGAAAAAACAAAGGCAAACATCAGCCCCAAGAGGATAAAGCTATGACTGCCCTTTTGACTAAACTTCAACATCATGTTAACTTGTTCTAGTGGATGAGAGAAAAGACAACTGAGTATTTTCTCCCTTTTCCACTGCAGCCTATGGCATCCAGACACAGCCAAAGCTACTTTAAGCTTTAATTTCTTTTTACTCAGCATCATCATCCACAGTATCTGAAGGCTACCATTAGCCTAGTAATGGAGGAGGGTTGCCTGATGTTTGCTTTATTAGAAATCGAAGAAGGAGGAGAGGATTCAGCATGCAAGTGGCTGGTTTTGATCTTAATACTGTGCAGAGCTAGCTGATTAACAAACATTCCTTGTTAGCAGTGATCAGCAATGCACTCTGGAAGTGAAAGCAGAGTTCCTAGAGGGTACTGATAATGCTGTGAATTTCTCCTGCATGGAGAATCCCATTTAATTCTTCAACTGTATCAGTAGCACGGTATTTTTGTATGTCAAAGTGTATGACTTACTGACATTAACTCATTTAATTGCAAACATTTTGAAATAAAGAGTCTTATCAGTGTTGCTTATCTTTCTGAAATGTCAGGGTAACCTAAACTAGGTATTGTGAGTGCAGCATGAGGTATGTTTAGCTCCTGTTTGGTTTCTAACCAGCTGTAGTAACAAAATAAAACAAGCAAAAATATTTAAGTTAATTTATAAAATAAAAATGCCATACATAGGCTAAGAGAATGTATACATCTCTTCCATCCTCCCCTGCTATGAAAGGGGCAAAAAGTCCTACCTATGAGCTGGAAAATTGGTTCAGAAGCATTATGCATCTAGAGCAATCTGGATATCATGCAGGCGGGCAACCAGGTTCTGCACATGGTGTCTCTCTTGTAGTTGTGCTTTGGCAAGAGTGTTGATCCTCACCTGCAACTGAAAGCGAAGACAATTGCATAAGCTATTTGTACAGCAAGACAGCATTTAGTCTTTTTGACAGAGGAAGAGTGAATGAACTCTAGCAGCCTTTATATTATCCCACCTAAGAACCGTTAAGTGACAGGATCGTGTCACTCCGGAACGGCCAAGCGCTGGCTAGCTTTAGAGGTGACAGTGCAGTGCCCACCTAGGTGGCTGCATGAACTTGGGGCCTGAGAGCAATGCAGATGCAGTCATTGTAGTGTAGCTACACTGTCCTGAGAAATCACAGGGAAAAAAAAAAAAAAAAAAAAAAAAAAAAAAAAAAAAAAAAAAAAAAAAAAAAAAAAAAAAAAAAAAAAAGAGAGACTGAATCTACTAAAGCCGGCTACATAGCTTGGAAATGGCCTTAGAAGGGTCTGTTGGAGCTGGAGTTAATTTCTGAACAAACAGGAATGTTCATCTACACAGCTGTCTGTCCTGCTTGACAGTCTACTTCTGATTACAAGTTTCCCTTCTCTTGGTATTTTAATAACACCTTGTATACAATTCCTCAGAACTACCACCAGCCTTTAGGATAAGTGCATAGCATAGTGAAATCACTTAAATAACTTCCATCTGTTTGCTGTTTACACACCTGATCCAATTCTTCCTGAATTCCTCGTACAGCACCTTGGTCCTCTGGTTGCACGCTCATTTCTAGCCACTTCTGTAGAATCTCTGCCTGCTGCTGACAGGACCTGTTAGGAGCTCAACAGTCTAAGCCAACTTAGACTAGCAATGGATACTTGCAATAAGACCCAATTTTTGTCTCAAACAAGTGAATGATTAAGTCTTTTTTTTTTAAAATTAAAAAATAATTTAAAAAAAAAGATGCTGGAAAGCAGAGAAATCTGTCTGAAAGCTGTTGTCTCCATTTCCTGCTCCTAATTCTTGACTTCCTCCTTTCCCACAGTTAAATCCCCTGCAAGCCCCATTTTCTTTTAAGCATTTT
The DNA here is from genome assembly GCA_009806455.1 of Tetrax tetrax. Lineage (NCBI taxonomy): Eukaryota > Metazoa > Chordata > Aves > Otidiformes > Otididae > Tetrax > Tetrax tetrax. The sequence continues at coordinate 169,724 of WHYT01016619.1, read as the reverse complement.
TGTAAATGTCTTCTTATTCTAGTAGGGAAGATGACAAACCCCAGCCATATTTTAATTGACAGTTGAAAAAGCTAAGTATTCACTACTCATGATAAAGAAACTGAAAGCTGAATTTCAGCTGCTCTGCCAAGTTCATTTGTACTGCCTTCAGATTACAGCCAATGCTACCTTCATCATGCTTTCTCTGATAGTTGCCAAAGGTGTAATTAAACTGCTTGCTGACTACAAAAGAAGTTGTTAATGTATGTCTCCCACCTGGAGTGAACTCTTAAAAGGAGAAAATAAAAATATCAAGAACTTTTCTCTGTTTATTTCCCAGTTCTGCTGTGAACAGACTCTTATTTTCAAATTAGATACCTGCAAAAAATGCAATACTCAGTTGACAGCGTGAAGGCTGGCTAAAGGGGCTTTGTAACATACTTGAGTTCTTGTTTCCTGCTGAAGTAGTACTGCATCTGCTGTTGGATGTGTTGGAGCTCAACTTCCAGCTGCCTCTGTAACACCATTTCTTCTCTGGAACTGCGCAACCTTTCCTTCCTTTCAGCTGAAAGGAAGACACAAGGCACAAGCACTGAAGTAGAGAAGACTACGCTGTTCTTATCAAGCAAATTCAGGTTTGTAGACAGGACACGTGGAACGCTCCTGAGTCCTTTTCACATGTTTTGTCACCCTGTGACATGTACCTATTCACCCAAAAGATCGGGTACAGTGAGATGGCAGGAGTCCTGACAGCATCACAAGCTCTCAAGACTCAGTTTAAACATACAAAAAAAAAAAAAAAAGGTAAGAAATGCTCGTGAATGGTTTAGTACTACAAATGCTATTTTTGCCTATTCATAATTTAGTGGTTTATGTCTAGAATTAAGTCTAGTCCCATGGAACACGAATTTCATGCCCTCATGTCACTAAAAACACCACATTGAGAGGTGCTTAGACACCACCATCCCCTTAACAACCATACTGTAAATACGGGGAAAACTTGGAGACCTTTACTTTGTAATTTCTTGCCTCCTGAAGCAAGGCCTTTTCTCCTGTACATTTTGTAGAGTCTTGCATGTATTGGAGGAGGACCCAACAACTGCTACAGTTTAGATCTGAGGACATACCTGCAGTTTGGTGACTCATTTTTCCCACCAAGTCTTCTGGTGACAGCAAACATGGCTGAAAATGTGGTTGCAACTTCTTCTCCACAGAATCCTGTTCAGGGTTTCGGGAACTGGCTCCTTTGTGAGCACTCACAGGCTCACCTCCTCTCTACAAGGTCAGAATGACACTGTTTTTTTTCCTCAAAGGGTTTTCTTGAGTAAGCCCTACAAGTAGGATGCACCTAATGTACTAAGCCCTACTCCCACTCAGACATCCCCTGTAGTCTCTGAGCCCCTCATAACATGCCACAGAAGAGGAGCTTAAGAAATGGTTCTTTCATTTCTAGCACGGAGACATTTCATCAAGATTAACACCTCCCAGTCTGTATGGAACAGAGGAGTTGAAAATGCAAGCACTTAGTTGCAGTTAAAATTTTCAATTTTTGAGACTCTAAGCCATAGCCACTGCTACTAAACGGAGTTACTCTTAAATCTCTATTCTACTTGGCAAACTAACTGCTCTGAGCTCTCGGAAGAAGCAGCACTCTCAAGTCAATTGCTAGGAAAAGGATCCTGCTAGGAAGGACACAAGACCAGGACAAAAGGCATATGAACTACAGTACAACACACATGTGGATTGGCCAGATAGTGAAACATTGCTTTAGACTGGTGGTAAACAGTTCTCAGGCATTCAGAGCCAGTTAATTTGGTCAGCTTGTAAGATGATTGCTAGAACAAGAGAACAACAGCTCAACAACCAGATGGTCAGTCCAGACGAGCCACGGGAAAAACCAGCAATAAACAGCATGCATGTTGACAGTAGCCCAGCCCACAAAGCACACTAGTTTTTCCTTCAGCAATACACTCACCATTTCTGCTCCAGCTTTCATTTGGGGCATGAAAGATGAAGGAGACCATAGCTCTGGCCTCTGAACAGCACAGCGCGCATCACGTGTCCACAGCAGCACAGGTGGGAGAGCAGCATGTGCGAGAGGTGGATAGGAATGAGCAGTATCACCCATTTGAGAGAGACATTTACAGCTACTTTCTTCCACTTGAGACGTTAGCATTAAGTTCCCACTCTGCGCAGAACATTTGTTCACAGATGTTTGCTGAAAGGGTGCCTCCGACCTGTGAAGGAAGAAGTATGAGATCCCTGTGCATTGCAACCTGTTGGTCTTGCCCTTTGCAGTCAGTACAAAAAAGGGAAAAATCCTTTTATTCCTTGCAGACACCTGTCCAGTTAGCTGCTTTACTAAGCATGTGGAAATGCCAATGCAAAAAAATTACCCAAAAAATAAACAAGCAAAAAAAAAAAAAACCAAAAAAAACAAACCACCA
>WHYT01016619.1:152411-165384 GCA_009806455.1 Tetrax tetrax | reverse complement strand
CAAAAAAAAAAACAAACAAAAAAAAAAAAAACCAAAAAAAACAAACCACCCAAGAGATTGAGAGAAACACCACAATGGTTTAAAAAATAAAATAAAAACAAACAAACAAACAAAAAACTAACAAAAAAAACCAAAAAAACCCAAAAAAATCCAAAACCAACCAAACAAAAAACCCCACAAAACCAGGAAAAGCAGCAAAGCAGTTAAGGTTTCCATTACTCCTACCTGCCCTGCTCCAAATCCTGCAGATTAATCCAGGCTGAAACCATTTCTTTAGAGCTGTGAATTCAGCCTATTAACAATTCTGACTTATTTTAGTTTGGGGACAAAAAACCAGGGGAGCTAGAAGCAGGAACCTCGGACAGGTTTTGACAGGAAATTGATAGGTATTTCCCTTCTCTAGAGCTAATTACAGAAAAGTTTCGCAAAAAAAGTTCAGTCTAAACATCTGCTCAAAAGCAATTTCAGCTTCTATAGCAAGAGCAGTTTCAGCTCCTTCACTTTCATGGCAAAAAAAAGTGGTATCATAACTAAAACAAGTACAGAACACTCAAGACAGTGAAACCACTGCTCAGTTCAACAATTTCAGCAGCACAGACCTTTTTGGAAAAGTAAAAATAAAGATGTAGCTCCTTTTAGAGCGGCAAAGTTGATTCAGCCAAGAGAGAGACAAATATTCAGTTCTGGCTCTGCATTACCAGAATCATTAATGACTCCCCAGTAGATTAGTTAAATCCAGACCCAAACCCATTGCAGAGCAAGTATTATCTATGAGCCAAAAAGCATCTTGCACAACTCAAACTTCTGAGTTTATGTGGCAAGACTGACAGAAAATGAAACTTTAGTAACTAAGCCAATTTTTTTAATTTTGGAAATAAGTGATGTGCCTTATCTTTCCCTCAAAATCTCTCACTAATGAAACAAAGGCCTTGGCTGCTATTAATTAACTTGAAAGTTCTGTTATTCTTGTCTGCCTCGTGTAAGAAATTTAAAGTTTTTAAGGTCACCATGGCCTTTTGGTAGTACAGAGCAATGCACAGTCCCATAATTACTGAATGTTCTGTGTTATGAAGGGAAGTTGAGGGGACAGCATAGTATAAGGCCTACTGTAAGTCACCCTTTTTCTTTATTTTAAAAAACCAATTTTCTACCTAGTAAAAGGAGGTCCCAGCAGTTGCTTGCTTTCTTGAGATTCCAGAAAGTCCGGCCTCCGTGGTGGTAGCCTTTCTCGTCGAATAGCGTTTCTGAAAAGAACAATCAATCAATAATGCCCCAGATTCATCATTATTTTAAATTGGCATAAGCTGGCACTGCAGCTAAAGAAACAGTCCTATGCTATCATTCATCCCTGCTCTGCAACATTCCTCCTGCATGCAACAATAATTTTTAAAGATCAGATTTTGACGTGTATTAATGTCAATCTAATTCATCATATGAATAATTGTGCCAGCACGAGGAATGGTGGAAGAGACAGAACTGAACGAGGCAGAACCACTTCTTTTGGCAGCATATGGTAGCTTAAAGAAATTTGAAGCTATCACCTCCGTTCTCTGTAAGGCTCCTGTCCTGGACTGAGAACCTTCACGGAAAATTCTTTCTTGCAACTGACCCATGATGAACAGGAATTTTTTAAGGAATAGCTTCCCCAGGGGAAAGGAAGGGGCAAGAAGGAAGTTCAGTTTTTACACAGCCAGGATGTTGATATAAATCAGACCCTATACATGACTTCTGTGAAAAAAAGAAGAGCTTCAGTGAGAGCCCTAGGTCACTTGAGCAAGATAAGCTCTTGTGATGGTAAAAGTCCTATCACATACATCTTTCAAATGTTTCCCTTTGTAACTGCTCCTTTGTCAAATGACCAACGCTCTGTGAATTCATAGCTGTATACTGAGAAACACATAGTGGAAAGTATACAGCTGAGCTGACTCTACTCATTGCTGATACGTAAGCATAAAGTCCCAAATCCTTCCATTATTTGTGGGCTAACATATGCATTATGCAGCAGCTCCTGCGTAACTCTGCAATGCCAGCTGTACGATGCAGAGTCAGAGAAAGAGTTAGGGTAACTGTGTGGAACAGTCAGTGCAAAAACTTCAAAATACAAAAATGAGAGAGACAGATAGACTACATACATGTCAGAGAGAGACAGACAGACAGACTACGTATATGCCAGAGAAATGCAGGAGGGACTAGAACTTCACACTCACAGATCACTGAGAACTGAGCCCCCATCAGCAAGGTGAAATGGGAGATGACTGCATTTTGAAAGCCACTGCTCTTCCTCTGCTGAACGTCCTCTCGTCTCAGGGCTAACATCAGGCATTTTAAATGTCACTTGCTTCTTCAGAAGTGGCAGAAAAGAACAAGGCTTATTTAATCTCTTGGAGACAGTCTTTTGTTTCCACAGCATGGCACAACGATACACTGACTGGTGAAGGTTGTAGGCTGCCTGCCAACACAAAGAATAGCAGAGCATTTGATGGCTGAGAGTAGGAAGCAACACCACACCACCCAGGGAGAAGAACACTGCAGAAAAGAACTGAGATTTCTGATGACCTCACGGCCATACCAGCTCTCTAAGCTAAATTAACAGGTCTACTGTGGTAACATTTGGGTAAGGAGAATTAACTGGGCACTTCTGCAACGAGGCAGGCTGTGCATTAGCAAACAGAACAACTTCTGTCTTGACAGCCTGGAAAAGAGCTGGGAAAGCTGTCCAGGGGCAGGAAGAGAGAGATCAATACAGACATCCCTGTCTTCCTTTCCACACACAGGGCTGGGCTGATACTCAAAGGCAGAAGTGACAGTAGCCCACGTTCAAAGGTATAAGTGGTGCTAAAGCTGGGTTAGATGCAGTCTCTAATGCTTCATGCTAGCACAGAATGCTCTCACCACAAGCAAGGGTTTCATCCAGCTATATTGTCCACAGTAGGAATTGGCCAGATTTGAAATAACTTCATTACCAAAGGTTCCCAATTAGCAACACAAGTCTGAAGTGCTCCAGTCTCAGCTGAAGGAAAGGACAGGGTGTTTTGCTTTGCATCCCGAAAGTGTATGTCAGATGCAGACAAGAGCTGAGATGTAGGGCTCCAAGATACATACGCACACACACACACTAGATCAGGGCAGATCAGTCCTGGATATATCTGAGAAATCACTTGGCTCTTTTACCTTCAGCTGGTGCTGGGCTTGGAGCTGTCCCGGCCACTGTTTCATGCCAGCAGTGTTTCTCAAGACTTGGGTTACATCTTCTCTCAAAAGAGTAGTGTGGCGAACTCCTCTGGCTTTTTCAATGCGGTCTTTCTTCTGCTGTTGCCCCTTGGCAAATCTGAGCCAAGCATCAAATACCTAAAACAACGAACAACAGAGCTGCGTGTTACAAAGACAGGTTTCCAGGCCAGGGACTCCCCCTGCAGACAGGAACACTTTTTCCCTTCCACTGGATCGTAACAGGCAGAGCTAGAGCAGGACATGCCACAGGGACAAAGGGACAGGGATTTAAGTCAGCTGAGGCTGGATGGGGAAAAATATGTGCACATTTTTTAATTGGATAAGAGGACTTAGGGACAGTTTTCCAGCATCCTAAAATAACATATAACAGCCCAAAGATGAAAGGAAAAAGATATTCAGTGTGCACTCTGCCAAACACAGTAAAATTTGCACATGATCTGCACATCTCCAAATTCACTAGCCTGCCCCAGACCCCAACACACCCATACCTTCCTCTGCAATGAAAGGGACCAGTGCCACAACGCTTGCACTATCTTCTGCTTTTCCCATTGCCGCTGCAACAGCTATCGGGGGAAAAAAAAAATAAAAATCACACAGCACCGGTTTAGGAATTTACACGTCCCACATCAGAAATGGTAGCCAGAGCATCAACCAGATAGAAAGTGCTGGTGGAGCCATAGCAGAACAACCTACTCAAGTCACCAGTAAATGGCAAGTCTTGTGCCGGTGGAACCAACAAATGCAGAAAATGGTTAAATAAACTATTTTTGTCCTAATGTGTAAGTGGAATATGAAGAAGAAAAAAGGATAAGGATCAGCAAAGAGCTAGATGCCTACACAGTGGACAATTCCTTACCCGTGTCTTCCAGCAAGAGAAGGAAGCAGAGCAAAGTCTATGAGTCATCAGCCGATCTCCCCGTCTCTGTAGTAGCTGTAGGGCAACCAGAACAGTGAGTCACTTGCAAACAAATCCCACTTATCTGAGCCAAATGCTACTAGAGCAGAACAGGTACGAAACAGCCTTTATCACCTTCCCTTTGTGCTGTTGAGGGCACCCTCAATGTTGAGGTGCCATACAGTGTAACCCCATTTGTAAATATCTGACCTCAGCAAGGATTTCATTAATAGTAAACGATCCCACACGTGGCAAGCCCAGCTTGTCATCTCTTAAGTCTGTGAGTTCTATCAAAGCTTCTTCAGGCAAGACACAGGCACATTCCTCCCTCCCCAATGCACAAGGCTGTCATGCTCTTCCTCAGCCAAGACCACCATTCCCTTCACCAGGGCTCACGGCCTGCTCTACAACTTCCCACCCTGGGTCACTGGCTGGGGAGGCTGCTGATCTTTCTCACCTTCTTCCTAAGGCACTGCTGATGATATTTCTTCCATTTCACCAGGTACTTCTGGAAGAGGTGCTGCTGGTGGTGTTGTACTGCCCTATGCTGCTGAGCCCTCAGCATCAGACACTCCCTAGTTAATTCCTTCCAGCGAAGAAACAAGGTCTGTAAACGCACTGTTAGGAGAAGATAAATTAACTAATGTACCAACAGGAGACTATTCATCTCAGAGTATGACATGATCAGCTACTCCTCCAGACTGTTTTAGCAATACTTAACACTGACAATACTCTGCACTAGGAAGAAGGATCATGAAACAATTCAGGTAATGGACAGCGAGCCATGACTTGCAAGTTTTCCCTGCTGCCATTGACATTCTTTATAATCTTTAGGAAATTATTTGCCCTCTTTGTGCTTCAGAGTCCTCATGTCAAGAACACGGCTAGTACCACGAAAATGCTTACAGACTTTGAGGGTCTTTCTGTATTAATTACTAGAGAAAGACTGAAGTGGTAATTGATAAGATAATTTGCACTGCCATCAGAACAGAGGCATCTGAGCTTCTCAAAATTAGTAATGGAAAATTCCTTTGAGGAAGGAAGTGTTACCATCCCCTCCGTAGACAAGGAACCAGCAGAGAAGCAAAAGTCACACAAGCAGCCTTCAACAGATCACTGGAGTCTAAAATCATTCCCCCATTCTACCGGGACACGGTTTGTAGGCTTAATAAACCATCCAGTCAATTCTCCTGTACAGGTAACACAAAAGACTGCCCTACTAAGCCATATCTCTCTAATGATTGTACACAGATAACCAAGTCTTTTGAGAGTTTAGTATCTCCATCAGCTCACCTATATCCAAATGTTTTCTGGCCTCCATGACAGCTGTCATCTTCTGCTGACGGCAACACACTCGTAGCAAGGCAGTGTGCCTCCACTGCAGCAAAACCTAAAGACATAATGCAAACAAGAGACAGGATACAGACTGATGTTGCTATGTTCTTCGGAAGGGAAGCAACATATTCCACATTGCTGGCACCATAACCATTTCCTTCTCATTTTTCACAGAAGGCTCAACAAGGCACTGGACATTTCCTACAAATTAAATACAGTGGTATTTCAGAGAGTGCCCCTGGCATTTTCTGTCCCTCTGTCCATCTGCCCACCTGCCCCCAGTAACACTCCTATGACGTATCATACTACTGGTTTTCCTTCCTTATAGGAAATGAGAAGAAAGAAAGGAAGAGGAAAAACCATGAACTCCCTCAGAGACAAAGGTTTCAGAGGTGTGTGCAAATAGATGGGACTCCTACTTTTTACACCTTTCTTCATAGTAGCTCAAAGTTTTTCGTCCTTCTAATTCTAAGTCTCCTACCTGACTCCTGCCTTAACTAGCATCTGTACTTAGACCTTGGTATCTGTGACACAGACCCTACCTTTGACAAGACTGCTCTCCTGTAGTGCTCATCTGCTCGAGCAGCTGCCTCAGCTTCACGTACCAGCGCAAGGGCATTTTCTCTCCATGTACACAGAAATTGTCTGAAAGCAAAATGTATTAAAAAATTTAAAAACAAAACAAAAGCCATCAAGAATTATTCTTACTTGTTCCTTTGGTACCTTTCCACTCACAGGGAAACCAAAACTGGCTGCCTCTATAAACTCAGCCTTGCAAATCAACTTCTCTGCCCCTTCAGGTCTCTGCTGAAGAGAAGGCAGTGCAAAAACAGAACACACCCTTAAATCTAGCATCTTACGCTCAATCAGGCTCTGCAAGTGACTCAAGCTGTATAGCACTAAAACCAAAATGAGGCAGTTAAAACTTAAGCAACCACAACCAACATAAACTGGTATTATCTTTAATCACTCTCCTCCCTATAACACAAGGCAGCCTCTACATTTTCCAGGCCGCTTTAATATCATAGCAGTCAGAATCCATGCACTGGAAGGAATGATACAGTTTCCTGTCTGGTATCTTTCATGGAACTAAACATAGATTAAAAAGGTAAAGGAAAACAAATGGCAATCCAGGAGGAGGCTGACTTCTTTTAGCTAGATGACCTGCACAGAAATAGCAACGCATGGCAGAGTCAATTCCCAGCACTGAACACTCAAAAATTTACAACGGTGGCAGTGAAAGAAAAAGAGTAATTTGGCTGCAGTGCAGCCACTTCTCTCTCATGCTGCACAAGGAAACATCGGCTTACCGCAGCAGTAGTCTGGTGTGCCATTTCTCCTTTTCAGCTACTTGGTACAGAATGCACTGTATGTTATGTTGGTAACTCTGGAAAGAAAGCAGTGAGAGGTAAAATTTCCCTCAATCGTCAACATCTCAGATAGAAGACATCTGGAAACTCTTACTAAGCAGCTCAGTAGAGTAGTAGTAGTAGCAGAGTATAGATAAAAAAAGGCATTACTACCACTGAAATTAAATGCTGGGGCTTTTTTGAGATGAACAGCCATTGCACACTAGTTAATTATATACCCTTCACCAAAGTCACAAGGTTACACTGGTTCTTTTGCTCCAGAAAGCAATGCTAGAGCTGATACAACCCTATCTACAACAGCCTCCATTTACCTCGCACATTTGGCGTGCGAGTGCCCAGAGTGAAACAGCCCAGCAGCTGTTCAGTCCTCAGTGAAACACTTAAGCACACACAGACAAGTCCCACGTAGAAAAGGATGTTCCCTCCTACCTTCCAGGCTGCAAAGGTCTTGCCCAGTAACGTGTGCCGATAGTGCACATCTGCTTGCACCAGCTTCCTCCATTTCTCACGCTGATGTCCCACATACTATAAACAAGACAGGGCAGGGAACAACATAAAAAAAGTATATGTGATGGAGAGAAAACAGGCAATGGCAGAGCACCAAGGGAAGAAGACTGTTCCCAGTCTCGGGGGAAAGATCAGTCCTCTATCTTGCTATAACAGGTGTGTGCTGTACTCTGCTGTTTCTCCAAAAGGCCTAGTTGAGTCTTTTTTTCCCTGCTCTTTTTAGGACTCTTCTTGAAGGATTCACTGCAATGCAATCCACTCAAGTTAACATCTTTGGACCAACAGACTAGCGTAAGCTCTAAAACTTCTCATAGATTCTCGAGACATGCTGCAAGGCACATGCAGTACATCACAGCGTGGTAAGGAAAAGGCCCAGCATAAAAGTGAAATGCCTTCTGACAGGATCTGCTGTGACCTGTACACAGCTACAGACCATACATTACTGCTGCAAACTTCTAACTTCAGTTAAGTTTTGAAAAGGACATACACAGTACTGGCTAGGGACAATTTCATCTCACTAACTCTGGTTACATTCCCACAGAAATCTCCTAAACTACAGTTTCATTCTCACTGTACCTAGACAAGTGAACAAGAAGTCAAAAGAACTCCCACTCCTCCCTACACAACTCCTGTTCTGCCCACGCTGAACCAGTTTTATCCATCTGGAAAGGGAGGAGAGCTTAGGAATGACTAGTGTTTAAAATAAACAATTTAATTTCTAGCCATAGGGGTACAAGCAATCTGAACATAACAAAAACAATTCAAGCTCTTCCCCCTCTGTTAACTCTCTCACCTCCCTCCATTTGTTCCAAGTCTGCTGCAGACACTTTGAAGAGTGAAATCTTAACGCTTGCACCTCCTTGAGCCTCCTATAAGAAAAATAATTTAATTATTTCTCCTACAATGCAATCCATGTTACTGAACCCCTCTTGCACAGACATAAGTCCAGACTTGCTATTTTCAGTAAGTTATTTACTGAAAAATAAACTAGTAGACTCTAAAGCACAAATAAAAAGTCAGAATCATTGTGAATTAAATGCTGCTTTGTCAAAAGTAGGTCACCACAGGGCAAATAATTCTCCCTTAAAAAAAAAAAAAGCCACACAAACCAAAAAACTTCTTACTCTGCTTTTCTCTCCTCAGTATTTTGCTTCCACAGACAGAAAGCCTTTAGCAGCAGCTGGTTACTGTAGTGATCTCTTGCACGAACCAAGCCCTCTTGCTCCTCCAAATGTGCAGCTGTTTTTCTACGCCACAAGCACCAGAAGAAACTCAACAGTTGCCTTTCAAAATGAAGTACAGCCTATAATGGAAAGAAGGTGGCAACGAATTCATGAGACAGGTCAGTTACAAACAGAAGACAATTCCTTAAAGGTGCCAGGCACAGAGCTGTCCAGTGTTCATTTTCCTCTTCTCACACTGAACAACAACGGACACATCAAAGCCCCTTTGCTGTGAGTTTATGTGAATGTGTTCTACAGGTACCAATATGCATGTGGATGGAGAAACTGTTATCAGAAAACAGCAGACCAAAGAGAGGAAAAATACAAGCCGGTAAGTAGGATGCAAAAGGCTCCCCAGAACCGATAAGCTCCAGAAAGCTCCAGAAAATCCTGCTGAATTCTCAGAATACCAAGAGTCAGCCATATCTGCACAAGGCCATCCGCACACACTACCATCAACTACAAGGTGTGTAACTCAGACCACAGCTGTAGACCACGAGATTATATTTGTATCTTCGGAAACAAAGGACCCCTTATGGGACTTCATGGATAACTACTTTGAAGCAACTAGTTTGTCAGTACAGCCTTGTACTTCTTAAATAGGTTGGGCTTGGTTCTTTATTACTGTTATTATTTCAACCAGGTAACTATGAAACAGACCAAGTGTGAGAGAGAGCATACACATATTTATTGGGTGAGGGAATAAGTGAATGAACTGTGTGAATAGTTATCCTCTAATCATAACAGCTTGATTCCTATTATTAGTAACAGCTTAACTTACAACAGGTGATCAGTAAATCTGTTTCCCCTAACTTGATCCCCCACCAGGGAAAAGGGAATTTACAACACCCATCTGTGTCATACTAACTGATGTTTACAGACAGTGACTAAGAAATCATCCACTCTATTTCCTACACAAAGCCAGGTAGAAGAGTTACACTTGCCTTCTCCTCTCCCATTCGGTATTCTTGCTGCTTGCGCACCTTCAACAACCATGTATCAAACACCTGTCTCATCAACACCCTCCTGCAAGCAAAAAGGGAGAATGTCAGCACAGGAGAGAATTCCTTCAGAAAAAGAGATTGATTTTATGAATGTCAAAAGACCAATCCATCTACAACTTAAAAAGTTACTTGATTTTTCAAATCATGCAAGCCTTCCTTGAAAACCAAGCAGCTATACGTCCTCATTATTCTCCAAGTTAAAACAACAGACAATTTGTCCCCTGAAATCTTACCCAGAATATATGAGACATGAATTTTCTGAAATTACTAGAACTCCTTGCTTTAATTCAGATCATGCAAAAGATTGTTCTGACTTCTGACCAATTAATTTTATCTACAAACAAAGAAAAAAGATATATAACAATCTTTACTTCTTCTCCACTGTAAATATAGTCCACTCCCTCCCCCCTTTGAAGTATTTTGAAAATCCTACTCTACTTTTTTAATTTAAAAAAACAAATTAAAACAGTTTGAAAAAAGTTATAACAACAAATAATAAAGAGCACTGCGGTCTGATCTCAGCATGAAGGGATTCTACGAAAGCTGTCTTTTATGAACAAGGTCAGGTTAGTTGCCCTCATTATCAAAGCTTCTTTCTTTCTAGATTAAGACAATACTTACTTGCTAGTTTGCCTCTTCCCAGGGATGCAGAAGAATCATTATCAAACATTATCCCAAAAATGCAATTAATATGTATTTGTGATTGTGCACTACACATCTCTCACAGAACCAGCATATGGTAGAAGCATCCTAGTCCACAAGTCTGAACTACAGTCTAGTGGAATTAGGACCTAGTTCAAACCACATCAGTTTTTTCTAGAACTCATATCATGTGGGTGTACTAATTAGATCATCAGCAAGTCTCAGCTCCTCTCTAGTCTAAAGGGGCCTAAAAGATACTTTGGATTCTTACCAGGTAATTTTTGGTAGGTAGATATTGCAGTTCATTGCAAGTTTACAGGTCAGTAAAAAACATGAGTTAAGTAAATCTTCCTGCAGGGTACTGGTAGTTGCCAGCAAGAGTCTTTGATTTGTAGACAGTCGCACACCTCAACCGATGGCTCCGCTGGGATATCTACTGGGTCTTACCGCCAGACACAGCAGTCTGGGCACTGACTTGTGAGACAGTACGTATGTGCAGAGACCAAGAGGGAAACCAAGTTCTGGCAAGCCACCATGAAAGTTTTACTTAGGTCTGGTTGGAAAGCAGCCCTGGACCTTTGACCAAGGAATGCACTTCTTACAATTTGTTCTTTTGTGTTCAGGAAATAGAACTTCATTTATACTCTTTCTAAAGAGAAAAGACTGCACACAAAACATACCTGACTCACAGAGTGAAGGTATGGCCACAGCACACGAGAGCCTTCAAACTGTCTGTTCATCCCTCCCCTGGTGAGAGGTGCAAGTTACACTGCAGCAGTTGCATGCTGCAACTCATCTTCACTAAGCTGAACCTCCTGAGTCTTTGAACCTTTTCTCTCTCTCTCTCCTTGTCTCCAGAGGGTAAACTAATGCACCACAGCTGCACTCTCACACAAGTTGGAAAAACTCTTAATTGCTTGCAGAAATGCAGCTGCCCTCTTACTCAGCCTGCCCTCCCAACCTATTTGTGAATCTCCCAAAAAGTTCCATGTGTGAGTTCCATGTTGGCTTTGGAGGCAAAACTAATGCTTACGGTCACATCTTTTTTGTTCAATATTGAATCCAACTGTGCATACTGCACCTGACTGTAAGACAGGTAACCACAGCAATATTTCCTATTTCTTCCTATGTCCTCCGAGCACAACCAAAGTGATCCTGATGCCAAGACATCAGGCAATTAGAAAGATTTGTGCAATAATTAGGCCCTGAAAATAAGACAAAAATCAATTCTAACTTGGTACCAAGTATATCAGTCACTCTTGTAGTATTAACATTTTCTTGATTAAGAGAGGCTAATACCTAAAGCAAACTCCTAAATCTAAACAAGTCTCAGAGCTAGGCTTAATCAATCTCCCTCTCACATTTCAGAGAGAAGCAGAGATGTAAACTGTCCATTACTCATAGAAAATATAAGTACAATTGGCATCAGGATGGTCATGCCCCCAAAAGTATTATTAGATTTTAAAAGAGAACCAAAAGGCCCACAAATCCCACACTTGTACAATTTTATATTAATTTATCTCTGCATACCTATAACGGGCATGAGCCACTGATGTTAAAAGCTGCTGCTGTTTTTCCTCCTTCTCTTCCAAACGGGACTTCCAACGGTTCCAGAACTTCTGCAGCACCTGAAAAGAAACAAAGACATGAAAGAACACAGATATCTAGGGAAGAGAATAATGCAAAGAAATAAATTATTAAATGTCCTTCTGAAACTACATGCTGCAATGGTTGCCTCCTGCACTGCTTCATACACCAAACTTGTTTTATAATCTGTTATGAATTTTTCTGGTAAAAGAAAAGATCACCATAAACATTGGAAAACAGAAAACTAAAATACTGTATCTAAGACTGACAGCTGACTTACACAGGAGACTTTCTGTGGCTATTAGTATTAAGGAACAAAGCCACTGCTTTAATAAAAAAGTATTTTGTAGGTGAAAGTGGAAGCCAATAGGACAGCTCGAGAAAAATTAACACAAGAACAAAAAGAAAATTAATCTCACTGTAACTTGATGCTGACGGTATGACAGATTTTTTCTCATTTGCTGAAGATGAGTGTTCATGACATTCTGACGAAGACCCTTAAATCCAAGTTTCTGTAGCAACAAGAAACGTACACAACTTTCATGTAATACAAATCAACAAGCACTGGTAAGTTTAGAACTGGCTGTTCCTTACAGACTATCTATGTTTGATGCTACTCTTTGCAACAGCTAAGATTTATGAACTTGACATCAAAGCCATGCATCAATTTCCTCTCACAAACAGTCACTTCTCCAGCTAAACTAAAAATCCCTTCCACTTTCCCAGGGTTTTATTGTGAGACACCTAACTCCTTATTCAGCTGTCAACACTACTACCTAAATCGTTTCCCAATCTGTGTCCTCCTTCAGTTCAAGACTCATAACTTGCTCCTTTTCAATAACAGAAAAGATTCACTTCCCTTTTAGGATTCCTCTGCACAAGGTCTTTCAGTCTACAAGCCCACAATACCTTGATTCAGGAATGAACATGGTGAACAGCATTATGAGAGCATCCTGCCTCCAAGTGCTCTCATAATTACTGATGTTCTCAATCTATGATCCAAAGAAGCTTATTGACATTCTTTTGATGATCGGCACTGATCCACACTTGAAAATAATTCAGTTCCGAAAAAGCTGGAGGCTTGCTTGTGCCCACCTTTTAGACAGCCCTCAAGGATTATGTTTTGTTTTTGTTTTTTTTTTTTAAAAAAAAAAAAAAAAAAAAAAAAAAAAAAAAAAA
>WHYT01016619.1:138081-152391 GCA_009806455.1 Tetrax tetrax | reverse complement strand
TGAACTGGCAGATTCCAGAATAGTTGGAATTTAGCAACCTGATGCCTGATCCAAACTCATCATGGCAGAAAATGGTTCATCCCTCACTTAAAACCTGCACACCACTGTTTGTACTAAAGGCACACTGTCAGGCAGAAGTATTTGAATTCTCTTCACAGCCTCTTCTGCCTGACACATAACAGTGTTCTTACCAACAGATGATGCTTGTAGTGTTTTTCAGCCAGCTCACAACGTCGAGTCTCTTCCACACACAGCACAGTATCTGTCACAGAGTTAAAGTATATTTACACAGAAACATCCGTCTGGATATATACACAGCCTTCTCCACAGAGGGGCACTAGATCTCCATGCAAATTTGCTTCAACATTTGAATTTCCAGCACGGTTACCTGCACAAGTTTTGATTACAGTCAAGTTTTTAGATTTTGCTGGCTTACCCCAATACATTTCTGATTTAATAGCAAGTAAGGAATTCCTCCCCAACCTTAAATTATCTTCTGCAATCTCTTAGCTGTCAGCAAGCCAACATTCTGTAATTGCAACAGTTTTATTAATTGTTAGTATGGCCTTAAACACATCTTTCTAATGATAACATGTTTGTTGTCATCCACACCACTGCACAACACTCGTGCTTCCTAAACAGACCCTTCCCCCACAGGAATGCTTTTAACCTGTCCTTGCCAGGGACTAAATATAGACTGGATACAATGCTTCCAGTGTGCAAAGGCTCTCCGTAAGGCAATTCTTGCTGCTACTTTTTCAATATTTTTTTGGTGAGCATGCATTTTTCTCCTGCATTCCCATGACAGCCGCCAATCGGAGAAACATTGCCGGACTATTCTGCTTCGGTGATGCTCTTGGGCCAGCTCTGAAAAACAATCACACAAATTACTCATAACTTGTTCTGTCCTGAGCTCATTGATATCAGATGAGGCCATGACATTTAAGCCAGTGGTTCTGAAGTGACAGAAGCTCTAACACTGAAAAATAGCAGTAAGAATTCACAGTAACACTCAGCTACAGACTACGTTCTCCCTGGTGATCACAACAGCAGTTCTAAAGCAGTAACACACTGCACTCACTTCAGAAGCGGCAGGTAAGATCACTTGATCAACACACACAAGCTTGCTTACATTTCAGCATATTCCTATTACCGGTTCCCAGATATCCAGGCTGGATTCTTTTTTGCTACCACCAACCAACAGCCATTCACACAAACATCTGAACTCATTCCAGTGACTTCAAGGGAAGAAACAGAAGAACTGGTGTAACAGTCCTTACCATCCTGTACGAGTTGTGATTTTCTGATTATCAAGGAAATGCACACATAGATTGACTGACAATAGTCCTGAATACATCCTTCTCTGATATCTCAGTCAGGATATAATTTGCAACATGCAAAGGAGCTGAGCCCTGTTCTGTCCTAACTCACCATTCTGACATTTCTTTGCTCTGTGGAGATTTAAGTATCCCAGCCATGCTTCCATGCATCTCTTCAATTCCCGGTGCTGATGGTGAGTTACTGCCCCAGTCTCCTTCTGCTTGTCATTCTGGCTGTACAAATACAGCTCCCGCCACTGCAACCAAGCCTGACAGAACAATTGAGGAGGGAGGGCAGTAAGGGGAAAAAAATGGACAAGATTAGGGAAGCAGAACAAAGAAGAGAAGAGGAAGAACACACAGGCAATAGGAAATTCCATGTAATATCTAAATGTGAAAGCCATGAGCAATGAGGGTCTTTCCCCATAAGGGAGGAAAAACACCCTGACAAACAAAACCAAACAAACAGCCAAAGGAATGCCACATAGAAAAGGTCAAAGACAAAGAATGTAATATCAAACTTTTTTCCTTTTTTTGCTACTTTCTCACTTCTTCCATTAAAAGGCTATAACAACACTTTTTGGACAACAGGCTTCTTTCAGACAGAGTATTTTCATACAAAAGAGAATCACATCTTGAGATATATTTCCCAAGTCATGAGTTTATCTCCTCAGCAGAACACTGGCCTCAAACAGGCAGCGTGGCCATCTTATAGCGCAGGCCAAATATCCCTGTTTTTAATTAAAGGGACAAAAAGCCACAGTTCCAGTCAAGAAAGAAAACCACACTGTTTTCACTTCAGTTATGATGAACAATTTACTCAAAGAGCTGAAAACCTCTCAAGAATATGAAATGCTGGACTGTATTTTCTCACCCCAAAATGGAATTAAACGTGCTTACAGAAATTCATCGGGACATAAGATGTTGTCTTACAGAGTAAGGTGCTGTCAAACTGCTAACTGGTGTTATCTTGCTTCCCAACAGGATAGTGGATTAGACCTCTGAGGAGTTCAGCATTCCAGGGAGGTACATGCAATGACCCATCATGCCCTGCCCAAAATGCCACAGCTGCAAACTCACACATCTGTTTTCTTTTACCTCTGATTTACCTGTGGCTAGTTCTCTGGTGGAGAGAACTCTGATACTTTCAAGCATTATGTAAGACAGTAATAATTCCTTTGGTCAGTTTGCTTCCTAGCAAATATGAGACACAGATCCAGTTTGCTTTGCCTAGATTTCTTGTAAAGAAATTTTTCTTGTAAAAAATTGTTTTGACCTTCTTCATAGAATCACAGAATATCTCAAATTGGAAGGGATCCATAAGGATCAAGTCCAACTCCCTGCTCCTTGCAGGACTACCTAAAACTAAATCATATAACTAAGAGCATCATCCAGATGTTTCCTGAACTCTGACAGACTTGGTGCCATGACCACTTCTCTGGGGAGCCTGTTCCAGTGACCAACCACCCTCACAGTGAAGAACCCTTTCCTAATGGCCAATATGAACTTCCCTTGATGTAGCTTCATTCCATATCCTCATGTCCTAATATGTTCTTCCATCATAAGTACTGTAATTTGCAAAGCAAATGAATACAAGCCCTATTTTTTTATTAATCTGCAACATATTACATTAAACATTAGAAACGGTAGTAGCTGGAGCTCCTGGGACTTACTCGAAATTGCAGGCTCTGGGCCCAATGCTGCAGAGCCAAAATGTTCATTTTATGTCCAGTCTGGTTCTGGTAGTGTCGTCTTCTCCACACCGCCCAGGATACGCTGCCAAAACAATGTCACAGACATGTTCAAACAGGGGTTCCATAGTTTGGTACAAAAAATCACCTTCCTCTCACTGGAAAACAGTATGAACAACAATCTTTTAATTCCACAGTCTATGTGGAATCTGTGTGTATCAGAATTCAGACATGCCGCCCTCCTGCAAAAAATTGTTTAACATAGAACAAAGTCACTGCAGGAAAAGGTAACAGAACTCAGGTAAAACCATGGCCTTACGGTCAGCGCCTCTCTGCCTGTTCCCACTCCATTCTTACCGCAAACAGCTTCTTTCCCTGAATGCCAGTGCCACAGACTGCATCCCATGTTTTGTCCTTTGAAGATCAACGTAAACCAGCCAGCACTGCCAAGTCCTGAGCAATGTTTGCTTCTTTGCTGTGCACAACAAAAAAAAACATCTCAGTATCTTAAGCTCATGCAGGAATCTGGCATTTTTAACCACTCCATAACACCCCTTGTCCCCAACCTCCAGTCCCCTCAACCCGCAGGGACGCCTCATGCGAAACCCTGAAACAACAGCCCCCAGAGCCGCAGCCGCGACCATCCACCCCAGCGAGGGTGTCCCACGGACAAGGATCTCTGAAACGCTGACAGCATCATGCCACTTGTTCAGAGCAGCGTGAATTATCAGACAATGGCATTGCTTTGTCTCCAGTGCTTACAGGGTATGGAACTGTAGAACAATATTCAGCGTTAACAACCTCATTGGGTAAGAATTACAGGATTTTCTTTGGTTCGTTTAAGAAAAAAAGTTCATCAGGTTCATCAGTAGCTTTTCAAGAGTTATTCTCTACTACAAGCTGATAAATCAACCAGAAACAAGTCAAGTTTATTTAGCAGGCTGGTCACACAGCTAAAAACAGAAGTGGTGTCATAAATTCCAGTTTACCACTATATGCAGTGCACTGCACTTTCTCCTCACAACAGTCTGGCTTGTCAGAACCAACACTATTGAAGCAAAGTTATTAGAAAAAACACCATTCATTTTATGCTACTTCACACTTACACTAAAAAAAAAGAACACTTTTTTTTTGTTTCCTTGCAATCTGGTGAATCAAGTGTTAACCTACTTTAAAATGGGACACTTTTCTATCTTTTTGACTAAGTAATGCACAGCTGCTTCTGTAAGTACTCTAGCCTCACCCAGTAAGAAAATAAATCTAGATAGGCTATCAATTTGTTTCCAAAGATGCCAGTCTACATAATATTTTGAGGCTATACTCATATGCAGAGACCAGTTAACTTATTTAGCAAATCAGCATGGAACAAAACCACAATATCATCTTTGAAAGAGGGTCATCCTTCCCTTCAGGGAAATAGAGATTCCCTGAAACCAAAGGAAGTTGCAACCAATATAGGCAACTTCATCAGCAGGATAAATCCATTGCAGAACAAAGAATCTACACAGTAAGACAAAGGGCACTTCAAAAGCTTGGGCTTCTTTTCAATTGCACAACTCAAGCTGGAAGGAATAGTGAATATAGATAAAGTATGTGCAGTTAATACCACAGGGAGTTAGACAGTATCTGATTTCTACAGCCACAGCTGATGGAGAATTCCAATAACACACTCTATTTAAAAAAAAAAAATAAAAAATCTATTTGAACATATACAATAAAAAAGTAAAAAAAACCCAAACAAAACAGCAACAAAACCCACAAAAACCCAACCAAACCACCCCCTTAAAAACAAACAACACAATTCAGAGCAGATGGAGAGGCCCTTAAGCTTATTCACTGGCATCCCTAAATAATTATATAGCTACACCGCGGTGCACCAAACAGAACCCCCCTACCAGCTTTAGACTGACAACCATCTGTACCTAAACGCCTTACAGTGCCGTAGGCTGGGGGAGGTCAACGTGCAAGGGACAGAGATCCTGTGTAAATATTTCCCTCGCAAACTCCCATCTCAGTATGTCCCCAGGTAAAGATAGTTACTACTACTGCTACACTTACCATGAGACTCTGCAACATAATAGCTCTTCCTCTTTGCTTGTTGCTGGCATACATAGGCTCTCCAAGCCTTGAATATAAAATTATGGAGTAAACGCCTGAAAAACAAACAAAAAGTGCCATTCAGTGAAACAGCTACCAATCTCTAGAAGTAGGATTCTTTCAAGTTCAGTTGCACTCTAAAGATATGTTGGATGAGAAATTTTGCCTTCATCCTAAGACAACAGCAACAAAAAAAAGAGGGGAAGAAAAAGATGAAAATAAGCAATGAAGACATTGCTCTTGGCCTAAAGGTATGGTTAATGTTACTTGCCTACGGGCATTAGTAACTTCTTCAGGACCTAAGGCAAATGTCTCACGCTGCTATGTGCGCATGGTAACAGGAAGTCACTGCACAAACCTGTAATGGCTGGCTGCTCTGAGGCTGCGCTTCCTTTCTCTGCAAACAGTCCACCACTCCTTCCAATCTCCAAAAGTTTTTTGAAGAATCTTCTGGTCACAAAAGCATCTAAAGAGTTGAAAGATTTGGACATGGGAAACTACATAGTGGTTTCCAGGTTGACCACAAATCAGTTTTCATGAATATTATGCTACCTCTTTTCCAGTCTTGTCTGATCAGCCTAACAACATCTAATTGCATTTTAAAAACCACTACCCTACTACGGCACTTTATTCCAAGACTCTATGAAGTATGCCAAGAGGCAATCAGCTTCCTGACCGTAAATACTCCACAAAGGCAAGGCAAGGAAAGACAGATGTTAACTGACTTGCCAAATATCAGCGCCAGTTGACTTTAGACCTACGAACAACTAGCATCTTTTACCCTCAGTTCTGTGTTTCATTCAATCAGCACAGTTGATAACGATAAGTATATTTTCCTTGCTAATTTTGTTCTTTTTTTTTTTTTTAAACACCTTATATTTTAGGTATAGAAATAAATACAAAAGCTGCTTCAGATTTTATAACGTTTTGATATTTCCTTTGTGTTCTTCAAAACAGCATGCTGATCTTAAGTTATCCCAAATTTAAAATCTTCCCAAAGAACACTTGAAGAGGCACAAGAACTCCTTCAGCAAGTTGCACATCATCTTATGCTAAAAATGAAGCAGTTCATCTGCTGTTCAGCTTCTCCTTCCAACGGATGCTAAACCATGCACAAAATGGATTCCCAAGTCACATACGACCTTCAATTTGTTTAACGAGTAGAACAGCACCTGCCTTTATACCCAGATTTAATTACACACACCTGACCAGGTAAGAAGTCATGCTACATTTCAACTGAACTGTGAACAACTAAAAATTCAAATATAGGAGGGTCTGCATGAGGAAATTAGTATTTCCATCATCTAACTAAAAATAATGGTCATAATTTATTATTTTAAGCAATTCAGTTCTTTTTATTTTAAAATATTCTCACAAACATTTTTCCATGTGGTCAAGAAGACCTGGGCAGCAGCCTAAGAACTGGAAAGTCTCATTAACTGGAATATGAATACTTTCAAAAAATTTCTCATCTCTTTGTATTTGTGACGGAGAGAAGGAAAACAGAAGGACCCATGAAAACATAAAAGCTAACAAACAAAAAAAGCACACAGGCCCAGACTCACAATCTTTGATCACAACTATCCCACTAACTTAATGAAATTGGCCAAGTCTGCAATAACACGATTAGGCCCAGAATACTCAGAGGTCCCTAAGCAAAATACATATGAATCCTCTTAGAAGTTGCAATTCATAGCTACCTACCCCAAGCCAAGTTGCTAAGTCATTCCAAGCACTCAAGCAGAAAAGAAAAAAAGAGGGAAAAAGAAAAAAGAAGTGAGCTATAAATTTATTTTTTTTTTTATTCGGTGCATTAACAGAACATTGTAAATAAAAGCAATGGAGAACTGGGGACTCTTAAATCTAAAAAGGCAGTTAATTATTGCTTATGTTCCTTGTTGAACTTCATAAAAACATAATTTCAACTCATCCTCCTAAACAAATAAAATAACTATTGTCCTGAATTTACACAAAGTCAAAGCGGTGCAAATTCAGTCTATGGGATAGCAAGAACGATAAGGTTCACAGGACAACTTCCGTTTGCCTGCTACGGCAGAGACGATCAGAACGTATTTGATACAGCACAGCGAAACGGGAGAACTCAGGGCCTGATCTTACGCTGCCTGCAGCAAACGCAGGTCTTTCCACTGGGAACTGCTTCAGTTCCCAAGGGTGCGGTCAAACAAGAATGAACAGGCAAATTAAGGTAAAACAAGAAAAGAGTATCAAAGTGTCAGCTTTCAGTAGCTGACAGAACACTAACAACAGAAACTAATCATCCGCCACAGGTACATCAAAGTCAGACAGATACAAAGCATATACAGATACACATTAAGAACAACAGTGCAAACAGTAAAATTAACTGAATTTCAAGACCTATCTCTAGTTGTAACTTTGAAAAATTGTGAAATTTAAAGCAGACATCACAACCATACCCCATCATTTATATGCCTGTACAGTTCAACTTCATCAAGACATCCACAACTCCTCTGAATTTAGTTAGTAAAGTTTAACCATGATTATTAAAAACAAACAAAAGGCAAGAGCAAGAAGGGTATTCAAAGAAACCTTCAAATGATCTCAAGAAACATACAAATATTTTCTTGGTAGCCAGCACTCTCAGCCCAATGGTACAGCACTAAATGATATTTTTTAAAAACTCAACAAAACAACAACAAAAAAAACCAACCCCACTCTTGATTTCTGGAACTTTATCTACCTGGCTTTGGAAGGGAGAACTCGTCCAAATGTCTTTCTTGCCCACAGATAGAAGAATTTCCTTGCTAGATATCTGGAATATAAGAAAAGATTAGTTGTCTTTGTACTCTTCCCGTTAATTCCTAGGCAGCAGTAAAAATAGGAACTTCCATGCTAGTTTTATAGTAAAACCAAAGGGTTTGGTTTTACAGAGATCAATGCATGTATGAAATATTTACACCCTAAAATCAGTACCTTTAACAGGACTGTTCACCAAGCATAAACGGAGGCCCAAGCATCATTGCAAGTCTTGAATTGGGACATGCTTGTTTAGGAAACCTAGGCAGCTGAAATGTCTTCCAAGCAGCCCACTTACACCCAGTGATACTAACGAGCAGGCTGCTGATTAACTGGGGAGCCTTTTTGTGATTTAGAAGCTATAGCATCACTGTTTCCCTGAAGTCAACCAGTGCACCAGACTTGTTTCCAGAACAGCTGAGCCAATCTAATGTTTACCCCTGCCTGAAACCAGCAGATCTTCCTTCTTCCTACCTCCCCCTCAGCATTTCCGCTTCTCAGCGAGCTTCCTGGAGTACCAGTTCAAATCACTAATCTGTGACTGTGATACTATCACCCTTCCCCCATCTTTTTTTTCCCTAATGGATTTAAGAGTTAATTGGCTCAAAGAGGGCCCATTAAGTACCAATGACATCACAAGGTAATTAATTAAAGCACACAGCCATGCAGAGGGCCTCCCTCTTTCAGCAAGTCTGAGTTTCTAGATCAGCTCTCCTTGTTCAACAAATATTAGGCTTTTAATCTCTAAACAATTACCATCCTACTTTTGTCAAGATTCCTTCAACAAACAAAAGTAGTAAAGGAACACAAGACCAGGGCAAGACTAAATCATTACACCTGGCAGTCCCCTATCAAAGCACATCGTTAGATAGCCATTTTTTAATTTTACATTAGAAAAAAAAAAATAAATCAAATCTGACTGTGCCAATGCATGTCCTCAAGTTACCACAAGACATCTTCAGAATTGTCTGGCATGCCTGTGAATAAAACCTTTGCCTTAGCTTGCACTTGTACTACGAAAACCAGACTTTTTTAGGTCTGATCCCCCTGCCCCATTCAGTGAAAATTATTTTTTTCTTCTTATCACCTGATTTGGAAATCTTTTAACCTTCCTCTTTGATACCAGGTACACCCAACTTGATCCAGATCCTCATGACCTCTGTCCTGTAATTGATGCCTGGCAGATTGCGGAGCAACAGATTTCCCAGTTACACGCATTTGACACCTAGGTAGTTGTTGGATTTCATGCATCTTTAGAGATTTTGAACTTAAAAGAAAAGAAATATTTTGTGTAAAACTACATTAACTGCAAAGAAGTGGCATTATTTCAATAAATTAATCTATAAAAAAGGTATACAATCACTTATAGAAGTCGATAGCTACAAGGTGTTAAAACACATTGATTGCCTTTATCGGGCATTTTTCACTATCTGGAATTTTAAAATTGTTTCCCCAAGAGATGCAGGAAGACACTTTTCAGCACAATCATGTCACAGACAATTCCTTTCTCCTCTAAAGTTGAAATAAAAAAAAGCACTAAAATGCATTAGTGTTTCCCCTCTCATGTGTGTGCATACAGTGTGCCTTTAGAGAGGAGATTTGAATGTGTTTTTCTGCCTTTTATTCTCAAACATATCAAGGTATTCTGTCTATTGCTGAAAAATCCTCTTAAAGACCAAGGAACTGAAGTGCAAATTTCCCATTTTAACATGAAATGCACTTTACATTTACAGTTCTTTTACAAGGAACTCTTTCCCAGTTTTGCTCATATTTTAACTAAATGTATTTCTTCTTTAAAAAAAAAAATAAAAATCCCTTCCTGTTTTTACATTTCATCATTAAAAAGTAAAATTAGGCATATTTTTCCATCATACAGTTTACTTTCACATGTAGTTCTAATCTGAAAAATAACAAGTATGTTTTTATGAATTCTCAATATTTTGTCTCCGTAATTTTGTGAAAACAAGAATGATAAAAAAAAAAATCTAACCAGATAAAACTTGCTGAACCAGTTGTATTGAGGCTTCTTTCCCAAAACAAATACTGCCACCACCCTGAAAATTTGCACATTAGAACCACAAACACATTCTTGAACTCTGTAACAGGCAAAGAAGAGGATAGTCTGAAGTCTCACCCTAATAATCACATGAGCTGAGCTAGGAAAAACATAGCTGCAGCCAGAAAAAAAAATGCTGGTTCCACAAAGTTATTGAAACAATCTATGCTATTAAGTTTCAGGAGTTCAGCTGAAGAACTGCTCACAGTAGTAACAACAAATCATTGGTGGAGGGAAGAAAACCAACAAACAAAACCAAAACCCAAACACACACACACCCCCAAATAAGTCTCATAGGAGGAAACACAGTTATTTTGGGCTTGTTCTAGCAAGCTGCAAGGAGCTAAAACAAAGCTAATGAAAGAAAATAAGCCCTATATTTTATGAGAGACAGATAAATTCTTGTTCTCCTATAAAATATTATTTGAATGTTTTCTGGAAGAGGTGGGCCCCATCCAGCAGACAAAAGAACTCTGTTCGTGTCAAGATGTGCACTTAAGGCAACTGTATGCACTTTTGAGGAAAAGAGTTTCAGACACTTTTACGTTTTTGCAAAATAGTTTTCAGCACAAGTTCTTGTACGCGTCTGTTAGGCCCAGCTCCCTTTAAAACCTTCTAACCTCCAAAGGTAAACCTGGGGAGAGACCATATGCAATGACAACGTAACACAAAGCAGTCAAAAAAATCAAGCTTGGGTAGAACATGTAAAAGTTTTGTATTAAAGTCTAGGGCACGTGAATATTTAATGATTTCCCAGTATATGGAATTTTAACAGGTTATTCCTAAATTTGAAACACTGTACGTGCTACACACATGTACTGATGACAGCCCATGTCCACAAGCATTTATGTCAAGTAATCATGAAAAATAAAAGTTGAAGAAGGATAATTTCTCCCTTGTAAAGTTAGAAAATAAAAGCATGGCAGGAACAAAAGAACTGAGTTAACACCACAGAAATCTGTGGTTGGGCCAACAACTATATCCAAATATCTCATGTTCCAGTCTAATACTTCAAGCTCAAGAATATAATTTTTATATTTTAATGTTATTATAATGTAAACTTACATAAAGTTGTGTTTTGTGATGGGTTTGGGAGTGAGGGTGATGTGCGTGTTTGTTGTTCTTTGTTTTAAGAGGAACACTTTCTGGTTAATCATGTTCCATAGAGACCAAGAAGCCCTCATATGAGAATAACTCAACTTTCTTCTGTCCCATGGAATGCATAAAATGTCATAATTAAAAAAAAAATAAATTACAAGGCCTTTAACAAGATAGCATCTTATTATTGCTTACCTGCTTCTGGATTTCTCCATTTTGCTATAGTTCCAAGTCCGCAGCAAACAAATGCGCTCTCTGCACTGAAATGTTGTATATTAGCCTTGGACAAAGCATTAATTGGTTCCTGTTACTTGCAATGAATCCACCAAACGGATCTATGCTAAATGCAGTCTGTATCTTAACAATGACAGGAATTCCACTCACTCGACCTGCATGCAAGCAGCGTAATGCAATTCTAGATGTTTACCATGAAAAGCACCTGTCTGCACACACACAGCCTTGCTGACCTGAGCGACACTGGGCTGACATAACCTATTGTTAACAAAGTCATAACCATTTGAATCTTAAGACGACAACTGTGCCTACCTAAATAAAGCTGTGCTAGGAAGGTGCTATAAAAAGGAGATGACCCTAGGTTATGTTCCCCCGTTTAGAAATAAGTTAAGGGTGACAAAATCAGTACCTAATCAAACTGACTCCTTTCCACTAAGCTGCTCTCCCTTCACAAGCACATAGAAACGAAGAAAACAATGAACTCCACCCAGCTACAGCGAGAACTTCTGTATGCACGCCCTGGGTAGGGCAGGACCCTGTGAAAGCACCTGAAGTCAGGACGAGCACCTCCTTGTAAGAGTGAGATTCAGAGTGGACAGTTCTGTAAGCAAAGTTTAAGATGTAACAGAGGGAAGAGGGAAAAAAAAAAAAAAAAAAAAAAAAAAAAAAAACAACAAAACCCGCGAATTCCTTTCGACAGAGGAGAATTATGGCCTGAACGCTTTTAGTGCTTATGGACAAACACCCAAGAACCACAGGCGCTGCTCCAAAGCCCAGCTTTGAGGCGGTGCAGGCCGCGGTGCTGCCTCCCCGCCACCCCAACGAGGGAACCTGCCGCCCCCCACAGCCAGAGCGGCGCGGTCTCCCCCGGGAACCGGCGGGCTGCGGTAACGGCTGGGCCAAGGCACCGCCGCCGGGAGCGCGGGCACTCCGCGCCTCGGCGGGCCCGGGGCGGCCTCGCAGCCCCGCACGGAGGCTGGCGGGCAGCGGCGCCAGCCCGGGGCGCTGCTCTCCCTGACCCAGACGTCCCCCTCTGCCTTCACACGCCGCCTCCAAGGGAGGGGAGCGGCAGCCCCGCCGGGAGGAGCCAGAGGCGGCCGGTACCTCGGGGCGGAGGGAGCGGAGCCCCGCAGCCCGCCACTCCCCGCCCGCTCTCCCGCCCTCGCAGCGGCGCGGGGACAAGCCCCGCCCACCACCACCAAGAGGGGCCGGAGCGCCGCCTTCCCAGCCTCCCCCCTCAGCGCCGGCGCCGCAGCGCCCCCCGGCGGCGGGGAGGAGTGCGGGCCGGCCGGAGCGCGGCCCGGTGGGCGCGGTGCCCCCGCGCCGGTACGGGCCCGGGGAGGCCGGCCTGACGTTGACCCTCGGGTTGCCGCCACCGCCGGGACAAGTATTTGTCGACTTCAGGTATAAACCCGAGCGGCGGGAAAGTGTGCCGTCGCACCAGAACGCTGCTCGCACTGCACTGCAAATGGAGGCACACGAGTGTCCCACCACTTCTGTACCACGGCGCTTTTCAGCTGTGCGTACCCAGAACCCGTGTCTTACAGAGTATGTGCCCTTCGGAACTAACAAAAGCAGTAGTTCAGCTTGCAATCGCGATGTGTACGAAAGCCACAGCGAAACACACCACCACCCAGGCCCTCTCGAAGCCGGGGCCTGCGGCATCTCGTAACGGCCATCGGCCAGAGGCTGGCGGCCCCACTGTCTGCTGCCTCGCTGTCTGAAAAGCAAACTCACCAGGAGAAACTTCATAACAGCTATAATAGTATCTTATTTACAATACAGCACTTTGTCACGTAAGGAAAAAAAAACCCAAGGAAACGTTTATTTGTTTTGCTTCACAGGTAACCAGCTTTAACACCGGTATTCAGCTTCATTAGAGGCCGGGGAAGAACACACGCGTTCCCCAGACCCTGGCAGCGCTTCCTGGCTCCTGCACAGAGCTCTCTGCCCAAGGAAGCTGGAAGACCAGGACCCCGCTGCGTCTGCGTGCGGTAGCAGGGACGCAGCGCTGGGGACGTGACTCCCCAGGAGCTCCCTGGAAACAGAGGAAGCCAGCTCGTCACGCCGTAAACTGATGTTGAAAACCATTTCTGCTCCTTGTTAGCAACAACTGAAAGATTTGCCGGGTGCCTCCGAATAAGCTGCTCCACTCACTACACCAGTTTGCCTCCTACTGTGTTGTGGAAAAGCCGAATTTAACCTTTGACAGAAGACCGACAAAGGGTGTTTTACACTACACCCAGCCTGACAGGGCAGCGTGCGCGGGGCACCGGCCTTTGGCGCTCACGTTCGCGATGGCACCGCCGCCCCCACGGGAAGGGGCCGAGGGCCGGCTCGGGCAGCGGAGGGGGGGGTGCTGCCAGAGCCCGCTCACCCTCCCGCGGGGGACGAGCCGCTCGGGCGGGAACGCGAAGCCGGGAGCGGACGGGGGAGACTTCCCCGAGCCCCTCCACGGCTCCGTGCAGACGTGCGGTACGAGGAGAGAGACACTCGGACGAACGCGCTAACAGAGCCGTCAGCAGCGCCATCGCCGCCGGTGCGGGGCCCGGCTCGCCGCTTCCCGCCCCCTGCCCGCCGCGGCCCCGCTGCCGCCCGCTGCCCCGCACATGGCGCGCACCACGTCCCGCCGGTGGCCACCTCCCCCGCAGGGCTGCCCGCCGAGAGTGCCTGCGGGCCCTCGGGGCTCCCGCCGCCTTTCCTCACCCACCGCAGCGCTCGCGAGGTGAGACGACGGTTCGGCGGGCTAACCCGCGGCGGGAGCCCGCCGCCAGACAGCGCGGGAGCGCGACCCCGTCGCCGCTGCCCGCCTTTCCCAGACAGGCGTCGCGCGGGGAAGCCCCGCTGCGCGCTCCCGCCGCCGCGCCTGCGCGCGGGCCATTAAAGGGGTGCGGGGTGGGCAGCGGAAGGCCCCGGTTACGGCGGCTGAGGAGAGACAGAGTCGGGCGAATAGGGAGAGGGCGCGCGAGGCGACGCGGAGGGGGCCGGAGCCGCGGCGAGCGGAGGCGGGCGGGGGACGGCGCCGGCCCGGTGCGCGTGT
>WHYT01016619.1:101016-138061 GCA_009806455.1 Tetrax tetrax | reverse complement strand
CTGGGGAACGGGGGTGGGGGGAGCGGCGCAGGTGAGGATCCGCTGAGTCACCTGCCCCGCCGCCGTCCTTCCCCCCCCTCTCGGCTCCGGGGCGCCGGGACGGGGCCTCGGCCGGGCCGCGCTGCCCCCGCCGCCACGCGACTGCGCCCGTCTGCTCCCGGCGCCGCGGCGGGGGGGGGGCGGCGGGGGGCGGCACTCCCGCTCCCCCCGGCCCCGGCGCTCGCCGCTTTTTCTCCCGGTGGTGCCCACGGGGGGATCTTTGTTGTGCTAAAGCTGCTCAGGATCCCGGCCGGTGCTGTGGGGCGGGTTTGGCTGGGCTCCGGGAGCGGGCCGAGCGTTTCAGGGAGAGCTGGGGTAGGGGAAGCTGCAACTATGAAAAAAGCGCTGTTAGGGAATGCGTTTGTTATCTGCTGTATCTAGGCAATAAATAGTCTTGGGCTGGAAGGAACATGCACCCGCTGGAAATGTCTGTCTCGAGATCTGACGGCTTGGTTTTGTTTTAATTAGGTCCGTGGTCAAAGGCTTTGAAGTAATCATGGATAAAAGAGGAGGCATAACAGAAACTGAAAATGGTGATGCTTTTCTGGAGTTGAACAGAATTACAACAAAATACCCTCATCGTTACACAAAGGTTAGTGCTCTTCCCTTTCCTCTGAAAGTTCTGTGTGGAGCTGTTGGTCACAGAGGTAGAACGGGAGGTAGAGGCTTCTGTGGGAGCGAAGCAGTAAGATAAAGGCTGAAAAGCCTTTGCCTGGATTAGAATTTGCAAGATAGTGTAAAATCAGCTACTTGTTAAATGTGATGTAGCTGTGCAGTCCTGTCTTTGGTATACTTTTGATTCCTACCACCTTATTTTAATATCTGAGCACATCACAGCATGTGCTGGAGAGATGATGACAGAGACTGAAGTATGTTGTTCTACCAGCTTTCTCAAGCACTTGCTCTTCATAGTTCTAGTTCTGCTTTCAGCAATATTCCTTTAAGAAGCTGAGTGAAATCTTTCCTTATAGTAGATGCTGCTTGCTTGGAACATACAGCACACCAGATCTTATCAGGAGCTTTAAAGTGTTTACTAAGATGCCTTTGGTAATCTTAGAATTGCTCACATTTGGCTGCTGGAAGTCCAAGCACCTATGACTCCAGCCAGTTCTTAGCGTTAAAGAATACTCTTAGTCTAGGTGCTTTTGTTTAGCTGTGATATCTAAATATATGTCTGATTGGAAGATCAGTAACTAAATAATTTACCAAAAAAAAAAAAAAGTTTCAGTACTAAGTGAGTTTGATATATTGTGGAGTTTAAGGTTCAAATATTATTTGGGGTTTTGCTACCACTGCTGAAACATGCCTTTGGGAAGAGTCTTTAATGGTGGCTGATTTTCTCATTGCTGAAAGCTGTGGGAACAGGTGGTGATTGCTTTGTGGAAATCTATTAAGATACTTTGCAACAAATGGCCTGAAGTGTGGAACAGAGCAAGACAGTGTACTGTTGCTGACTATGTTATCTTACTTGAGGAATTCTGAACTGTTAGCTTCCTAGTAGGTTGTTTTTTTTAAAAGAAAAAAAAAAGTTATCATTGTGGCTCTGTTCTGTTGAGATAGTACAGTTAGCTTATTGTAACTAGACATCAACAATAAGCTGAGTACTTCAGAGTTGGCAAAACTTACATGGCAATAGTATGGCTCTCTAATTCTGTTTAACTTCTTAGCAAAGATGTACACTTAAAGTTTAAGATGCAAAGTATACTAGTGTTCAGACCTATTCAAGTAAGGACAGGAGCTGTCTTTAAACTTTTGCTGTTGGAAGTGTTATCTCCAGTCACTTGGTCTTGCCCAGCTCCTCTCAAGAGCAGTAACTGAATGCAGCTTCACATTCTGCTTGCTTTTTCGGGTAGTATTCAGCTAATGCTGCTAGCTGTGCGCTGAAATAGATGCATTTGTTGCTTCAGTTTTGTTAATATGTTTTAGTTTCTGATCAGGATAAAGTTGCAGAACAAGTGCCAGAATGCATCTAGTCT
This sequence comes from Tetrax tetrax, assembly GCA_009806455.1. NCBI lineage: Eukaryota > Metazoa > Chordata > Aves > Otidiformes > Otididae > Tetrax > Tetrax tetrax. The sequence goes on along the minus strand of WHYT01016619.1, from coordinate 136,046 downwards.
TGTTTATCTGTTGGTTTTCAAGGAGTCTAAAGTCAAGAAACATCAGAAATCAATCTGTGTTAAAACATCTTGCACAATATGTTATTTTTTTGTAAGTAGCATCTTAAATATAGTTGGTGTAAGGTGCTCCTGTAATCAACATTGTAAGCTGTTTTCACATGATCCAATTTCCTGCTAATTAGGGGTGGGAGGAACACTGTTTCAGAACATGTGCTGCTGATTTGGTGAGGGTACTGATTTCCTTTGACAGTTCATATCCATTTAATACCAGTAGGAAAACAATTGGCTTGTACTATGAATCCCTTTAAAGTGTTTGAATAAAACTGTTTATTAACAGCTAAACATAATTTCCCCTTTACTTAAAAGTACTAGAGTGTGAATTAAAAAAAAAAACCCACCCAAAAACACACTCTGGAAGCACCAGTGTTAATCACCTCTGTTATGAGTGTTATATAGTCTGAGCTCTGTCTTTCTAGTTCTTTGGAAGCTGTTGCTCCAAGGGTGCGCAGCTAATGAGTGAAAGCCAAGAAACAATTCAAATTTTCCTCACTTCAATGGAAACGTTGTGGTAGGGTCTGATTGAGAGTCTGTGGACTCCCTCTCGTGGCCAAGAAAACTTCAATTTCAGGTCTGGTGATGGGCAGTGCTGTTAATACCTGTAATATCTACATCAGGCTGTGACGGTGTTACAGCACAGATGTTCTTCATAGATCAAGATTTATTTTGGGCAGTTATAGGTAGATAGGCCAGTCTCCCTCCCTTTAATTGAACTCTTTTTGCTGAAGACAAGTACAGGGTGATGCTTGGATATATATGTGTGTGTGCGTGCATATTAATGTGTGTGTGTACATATTAAGGTTTTGTCCAGCTACCAAGCTGCTATCTGAAAACAAGCTCAGGTACCGAACGAACTGATTTTAATAACATGGAAATAATGACGTAAAAGCTCTCTAGAGGATATTATATTCTTTGGAAAACAGTAAAAAGATTTCTTGCTTCAGTTTGGCTGCTATGTGGTGTCTGCTGTTAGAATCTCTTTATCCTTTCAGCTGCCCGCTGATTTCTGCACAGTTCTGAATCAGTTCAGTACAGTTGGGAGTGAGGCAGCCTGAGGAAAGGTAATCTAGGGAGAAGTGTAATTAAAATGTGTCTTGACTGCAGCCAAGTTAATGGTAATTCAGAGCACTGATGGTCACACCATTAATAACACCTTTTAAATGTGGCAAACTGCAGTGAGACTGTAGATGGATTACTAGTCTGCCTCAAATGACTAACTGCTCAGGGGTGTGCAATAGTAAACTGAGGCCTGTATTTCAAAGCTGGTAGAAAGTGTGAAAACTGAAGTAATCATTGTGCATTGATTTGGTGTTGGGTAGAGTAAATAGCTGTATAACACAATTTAGGTATCTTGGAATTGGTTGTGGTCAGAAATAGCAAGCTTGTCTGGAATTTCCAGATCTACATTAGTAACTGGCACTGTAATGTTTGTTTTTCTACCTGCTGAATCTCATATAGCATTGAACACAGCAATTTTGATTTCCATCTAGAGAACTTACTAGCTCCAGTATCAATGATGTCTGTCTTCCTTATAGGTTGAATTGTCCAGGGAAGCGAATAGGTAAACATGTATGATGTGAACAGCCTTTGAAGTGTTAACGAGGACTGAACCTGACCTAGTAAGGCTTAGTGCTTCAGATAAGTGGCCACTGGTAGAAGAACTGAAAAATAAACTTACTGTCTAATGTCAACTTTTCATTGCTATATTTCACAGGAAATTAAACAACATATTGGGGAACTTGGGTTGTCAAATTAAAGCACTAAATTGAAGAGGCAGTCTGGAATAGATATTTTGGGTCACTTGAATTTTGCCTGGGTGAGAACTGGAACTAACTTAATCCTTTTTCTAGGAGGAACTGCTGGATATTAAAGAGCGTCCCTACTCTAAGCAAAGACCTTCTTGTCTTTCTGAAAAATATGACAGGTATTTTCTTGATTATACAAAACCTATATATATTTATTTCAAAATAAAAGTTTAAATTGCAAAAAATTCTTAGCAAAGAAGTGCACTTACATTGATACAAAGGATACATGTTCCAGACTTCAGTGTACAACAGTGTTTTCAGACGTACTACTCTACTAGGGAAAGCTTAATACTCTAGCTAGGAATTCTGTGCTTTGAACAAAGATTATAACATGAGTTCCAGCAGAAAATAACTTCACACAACACAGGTTTTACAGACTTGCAGGGAAAAACTCCCAAGACTGTAGATGGCTGCATAGCACAGACTGACTAGGTCATGTTGCAACAGGCTGACTTGCCTGTTGGATTAATCTCCCATGTTGACAGTGTACCTCATTTAAAAATGAAGATGAGTCTCTTCTTTGCTTGTGTCTGTAAGTTTGCTAAACAGCCGTGTCCTTACTATTCAGATTAACTTATTGTACAAGTAGGTATGACATTGAGGTAAAACTTTCTGAATACTTAACAACAGTGGCATTTAACCTACTTGAGCTGTTTTTCAGTGTACCAGGCAAACTTCACCAATGACTGGTGGGACATGTCCACATGTTGTCCCTTTTATAATCTGATGCTGGTTACTATTCTTTCTTATTCTCACAGTGTGGATCCAGAGTATGAGGTAATATAGTAAAGCTAAGATTTAGAAGTTGGGTATGAAAGATGTGTTTTACTTGTACAGATTGCTAGCCAGTGAATTCTAGGTCTTCAGCAGCAGTACTACAAATTATTTATTAGACTAAAATTAGTAAACAATCCTGCAATTTTATTCTCATAGCGATGGTGTCTGGGATCCGGAGAAGTGGCATGCATCTTTATATCCAAGTTCAGGAAGAACTTCACCAGTGGAAAGCTTTAAAAAAGACTTGGATTCAGATCGGACTTCTCTTATGCGTAGGATAGTAGGTAAGTGCATGCTTACAGCACAAGACTCAAAACTGAACATAGGCTGTTGGCAAAACCTTTCCTTTGGCATGGTGCAAATGAGACTAAAAGTCTCAAAATTGTTTGCATAAAACAAGTGTCAAGGAAGTCTTGGTTGCTCCAAGTATAGTCTAGATCCTGGTATTCTGGTAACAGTTATCTAAGAACAAGCTTAGGAAGCAGTCAGTTGTTATATCCTACTATTCTTCCTATATAATAGTAAATACATATGTAATAATGCAGTTACGGGGGACAATTGCACTACAGTTCAAGACTGAGTACTTGAAAGGTCTTATAGTGAGAGAGCAGTACTTCCTAGGAGACAGCAATGATTATCAATATCCAGCTGTAAATTTAATTTTCCTCTGTGCTTCCGGTGGTCTCAGCTAGATTAGCTTTGCAAAAAAAAAGTGTTTTCCTTCAGAAAGCTCTGAGATAGCAGCAAGGTGTGGAACAGAAGGCTGTTGTATGGATAAACAGCCTCTATTTACTCATACATTAAACTTGATGCTTTCTGTGTTCTCTTTGATTTGTAGATCCAAGAGAGCGAGTGAAAGAAGATGACTTGGATGTAGTCTTAAGTCCGCAAAGGCGAAGCTTTGGAGGTGGCTGTCATGTAACTGCAGCTGTTAGCTCACGTCGAGCAGGGAGCCCGTTAGAAAAGGAAAATGATGGCGTCCGTGTTATTGGTGGTCGTAGGATTGGCAGTGGAAGAATTATCTCTTCTCGTAACTTTGATAAAGACCACCGGAGTGGTGAAAAAGACATACGTGATTCTAGAGATTCAAGAGACCGAGATCGTGACAGAGACTACAAAGATAAACGCTTCAGGGTTTGTTCTTTTTCCTGATTGCATGTGAAATCAGAGCTTTGGACACTGCACTGAAGGCAATGGGGGCAGGTTGACTGCAGGTTGACTGGTTCCGTGCAATAGGCTATTTTTTTTTTTCTTACAAGCATCTCTACAGTTTAAAGAGGGAGCACTCAGTGCTTCAAAAAAATCAGTTGTCAATCCTTCTGACAGCTCAACTGGGATCCATCTAATACTTCGTCTATTACAAACCTCTCCTGTGCAGACTTAATAGCAAGAGATTCCAAAGTCAAAAGTTTGTTCATAGTTCTTTAGCTAGCTGTTGTCAGTGAGCATTGTCTTAACCTCAGCAAATGGAAACTTTCCATGCTTTCAGGTGTTTTTAAAGAGGTGGGGGAGAGGAAATGGAGGAACCACTAGCCTACCTCCCAGGGTACAAAACTGAGTTTATATAGGCGCTTGCAGAGCAATAGTCTTCAGTGTAATAAAGCAGAAATTCAACTGAAGTTTTTAAAATTTAAAAGCTTACTGAGCATGCTGAGTGTGCATTTAAACTTCAGTAAACCCCCAGTACTGCTGTAAAAAGGTGGTCATTTGTTTTGGAGATCAGGGAGAAATCTTCTGAAACAACATCTCATTGTTAATGTTTTTAATATCTCACTTCAGAGGGAGTTTGGTGACAGCAAACGTGTCTTTGGGGAGCGAAGAAGGAATGACTCTTACACTGAAGAAGAACCAGAGTGGTTCTCTGCTGGTCCTACAAGTCAGTCTGAAACCATTGAGCTCACAGGCTTTGATGATAAAATCTTGGAGGAAGATCACAAAGGGAGAAAACGTACAAGACGACGTACAGCCTCACTAAAAGAAGGTAATGGCTAAATTTGACAAAAACTTTGCTTGTCTACCAGTATGACATATTGCTGGATATAGAAGTGCTTGTTATAGATCAGGCAAGCATAAAGAATAACACAGCTTATCTGTTTTTAATGTTAAACTTGCATAGCTTGTGGTCATCCAGAAGCACAAGACGTAATGCATGTGATTGATCTTTTGGATTGCAAATACCTTGAAGTGACAAAATACTCTTTTTCAAAAGAAGGGCAGGACTTGGGCTGTAAAAGAAACTTGTATGGATGTTGAATGATATCAGGAATTCATAGGCTACTAAAAGGGTCATGTTAATTTTTTATATCCTGCTGGTTGCTGAAAGCTTGGTTTAAGCTAGGGTACTTGAAGTATTTTTTCTTACAGTAATACTAGAATTAGGAACATTGTTTTGGACACACAGCTGCCAATAATCCAGCTTTAAGCTGAATTTGGAAACTATCTTAATTTGTCTGTGGTCATTGGACTTCAAAGCTGTAGTATAAACTTCTCTGAGGCAAGAGAGATTACTTCTTAATGCTAGAAATTCTGCAGATGGACAATGTAAACCTGAAGAGTTCGGGTTTAGTTCGCTTAATTAAAATGCAGTAGAGTTTCAAGCATACTAGATTTGTAGTTATGCCACAGCTTTTTTTTTTTTCCCCCCCCGCACCTATGCAAGCTTAGTAAGTCTTTAATATGGCCCATGCTTTGCTCCTGCTGGAGAAGTAGGAGTTAGATTTGTCATATGTTGACAGTACTAAGAAGACTCATGTCAAGTACCAGCTTTCAGGGAGTCTGTTCTCTGGGCCATCTAGGAAGAAAGCAGGAGCTGCCAAAGGATTCTTCATGGAAAAACAGCTGTGGCTGTCGGCTTACTGCAACAGCTGGTGTCTGCTTGGTGTGAAGTCATGTCTGATCTGTTCTGGGTACTTCCGGAGCTGATCAGGATGCAGTTGTTTATGCGTGATTCAATAGCAATTCTGATTTTCTTCAAGTAGAAAATGTGCTGGGGTTCTAGTGGGTCATAGTTTCTGTTGTGGCAGACTGCAGCCAGCACAATGTAACTGATGAGATATCACATAGATAATTAAATTATTTCTGGTCCTGTGCTTCTAATTCCTAGGCAAATGCATTGGCTGTTAGGCACTGTTCCTACAGGAAATAGTCAATTTCAGCAACTCAGCAATCGCTTGGTTTTCTTTTTAAGGGATAGAATGCAATGGTGGAGTGGCAGAAGAGGATGAAGTGCAAACTGCCCTTGCCAATGAAACTCCAGCAGATCAAGAAGTTCCTAGGGAAGCTGTTTTACAAGAACCAGCTCCAGGAGAGTTTGACTTCAATGAGTTCTTTAACTTGGATAAAAGTGTTCCTGGCCTGGCTTCGGTGAGGTGTTGTTAGTTTTTAAGACTGTTTGTATTCATGAGAAGCATTTTTGCTGCTGCCGCATTCAGTGAAAGCTAAAACTTGCTTTGCGAAAGTTGCTGTATGCAGTGTGTAAGTCTAAGATGAATTTGCAGAGATTTAGCTTTGGAGTGTTACAGTTATTTCTGAAGTGTTATCCCTGGGACTGGCTCCATTTCCAAAGAAAGTGTATGAGGCAAACAAGCTGATTGTTTTTCCTTTCTTTTGATCATTACTTGAAGACTCAAAACCAGTGTCCTGGATGGATCTTCTTTGGAAATATTACAGATACGTTCAGAGAAGGATCACTGTACGAGTTTAGTATAGCTGAAAGCAGCCTTTTGCAGCAAAGTCTGGGAATTGCAGCAAATTGATGTTTTGTGCAAGCTTCCTGGAAACACCTGATGAATACTGTCTGAGATATATTTCCATTGTTATCAATACCAGTAATTCTGGTACTTGTGCTGGTAGTGTGCAGTTCTTGAACCTCTTGTCTCTAGAGGTAATAGTGGATGGTTGGAGTTCACTGCTTTTAGTCTGAAAGCTATACCTGGTCTGTATCTTAGTGTGCTTTTTCCTCTTCTCCACAAGAAGTAGTAAGCAGGTCTAGCAAATACTAAGCATGGACCTAATTCATAAACTGCTGATGTTTGTTCTGACCTCTCCATTACTAGGAAGAAAAGCTATTCTTAAGTATTCTAGATGGTGTAACTTATTAGTAGATAGAATTTGAGTAAAAATATTGGACTGTGGAAAGGTAAATGTTTTTAAAAAGAACCAACCAAACATTCATATTCTGACAGCAAAGAAACAGATTTGATATGCAGTTTAGAAAAATAGAATCTTGATCTAGTCTTTAACGTGGAGAAGCTGCTTGCAATAAAAAAGGCTTATCATATGGTGGGAGTAATTTGACAAATACATAGTGGAGAGTTTGTTCTCCCTATAGAAGCTGTAAATGTGTGTCTTTAGACTTGACAATCTGATTTTCAGCATATCTGCAAGGTAGTGACTCCATTCAAAAGCAAGCAGTTCACAGGTTATGATATCCATTGATTGAAACTAATGGGTGGATGTTACAATTTGCCACAAAAGTGAGTTTTGGGTTAGCCAGAGCATGTCTTAATATTCTTTCTTTGTATTGGTGGTATGTCTGTGACACGTGTTATACTAGATTTGTACACTTCCTGGCATAACTGTCTTAATCTTATCACATGTTAGATTCAAACAGTCAAAACCAAATGGGTCAATACTATCTTATTTTTGCTGTTGTAAATAGTCTTGTGCCACTTCTTCCAGAGAAAAGAGCTGCTCTGGCAGAAGGAAGCTGATCTTCCTTTTGTCTAAAAGTAAATGTGCTGCATGGTGAAACTGCACCTTTGCCTATTGAGCAGGCTTTTAACTGGATACTATCTTGCAAGATAGGAAGAGCTTTAGTTAAACTTTGTAATGCACTGTTTTTTAAATACTTGTCATGATCAGCAAAGTGGTAAACAATTGCTATGAACTGTAGTGACTTCTGACAGACGAGCTCTTATGCAGTACTGCTTAGTGACCTCAGTTGCCTGGAGGGAGGAAGGTGCTAGCTGCCAGCACTTTGCTGATGACACAGTCCACGGACTTGAAGAATGCAACCCTCTTACTCCCAGAACGGATTTCGCATGTGAAGTGCAAGCAAGTAGCCCTTAGCTACTGGCCTTCTCCCCTAGCCCTTGTGGGATTCTCACAACTCAGGGAGTAATCTTTCTGCTGTCCTTGGCTGGTCCTGGAACTGAGTTGAATCATGATTGCAGAAAATACAACAGATCAGAGTGCTGCTTCGGTACAGTGATAGGGACCAGCCTTGAGCCATCTGGCTGTCAGACTTACTAGTTAGAATTTGTTTTAATTCTTATGGCAAATCCTTCTTAATTTTTGCACATCAACTTTAAAATAATATAGTTAATGGTCTTTGGATTCTCTGATTATGCTATTTTGATTATAGTTTTACTCTGAGCAAATATTTGGTGTAAATAAAAGATGTATGATGGGTTATGCTAACTGACTAGGCCAATGCTGCTACACTAGAAGGAAAAAAGCAGTCCAAAGCTTCTAAGACTCTGGGAGCAGCATCCTGTTGTCTGTAGCAGAAGAATCTTGGTTGCACAGTAAAGCTTCTCAAATATGTTGTTAATCTTGCTTCTTTTAAGATTATCTGTTTCTTTCCCCGTAATCTAGATGATAGAGGATGTGCTGGGAGAAGGTTCAGTGTCTGCCAGCAGGTTCAGCAGGTGGTTTTCTAATCCTAGTCGTTCTGGAAGTCGGTCAAGCAGCTTGAGATCTACGCCACATGAGGAACTGGAGAGGCTAGCAGGTAAGACTACAGGAAAATACAGACTCAGCCTCCTTCCATATTCTCTCCTACTAATTCAATAAGAGCATGGCAGATAAAGCTTTAGGATAGTGAATTCTTGCACAGTTTAAGCACTTGACATTCTTTTGGAAGCTCTCAGAGTAAGGAGCTGTAAGGTCCTTTTTTATAAATGTTCTTGTCTTGTTCCTGATGACTTTCCAGCTGATCTTGGGCAAGGAGCGTGAGGCATAACTTTTCAGTGATGTATTGAAGTTGGTTACCAGTGTATGTTCATCTTGAGACATTGGGTTGGTAAACTGATGTCGCAGTGCTCCTGGTTTTGCTGTTTCAGGTCTAGAGCAAGCCATTCTCTCCCCTGGCCAGAACTCTGGAAACTACTTTGCTCCCATTCCATTGGAAGACCACTCTGAAAACAAAGTGGACATCCTAGAAATGCTACAGAAAGCCAAAGTGGACTTAAAACCTCTTCTCTCAAGTCTTTCAGCCAACAAGGAAAAGCTTAGAGAGAGCAGTAAGTGCCTCTTCAGATATTGTCAAGTTCTTGTGATGCAGTATCTCAAGGAGAGAGGCTTGGTATTCTGGAAACCTCAACTGCCAGCTGCAGGAGTAGGAAGTATTACAGGTTTACTTACACTGCTGAAAACCCAATATTCAGCAGATCTTAGTTGTGTCAACATCATCACTGATTCTTTTCATCCTAATCACAGGATGACTTCAGGATTCTATCAGACAGCTTTACTGGCCAGTAATAATCATAAGTTATGATGATGCAAGTCTTGATCTGAGTTTCCAGCTCTGTCTATGGCATTTACATAAGGTTTTCATGCTAGAGAGTGGTAATGTCAGCTCTGAAACTACATGGCACTTAAATTCTGGCTTGACCAAAAACTTAGTGTGAGTCACTTCCACAAGCATCTGTAGTGGATCATGTGTGATCTATTAAGTATCTGTATCTAAAACAATGAACAGTGGCTTGAGGATGTCAATTTTTTCAACTGCATACTGTAAACTTGAACTTCTCAAGACTGTTGCTAGCACTTGAAGCACTGTGGTCTGTACTTGCTGTTCAGTGCATTAATTAATTAACACCAAGTTCCACTATAGGAACAAATTTATCTTGGTTATGTTAACTTGGCTAGAATCATGGGATTCCAAGGAATTTGCTCTGTTAGAATTCTTTTGTTAGCGTCAGCTGTTCTGAACAGACTTCAGGGCTGACTTTAAACTTAATGTTCAAGTGCACCTCCGAATTTGGGATTTGCATGTTTGTCCCATAGCATGCATGGAGGGTACGAAATGCATGTGTGCTTCGGAATCTCAAGGTATAGTTGCAAATTGGTTTCTCTTTGGCAAGCAGCATGTATTGCCATGTAATCTGGACTGAACAAAAAGTAATGCTACCATGTGACTTGTGTGAAGCAGCTGGGAAGGAAAGCATCCAAGCACTGCAAATATTCTTAAGTATCCAAGCTGGGAGCAAGGAGTGTCAGCGATCATGTGGAGAACTCTTTCTTAATTTTTGACTTGAATAGAACTAAGTCTTTTCTGTGTTCTGCTTAGTCTAACTTTCCTACTAAAAGCTTTTTAAACTTTGATCCTCCAAAGAGGAAAGAACCAAGAGTGAAAGAACAAAAAATTGTGGGGAAGCTTCCATTCACTCAGAAGTACCTGATGTAGCTTCTGTATTCCCATAAAATGCTGTACAATTCTTCAAGTGTTGTGGAGTTTCCAGGTCAATTCCTTTCCACCAACATCCTGTTTTTCATATTCCATACTGCATGTCTGCATCATTGTTTCTTTTCTCTACCTTCTTGCCCAAATTTTCAATAAATCTTTGGGCCACCATCTGCTACAGCAACCCATGACATGCTCCTATCTCTTCCTTTTCTCTTAAGGTGTCATACCTTGTGATGTGTGTTAGCTGGTCCATAAAGCATGCCTAGCCTTGATGTCGGGCGCTGATAGATATTTATATGTGCATACACAGGAAAAAAGTAGCACTTAATAACACTTGTACCTTGTTCTGGTTATGCCAGTGGAATCTTTCTATAGTGGCTTTAATTTATGAGCAAATAATCTACTTCAGACTGTATGCACACCAAACTAAGAGTGTAACTGAGTCTCCAAAGTATCTAAGTTTCGCAGGTATGTATTCTCTCTACTTGTGATAGCTTCGGACAATTTGACATCACTTACACTGTGGCTGTAAGACCATCTGGTCTCCTGGAGTATAAGATAAATGGAACTTTCCTAATTGAAAAAGAACAAACTCAATTGTCAGATGAATGTTGTCTTTTAAAAGCAAGTGAAGTCATGAAGTGTAGTAATGACATGTCTCACAGGATAAATGAAAGCTCCTGAGAACTTACCAGCTGAAACATAAACAGGTTCTTGTGGAGTCTTAAATGTCTGTATTTGTGCATGGTAATAATCTTACTTTGAATATTAGAATATTGTCTAAACACAGGTCAGACATGGTTTGACAGCTAGTATGAATATCAGGAGATAAGTTTTTGTATGTTCCTTGTTTTCAGACAACTTGTATTCAACACCTGCACAAGTATTATTAGCTCGCTTGTAAAGAGAGCACTACGGTTTACTGGTATTTCTCCTGTTATTTCTCAGCACATTCAGGAGTTGTACTTTCAGTGGAAGAAGTTGAAGCTGGGCTAAAAGGCCTGAAAGTGGATCAGGAGGGGAAAATTGCTACTCCATTTATGGCTGAGCAAATGGAGGAAGCATTGAATGTTGCTGGCTCAAGGCAGATCAAGAAAGATGGAGATATGACTGCATTTAACAAACTGGTCAGCAGTATGAAGGCAAGTGGGACTCTACCTTCACAGCCCAAAGTCAATGTAAGTAGCAGACACCTGACTCTTCTGAACTGTAAGTAGATTTGTACCTCATCTTGATATGGGGTACAAAATGGAAACCCCTTAAATGACCCTTCCAATAATATGTAAGCCTTAACTGGATACAGCAGCATGACCTTAAATAGACTTAAATTTAGAATATTGTTGCTTGGAGGGGAAAGCATGGGAGGTTCTTCAGTAATTTTGCCTAGCTAAAGTAATTGAAACTGGGACTTTTTTAGTTCAGAGTTAGCAGGATTGATTTTGTATTAAGTTTCTGAAAGCCTCAGAACTCATAATACTATGTGAGAAGTCTAATAATTGCCACCTTGAAAGTGGAGCTGTGTGAATATCTAGTCTGACTAATGAATATAAATACTTGCCCCAAAAAAGACCCTATATGACAAGGCTGAATCTTCTACTATGAAGAACATTTTGACTTAGTGTCTAAGATTCTCCTACACTTGAACTCAACCTCTCTGAACCTTATTTAATAAAAACAAATACATCTGTAGAAAAGGTGCTGTCTATACGTAACAGATGTCATCAGTGTACTCCTTCTGGAAGACCTGCTGGTGTTAGTTTAATGGTTACCTTAGTGTTGCTATTGAAAAGCATCTCTGTTAAAACGCTTGTAGTATGGGTACAGCTAACACTTAGCGAAGCTCAGGTATCTTGCTAATATCTTTAAACTTGGATTTAAAAACTTTTTACTACAATAAAACCAAATGCTTGTTAGCAACAGATGATAGTAAGCTTTAGACTGGAGAGACTGTAGTATAAAATTTCATCCTGCCCCTAACTGCCTAAACAGTATGCTTGAGCCAGAAGCTGTCAATAATTATTTCTGGGACCATAAAATACTTCTAACAACTGTGTAAGACTAAAGCATCTGTTTTTCCTGCCAAACTATACCCAAGGACTTTTAGCCTCATCCCACTTCACTAAAAGATAGTGAAGAATGTAAATTTGGCCCATGAGAAATTTGCAGACTGATTTCACACTTAAATCAAGACTTTAATTTCTGGCTATCCCTTTACATTGACATGTAATTTTGATGTGTAGAAGAATATCTTAAATAATTTTTCTAATATATGAACACTTTTCAGTTTGTGTATGGTTTCAGTTGACTACTTGGCCCAACGTTTCATCTGCACTTTACACAATTTTATAAACTCATATCTTAAACTTGATGCCTGGCACCAAGCATTTGCTTAGCTAGGGGAGATCTCTGAGCCAGCTCAGTGACTTTGCTGGGATTTTATTTGGCTGTTGCATAAACTATGGTTCTAACTGAACAGGTGAAACTATTTGTATCACTGAGACAAATGTGGATTGTCTCTTAATGAGTCTGATGCTTGTTGTATCTACATCTAATTTACAATGTTCTCATTTTCTTAGCAGAGCCTTGAGAGCCACTTAATGTCACCCCCAGAGATGCCAGGCCAGCCTCTATCAAAGAATATTCTGCAGGTACTTATTGTGTGGTGTGGGGAGTACTTAGAAGTGTGATAGGAAAACAAAAATTATTTGAGAGTAAGAGGTTTAAGGCAATTATGGGATCAGTAGTCAGACATAACTATAGACAAAAGAGAACTATTGACTAGTTCAGTCTACTTAAAAATTTGTCTTGTCATGCTATTTCCTATGATTACCCCTTGACAATGAAAAACCTGCTTAAGTACCTAATTCTAAGAGCAATCCAGAATTGGTGTGTCTAGTTGCACAAGTCCACCTTGTCTCTTTTAACTTGCTATAAGTGGTATAGCTTGGACTGTAGTAAAGTGAACTTGTTCGTATAAACTGGTCACAGTCTGAACATTCTTTTATTACTTATTCTTAGGAACTTCTTGGTCCACCCATTACCAGACCTGCTTCATCAAATGTCTTAAGTGGCCTGATAGGTGGTTTGGAACCTGCAGCCTCTTTACTGACACAAAGAACACCTTCTCCCCCTATTCCACCTGTGTTTCCAGCCCGAGCCGCTTCCGCGGAATACCTGCGCCATAGAATGTCTTCACCCATTGGTGAGGCTGGTTGCAAAACAATGTCTGTCTTTTTTTATTGATCAAGTTTGCTTACAGAATGCCTTACAGAACAATTAAAAACTTGGTGGGCTTTTGGTGGGTGTAATTAGATGAGTGTCTGCCTCTTGAGTGCAAGATGCCTTTTTAATTACTAGTTTCTAATGTTAAACTAATCTCCAAAAAATGTAGCTGTCTGACGAATCAGCTAGACCTCACAGTAAATTCTGGTGTGGAGTAATGTGCTCACTACTGTATAAGAAGTTAATTTTCAGGGACTACTTGGTTATCTGTATTGCAGAACACTACCAGTAGCTTCCCTGTAGCTCTCTAGCCTAGTGACAAGGAAGAGACATAGCTCTGGGCAGACTTAAGGGATAAGCTGAGAGTCTTCACGAGGACTTCTTAATTGATGTAGAATGTTTAACTTAGGGATGTATATTGTCTACATTGAATGAAACTGTTAGTGCTTCTAAATACAACTGTTGAATGTTCTTTAGGTTTTGGACAAGGTTCTCAGCAATTGCTTGGGGATCCATTTCCAGGTGTAAGGAAGCCCATGAGTCCAGTTGCTGCACAGGTTAGATTGAATGCTTTTTGCTTAATGTGTATTCATCTCTTTATACTGTGTAGTCTAGAACTAACTTGTAGAAACACATGCTTAGCTGTTAGATTCAGATGTTTATGCTTAGTTCTCTTTGACTGTGAGGATGCAAAGTCTAATTTAATACAGTCTCAACCTCATTGCAATTGGACCCAACTTAGTGTACCTCAAGTACAAGATTTTTTTATGGCTGTTAGTGGGCAGATGCTCTGTGAAGACATTGGTAGCTATAGCAGTATATATCTTCAGTATTTTTAAAAAACCTCAACCAAATATGAGCTTTGATTTGTGTGTGTTTTTCTTTATACAACTCTATTCCAGATGAGTCCCTTGGAAATACAGCAGGCTGCATTAGAGGGACTAGCATTACCGCATGACTTAGCCATACAGGCAGCAAACTTCTATCAGCATGGCTTTGGTAAACCCCAAATGGACAAAAGCAGAGATGGCTACAGAAACAGGTGAGTATCTGACTGCAAAATTTGGGGGGTACACTGACTAATTTTTAATGTATTTTCTTTCACTAGGTGTTAGTCCTAGTGACTCAGGCTTGTATTGGTTCTTGGCCGTCCTGCTGTTATTTCTGTGCCAAGAGCAGAACTGCTCACTAACTTCCTGTCTGTTACAGGCAGCAGCGAGTGACTAAATCGCCTGCACCAGGACACAGAGGGAACGCGCCTTCTCCAGCCCCTGCAGCATCCATTACTAGTATGGTCAGTACCTAATGGGTAATGGTTGTAGAGAAAGCTGTACGTGTCTGCGGTACCAGGGTTATGGCAGTTGTAATGGGTGGGAGAAAGGGAGGCCATAGAGGAGTTAATCATTCACCTTATATTGGTGGCCACAGGATAAGAGAATGAATTACGCTTCATATTTCAGTGAATGTCTTCACTTTGGAAAACAGCCTTTTCTGACTGCTATCCTGTCTATAACTGGAGAAGCACCATTAGTATTACCTTGACCTGGTCTTCTGGACCCAAAGGAGGATAACTGTGAAAACTCGGGCCCTTGTGTTCTGGTACTTAAGTTTTCAGAAGGCAAGTGCTGAAAGCCATTGGCCACTTCAGAGAATGCTGTTGTTAGGGTGTGACGTGGCTGACCCAAGGTGTCTGTAGGTTGAAACATCACCTAGGAGCTTCAGAGTCACTTTGAAAATAAATAAAATCTCAAAGCCAAGCTGTTGCATCACTGCCTTCAGTACTATACAGAATGTTGCTTTGACCTAAATTTTCCAGTTAATCAGTCAAGTACTTGCAGCTCAGGACTAACACAGAGTATTGGCTGGAAAATCAAAGAGTACTTTTGTGTACCAAATGAGTGGCTTCCACACATACTGTGTAACGCTGGGGGAAAAATATGAATGAGGCAGTAGTTTTTCTGCAGATCCAGCAGCCCTGAGTTCATACAGATAAGGCAGCTCTGCAGGAACTCTGAGCTGCTGTTCTGAACCAACAGCTAGGATGAGATGGCTGTAATTTAAAATACTGCTCATCTATTTTGTTTCAAGTCTTTGCTTAAGGAACACTTAACTTTGAGAACATCTGCTGGTTTTAATAAAGGGTATCCGACTTCTGCAAAAGCTGAAGACAAGTGCTTCTATAGTTATAGAATAAAGCTATGAAAGGAAGAGAAGTAAAATCAGGGGCACAGAGTGGCTGATTCAAAAGAACTTTAAATGGAAAGGATGTGCTAGAATTGGTGTCCACCCACGACTAAGATAGTGCGGCCTAGATAATCAGCACTGAGTAAGACATTGCTTCTTACTATGTTCTCTGCAGCTGTCTCCTTCCTTTACACCTACCTCGGTGATTCGCAAGATGTATGAGAGCAAGGAAAAAAGCAAAGACGAGCCAGTTTCTGGGAAAATGAAAATCAATGATGGCAAAGATGAAAACCAGAGACCAAATGAAGGTATTGTAACGGCTTTAAAATAACACACAAGAGATTTGGAGTGGAATCAGAGCTTCAGCACATGATATGTCCAGGCTAACTTTAGATATTCCTGATTTGTGGAGATGAGAAGGGTGTAGAAATTAGCCTACAATAAGAGGACAGGTTGGAGCTATGGAGGGGGTACACCTCAATTGCAGTCTTGGAGCAGTGCTGTGTTTAAATGCATTTTTTTCTTATCTGTCAGTGCTTGAACAAGAGTGATACTAAGAGGCCTGGACCAAAAGTGTTTCTTTAACTGGTCTTGATGAACAAGCATATTAATAATGCATCCATATTGCTTTACACCTGTAATTGAACACAAGCAACTGTAGCACTCTGGAGACACCTTAACTGAACAATCAAAGCTGAGAACCGATTAAGCTCTTTTAAATGTAGCAGATCTAGGAAGTATTTTGTCACCCTAACTGATGTAAGCAGCTATTAAGAGAAAATACTTGATACCAGTTGCCTGACCCAGTAAGACTAACAAGCCTGATTGCCATAACACTGTACTTCAGTACTGGTAACTACAGATGTAGCTCGCAATTCCTATTTTACTTTTTTCCTTTTAGCACTCCAACTATTACTGCTACCTCAACCGGTAGCAGATGACTCTGAGATTTTAGGCCTTGTCTAACTGATCTAGGTGGTCTATGGAGGTTGCTTCTTGAGGTGCTTTAGGGTTCCAAATCTTGCTAAGCCGAGGTCTTACTTAAAAGGCTGCTGCCAACCCCCAGATGCATCTAATCTGAAAAACCACTTTGGGCTAGATTTCTGGCACAACTCCAAATTATAATCTTGCTTAGGGAGGATCCCTTGTACCTTCTATCTCCATTGGGGCTGACTCATCCATGCTACTAGTTCAGAATTTCTAGAAAGAGGAAAAAATAGTAATTAAGTGGAGTTAACTGCTGATTCTGACCTAGTTTAAGCTTGCTGTCAAGGGATATTTGTGGAACGCTTTTTTTTTTTTTTCTCCTCATTACTGCTTTGCAATAATTTGGCCAAAAGCATCTAGGAAAGACAGGTGCTTACTATGTAATCTCTAGCTGTGGACAATAATAGCTGTATTCAATTCTAGCTACAGATAACCTACTGTCTAGTTCTGTGGAGAATGCAGATCAAGAAACTTTGCCCACCTTAGGTACCAAACTACCTGCACTGCAACGCTCTGCATGTTCCACACCTCTTACCCAAGCAAATCGTTGCACCAAAGAGCAAGACTACAGGCCTAAATCAACTGGTAGAAAGACTCCTACAATGGCCTCCCCAGTGCCGGGAGGCCCTTTTCTTCGTCCTGTTCATCAAGTACCCCTTGTTCCCCATGTCCCAATCGTACGACCCACTCATCAACTGCATCCAGGACTGGTCCAGAGAATGCTGGCACAGGGGGTTCATCCGCAACATCTTCCTCTGCTGCAAGCAGGTAATCTATATGCTTTTCCGTAAGTTAATGCATGTTCTCTGTAAGACTAACTTTGTTAGGAACAGCACAGACTGATACTCCTTACCGGTAATGTTTATTACATCAAAACTTGCTTTTAAAACCAGGCAATAAATTCCATCCCATCTAAATATATAAACATTTGTTTTGCTTATGTTCCTTAGGCTTATTAGGTAAGAGGTTTTCTCACTCCTGTTCAACAGGTATGCTTCCTCCTGGAGTGGACCTGTCTCACTTGCAGGGAATATCTGCTCCCATCCTTGGGCAACCTTTTTATCCGCTACCAACCACCAGCCATCACATCTTAAATCCACGCTCTGGGACACCTCTGCAGCTAGCGATGATGCAACAGCAACTACAACGATCAGGTAGGTTAGAGCATAGACACAGGAGAGTGACTTTTAGATCACGGACTAGCTGCCCCAGCTACTATACTTGTTGGCCTGTTTCAGTATGCTGGGCTAATAGGAAGCTACTCTGGTAATTTAGATATTAATAATGAGTAATCTTGTGTGGGTGTCAGCAGTTTTGGCTGCTGCCCACTCTTGGGCTAGGAGAAGGTCCAAGTGAAGCATTCAGTTTCAAGATACGTGTTGCTACTGACAGAACTGCCTTTTGCAGTGTGTATGTGGTCTTTCCTTCCTTGCTGGGTGAGGAATCTATTTCAAATAAAATGCTATTTGATGCTGGTCTTCTAGATAAAACCTACATAATGCTGTATCCAGAACTGGCTGTGTCAGGCAGTTCATGGGAGTACTAACAAGAGAATAAGCACGTGGGGCCTGGATTTCCCAGGGCTAATAGAACACGGAGTAAAAGCCACGCTCAGCTCACATGCCTGATCAGGTGATTGCTCTGGGGCAAATCTCAGTGTTGGGTGAACGTGTTACTCCACCTCTAACAGCTTTACATTTCGCAGGCACTGGAGCACAGGGATCGCCTGCTGGTGCACAGACAACCCCCCAGAATGTGCTGTCTCGGACTGGATTGTCTCATGGGCACACGCAGCTTGACCATCGCCCCAGCCAGAGAAGTGGCTCTCCCATTGGCCTTGCAAAGTGGTTTGGTTCAGATGTCTTGCAGCAGCCTCTCCCTTCCATGCCATCCAAAGTCATCAGTGTAGATGAACTGGAATACCGGCAGTGAACAGTGACCACTGGGTGGGACGCTTGTGATTCTTTAGACTGGATAAAACTGTCCATAGTCAGGACTTCACCTCTGTTTGTTTTTTGGGGCTTTTATTTTTAGCACTCTGTGCAAAATTTCTTTTTGAGAGACTAAAGCACATGGCACCTGTCCTGGTCTCATGTCTGCATCAAGACTAAAGGATCCATTATGGCTTGGATAGTGAAGCCTGAAGAAATTTAGATGCAAGACAAAGCCAGTTTAATCCTGGAAGTGTCTATTTTTTGTTTTTGTAAGATATGTGAATGAAGTGCTGATATTCTCTAGTGTAGAGGTAGCAGCTATGGATTCCTCCTGCAGAAAACTAAATGTATAGACCCTTGTGTACAGACTTGTGTATAAACAATCTTTTGTATATATACACCTAGAGTAGCCTTTTTGAATCTATACAGCTGTACATAAGAGTAGCTGGTAACAGTTGAGCTTTAGTTGTGCCTATGGTTTGGATCTTTCTCCATTGTATGTGTGGGACTTTCTTTAAGATTAAAGTTGCATATCCTAAGTGTGAGTGAACAGGATAAAGTTGCTTTGCCTTTTCTTGCTGCTCATCTCCTAGGTCTCCCTCTCACATTCTTCTGTCACGTACTGTGCACTCTGTGTAGCTGAAGTGTCAAAGTGAAAAGCCCACATCTTGCTGTCTGTATAATGAAGGTCTGATTCTTCCTTGTGTGTGTGACTTGTCATCAAATGAGAGAATTGCTTAGTCCTCAAACAGCCTTGAGGATGGGACCTGGTACAGTAATGATACAGCCAGATCTTCAGTCTGCCATAAGCAAAGAGACTGTAGGTACCTACTGGTTGTAGTTCTTTCAAGAGGGCTGGTGCTGGTCCTTGTTTAGCTGCAGCATTTTCCTTGTTTTAATCTTTCAAACCAGTTACTAAAGGTCATCAAAATGGAGCCTTTCAATCCTCACCCTTCAACTCTTCAGTCATAGCTGTGGTATGTTCTATACTGCCTGCAGTGCCACGTACAGAAGGGAGTCCCAAGAACTGTCCTAAATCTAGTGTGCATCTGCTGATGCGATAACTGTGAAACTTGCCTTTAGAGTCTTGTTCTGTTGGCTTGGAAGGGGGAGGATGGGGTAGTTTTGTGATCTTACTGTGTATATTTGGTTTTAAAATACTGTGTTCCTTTTAAGCCCATTTCACTTTCCTGAACAGTTAAGTATTCTCTTCCATCCTTCTACTGCATGGTTTCTCACTTCACTTTCTCACTTGTGTTGAGTCTTGTACTGCTGTCATGTCCTCTATCTAACTTAGGCCATTGTGCTTTTAAAAAAGGTGAAAGCAAAACCAGAATTCTCACAGACTTGCTCTTTCATAGGTCTCACTGAATGCAAAACCAGCAGCAGGAAAAAAAAAAAAAAAATCACTTGACTGTATTATAAGAATTGCCAGCATGCTGTGGTGGGTTTGTTTCAGTCCAGCAGAGACTATGTTGTACAGAAATAGCAAGCTGAAATCTCCAATGTGGACTCTGTTGGGAGATCACCCGTACTTCTAGTGGTTGTTCCTAAAACAATCTGTAAAATGTGCAATCACCAGCTTGTCCTTGTAAGATTGTTTTCATACTTTTTTAACTTGACACTTTCCCAGTAACATTCTGTAAATAAAGTTGATTCTACCAGCTGTCTGTATCAACTGCTCTTGAACTAAACTATGTTGGTGTATTGATTATATATATTTTTTTTTTTTTAGCATTGTTCTTTTGTGTAAGCTAGAACCAGAGTTTGAGCTGAATTTGCAGAAACTGTCAACTGGAGTTTATCTTCCCTCTAGGGAAGAGGAAGAGTCTGCTTTGATGGAGGGAAGTGGCCTCACTGAAGGTGTGCAAGGGAATAGCTGCATTTAAATGTTTTTGTATAGCCATGGCTGTAAGGAAAGATTCCAGTGTACAAGAAGAATGCAAAGGAAAGGGCTCTCAGGACAGGGTGAATGATATTGCAGGATCAAAGCTATGATCAGTGACTGTTCCAGGCAAGGCTGGATAACCATAGCACAGCTGCAGAAGTTCAGCTTGCTTAGGAAAAAGCTAGGAAAAATGCTTGGCTTGAATGCTTTCTTACCAGGCTCTTCAGCAAGCACTGTGGAAAGGAGTTAGTGCTTGTATGGGTATCTGAAATCACTGTACTTTCTTTTTTTATATGTGTAGTAACATGACACAGTTAAGTAAACATCCCTATGTCCTCTTTGTAGGAGAGCAAATGCTGGAGAGCAAGATATTTAATAGAGCTCTAAACATGAGCAGAAAGCTTAACTTTATTCATTTCTATTAAAAAGCAATAGAACCTCTCCTTTTAAAGCAGCCTGCTTCCTTTGTGCAACCTACTTGGCTTCTCTAATTAGCAATAAATTATTTTAAGAAAATTTAATTACTGGAAGTTTTGAACACAAGCATCTAGTTCACTTCCACTCATGTAAACAACTGAAAAAGTGTCTGCTTGTGGGCAGAACCTACCATCTCTTCCACAACTGCAGGACTACTCATAGCCTTGAAGTACTTGAACGAGAACATTTCAGATCACTCAGAACTGTGCCCTGGTTCTGCTTTCCATGTCTTGTTCTAATTCAGAATAAAATAATGCCTGCTGTGTGAATTTTTTTTCCAATTTGGAAAAACATGTACCTGCAGCAGAAAATCATCCCAGGCCCCTGAAAAATCTCCCATATTTGCCCTTGTGAAAGTCACTTAATACGAGTTTCATGGGTAAGTTCTGACAGAATGGGACACTGCAATACAAGTTGGCCAGAAACATCAGTTTTGCCGTACAATAAGGTACTACCATAAAAACACAATAATCATTTGTTACAGGGTTGATAGAAACAGCCTGTTCTTTGTCACTAACAACTAATGACAAATTTTGGGCACAGTCACAAACTGTGTCAGAACAACTTTATTTCTTCACAATCTGAATAACATCCTCATCTTCAAGAGTATGGTCTTTACCAACTTTTTGAGGGTTGTGTTTAACAGAGGAACCCCACACCAGTGCACTGAAAAAAGAATAAAAGACCAAATTTAAAAGCCTTAGAAGGATAATATGCAAAGAGCAGAACAGCAGCTATTTCTGTCACAAAGCTAATACACAAAGCAATACTTAAGAGCTATTTTTGTTCTCCTGCAAGTACCTAGATGAGTGGTCTGTGTGAACCAGAGCACAAGCAGATCAAAACACAGTATGAAGTCATCCAAAATACTTGTGCATAGGACAATGGCCTGAAATGCTGCGTCTAGCACTACTTTCAAATATCAACATTTTCCCCATAGAATAAATTTATCCAGGAGAGAGCATAGGAACATCAAATACAGTAATTAAGTGTTAGGCTTAATTGTTATAGAGAGATCTATTCCATTCAATATAATGGAAAAAAAAATAAATCAAATCCTGTTTTCCCTTCTAGTTTACAAAGGAATGGAAGAATATAACAGGAGATAGATTATTTTCTATTCTCTATAAATTATTCTTTTGAGATAATACTTACTATTTAAAGTCTTTAATGAGATTTTTGTGGATCTTCATGCAAAAATCCTCCACTGTGGTCTTGCAGTAAGGTAGTACCACAGGAGAGGTGTAGTCTGGGAGCTGCCCTTTAGGTTTGGTGTAGCTGAAATGCAGATGAACAGTCAGTCAATACCAAAACCTCCTCTTCTCTTTCAACCCATGATCAAGTTTCATAGGTTATTTGCACGTCACCCTAGGTGCTTGTGCTGAGTTCCACTATTTCAGTGGTGACAGACAGATATTCTGTAAATTGTCTGGTGTTCTTAAGGTGAAAATGCATCTGGGTAGCCAATGGCTGCAGCAGGTTCTCCCTTGTAACTGCAAAGGTTTATCCCTAGTGAGCTTTCTGTAGTTGCTTAGAAGATGATGAAACAGGAATAATTGTTGGAAAAGAACATCTACAGTATTACGGTTCTGATTTGTGATTTTTTTTTCTGTGAAAAACTCAACATATATTACGAAAAAACAAGTCTACAGCCCAGATACCTCAACATACTAAATCCCCTTTTACAATAGATTTTATATTGTCACAAGAAGATAGAGACACACTTAAAGGACTACAGTTACTGCGTTATGAGTATTAATAGATTCATCCGAAGAAATGCATTCGTGGTATGAAGTAAACCTGTAATAATTTAGAACAAAAAATATTTGAAAGGCTAGATGAAGAACTAAATTCAATTCTCTTAAGAAAGCAGAATGCATGTCACTCATCACAGACTTAGAAACGGCACCTCCAAAATTCATAACTTTGTGCTAAATTTGACCAGATGTCCATGTTTTCACCATTTTTTAAAAAACTTATTTTGGACCTGATTTCACAAGGTCCTCACTTAATTCCCCTACAAAAAAAGTTTCAAAACGCGGCGCTTGTGACTGTTAGGAAACTCTGTGCTCCTACTGTCTGTTGTGTGATGGACAATCTCCAATTTACAGATTAAACACACTTCAGTGACAAAAGAAATCATCATTTGAAAGCTAGAGTTCTATGCTAGTAGAAAACCATTACAAAGTAATCATCATTCATCCATGCTTGAGACATTCTTCAGCCTCTGCCTTACACTTAACTCCACATAAGGCAGCAACTGGGACTCACATTCGTACTAGCTTCAAGTAGTCCCAAATTTTCTCCAGCAGATCATCAAAGTTCCAGCGATGATGAGCAGATATTGGTACACAGTGGGGTACTTTGTAAATAATGTCTAGTTCCTCAATGGAAATCTGGTCAATTTTATTTAGGACGTAAATGCACGGGATGTAAACCCTGCAAAGAGAAAGCAATACTGTTACAGCAGCCTAGCAGCAATACACTGCTACCTTTGAAAAAGCTTCATTTTTTAAAAGGACAGTAAGGTGCTAAACTGCACTTGTGGATACCACATTGCTAGCTTAGCTTCTGTGGGAAGCAAACCTCAGAGACAACTCTTTACTTCGGAATATAAATTGCAAGTATGGCAAACCCAGGGTCCCAGCAGTACCTGTTCCCTTCTACGACATCAATGAGGTCATCAGCAGTGGCGTCGCTGCGCAGTGTGACATCAGCATTGTGAATTTTATACTCTGCTAAGATGCTCTTCACTGTTTCAGTATCCAGCTCACTCTGAGGACACTGAATGTAGACACAGTATTAAGGAATGGAGGAGTTTACCGTCAAATTAAGTATTGCAATTAATAATGCTATCACCTAGCAATCGCTGCATGTAGGTCACAAAAAATCTATCAGCTGCATTGCTAAGTTATTGGACTTGACTATGATTTTACCATATTTAGCCTCAGGAGAGGGAAAAAAGATTTACGTTATGACAGCTTTATTTATATTAATGCCACTGATAGCTGCAATCAGACATTTCGAAAGTGATGTCTCCTGTCAATCTGGGACCAGGTGCTATATGAACCTACGTACCTGCTAGTTCAGTGCCCAGACAACTACGTGATAGGTACCCAGATCCCAGAGCAGAGTTCTGATTTTTGGTATCTCTGGCTACTTACACTTTTTTAAAGATTCAGTGGTAAATGGGAAATGATAAGTAGTCCAGGTTGCAAGGTCTGAGCAATCTTCTCCAGAAGAATGCTGCAGTCAGCAAGCAAGAGGCAGTTTTTGGACGCTCTCCTTTGGGCCTCGGAACTTGTAATTGTTGGGAAGTGACCAAGCCTCTGATTTGGGGGTGGGGAGGTGTCCAGGGCAGGCATGGATGGCCTCCAAGAAAAGTAACTGATATACAGTTACTACACAGTACAGCAGTTCAGCTTCTAAAGGAGTCGTAGCACAGGAATGGTCCTGGGCATGCCATTAATTGAAAATACCTCTTTCTTCAATTTTTTTTTTTTTTTTTTTTAATTTTGGTTAAAGGAAACTTCCAACTTACTGTGGCTGTAAGGTTAATGCCTCCTTTATCCTTTTTTTTAAAGCCAATATTGGGGGGCTTACTATTCAGACGAATTCCAAATCCCTCCAGTTCATTCTCAATTATTTTCTTGTGACCAAGGGGTTTCAGTACATCCAGAACAATCAGAATGAGATTACAGGTTCGAGCAACTAAGAATCAGAAAAAGAAAACAATCCCTCAAAAAAATATGCTCACACAATCTGAGACAAAATAAAATATTAATATTAAACAATACTAATAAACCCCCAAAGGCCAGTACATTGCTTATTTTTAGAGACTGAAATTTGTAGTGCTGGCCACTGATAGATCCTTACATGTTTATAAGAATCACAGAGGTTGGAAAAATCTTCCTCTCTACCCTGCCTTACTGTCTAACCCCACGCCTACATTCAGACTGCGGAATGATGACCATAAGCCAGGCACAGAAATGAGCACCGCAGCCTTGTTTACCACGGCATCACATCTGCCTTCAGAACTGGTAATATACTTTCACTGCGGTGTCAACGCAGAGCATGAACTCACCAAATGCATAAAGTCAGCACCAAAAACTGAACAAAATTAAAATGGCTACTGCTTCACATCAGGCAGTTCAATTCCAGCACACAATTCAGCTTCTTAAAGACATCAGAAACAGTGATTTAACCCTTTATTCTCCCAAGCTGTACTAAGTGAACCAGTGACAGGATGCTGCCTGCAGCTCTAATATGCTCACCTGCAATGACTTGCCGTCCTCTGCCTTTACCATCCTTGGCACCTTCAATAATTCCTGGGAGATCAAGTAGCTATTTGTTTACAGGAAGGAAAGTAACTCATGAGAAAAAATATTTTTCTTCATGGAGAAAATAAATCCTACTTTTATCTTTCTCCTAAACCAGCTGACTCTACTGCAAATCTGAATAGAATATGGCAAAATTGTTTCCTCTTTGATTCTTACAGAAGGCACTATCCCTGGTGCCCTGCTGGCACAATGGAACAGATAATCTCATACAGAATATGAGAACTACCACAGGAACTTCTCCCCAGAGCAAAGTGAAAAGCAGGGTAAAATTAGTACCTCATGGAAACATTTCCACTGTAGTCTCAAGCACTTCTACGTGTCACTTCTAACCTGCTACTGTCAGGCCAGACCATTCAGCCCTAACCCCATTACATCCACATATACCACCTTATCCTCACAGACACAAAAAGATCTCACCTGTATCTTTGCTCCTTTGTATCTAATGACTCCAGGCACAGTAGTGAGTGTAGTGAATTCATATGCTGCCACTTCAGAGTATACACCAGCAAGATTACTTAGAAGAGTAGATTTCCCCACTGATGGAAAACCCACAAACCCAATTCGGGCATCACCTGTCTTTGCAACATCAAAGCCTGCAAATAAGGAGCAAAAACATTCATTTGAGGATGGCCATTTTCTGTCTTCTAAGGTTCTCGACAGCAGTTCCACTATTATTTTTAGTTTTGCCTTAGTGAAAGCCAGGTAAGCTTCCCTACAAGGATGATGAGACTATGGAACAGAGTTCACAACACATATTGCCTTGCACCACTTTCTCTGTATAACACTCCATGACATGTACCTGTCAATAAAGCATAGGCTGCAAGGCTTCAGTTATACTTGACTTGAAAGTAGCTGGAGCATTCGCTTTAAGCAACGCAGCTTATACAACTCACATCTTTGTATATAAAAATATGTGCCTGCTGCAAGATGCCTCTTCACAGAAAACCCCTAAGACTTCCGCACGTACATGATTCTATTAGCCAAAATGCAAAAGCCTTTCATTTATGCTTCAAGGGCTCCACGCAAAGCGACTATAAAGTGTCACAAACCACGGCTAAAGCCCCCCACCGGGAAGGACAAGAGGGAGAGAAGGTTGCTCCGATTTATTCAGATGACGGCCTGGCACGACCCAAGCGGACAAGAGCCACCCCCGTTTGACCGACTTCCGCCACACACGTCCCGCACTTCAGCGGCGAGGTGCGGCCACTTCTCCAGAAGCCGCCGAGCGGGAGCCTTCCCGCCGAACAACGCACCTTCCCCGGGGCCGCCGCCGCCGCCTCCCTTGGGGGTGATGAGCTCCCGGCGCAGCTTGGCCAAGCGGGCCTTCAGCAGCCCCAGGTGGTGAGCCGTGGCCTTGTTCTTCTGCGTCCGGGCCATCTGCAAGAGCACGGAACCGAGGACTCACCCCCGGGCGAGGCTCCTCTGGGCCGAACGGCCCCGCGGCGCCCCACGGCCCCGGCAAGGCCCTGTCACCGCCTGACGGAGCGGCAGCGCGGCCGCGCACCCCGCCTCCCCGGAGCCCCGCGGCCGCCCTGCCCAGCGCTTCGTGCCCGCCCGAGGAGAAGGCCGGCGCGTTACCTCAGCCTCGATCTCCGCGATTTTGGCCAGCGTGCCGCTCATCTCGGCGGCGGATCCCGGCCCCGGCCCCGGCCGGTGGCGAGCACGGCCCCTGCACTCCGCAGCCCCGCTCCCCCTTCCCCCGGCAACGCGCAGGCGCACCGCGGCCTCTCGCGGGAACGGGGCCAAGGCTCGCGAGAATCGGCGGGCGCGCGAACCCAGCGGCGGGCGGGAAAAGAGCCCGCCTCGCCCGCCGCGCGCCCCTCCCGCCTCCCGCCCAGCCGCCCGCGCCCTGACCTGGCCTGGC
Organism: Tetrax tetrax; assembly: GCA_009806455.1. Taxonomy (NCBI): domain Eukaryota; kingdom Metazoa; phylum Chordata; class Aves; order Otidiformes; family Otididae; genus Tetrax; species Tetrax tetrax. Next base: position 109,100 of record WHYT01016619.1, on the reverse strand, counting down.
CGGAGGCGCCGCAGCGCCCCCTGCCCGCGGCCGCCGCTCACGGTGCCGGGGGTGCGAGAGAGCCGACGGGAGGCTCGTGAGGGGAAGGGTGGAGGAGAAAAACGGTCGTTGTGAGGCCGGGGTGTTCGTCTGTGGGAGAGGCACCGGCGCGGCGGTGCTGGGAGGGAGTGTGGCAGCCGGCCTGAGGGCTGGCTTGTGAGAGAAAGTGCGCGGGGTGCGGTAACCCTGCGGCTGCGGTGAGGCAGGGCGGGCTCGCAGGTGTGCGGGACGGGCCTGCGCGGGGAGCCGGGGGCACTCGCTGCCCCTGCGGGGAGGTGGCGTCTGCCTTTCCCTGTGCTTAAACCGAGCCTGGCGCCTCGACGTACGCGGAGATCTGCCTCTGCCCGGGTCTTGCGTGTAGTCCGCTTGCGGTACTGCTCATCACCAGGTGTGTAGATGTGCGTATGTGTTCCACAGCCCTGCTGAATCGGGCCGAGCTGCTCGGGAGAGCCTTCTTTAGCCGATGCTTTATAAAACCAGCGCTTCCATACCGAAACTGTCTCACGGCTCCTTTCAGCTGTGCCCAGGCCATACCACTTTGCCCCAGGGACATCGGTAACTGTCCATTGAATGCAGGCTAATTAAGTAGATAAAGGATTTTTTTTAATGGCCCTTTAAAACTTTAAAGAACCGAGTATCTATAGCTTTGCATAGTATCACAAGAAACCAAACAGTTGGATTTGGAATAAAAAGTATTCTTATGACAGACGGAAATGCATTTTTTATAAGTTTTTATAAGAATTTTAGAGTCTCCTCTAAAGAGGAATTTAGTTCCCCTGTCATATTTTGTCTGAATTTGAATCATTTATAGAACCCTTTTTCTCCATATTCAGTAACCTTTCCAGGAAGGCTCTTCTGACTCAATCTATTACAAAGTCTGGTTCTATATGATGTATCTAAACATAAAATTTAAGATGTTTTTTAAACAAAAATATACTCTCCTGGGGCCGAACTGTAGAAGTATGCATAATGATGCTTGCAGAACCACCTGCCACATTTTCAGATAGGATTCCGAGTATTGACAAAATTTAACTTACTTTATAACAATTTTGGTAATAGAATTGTTATGGATCATTAAGTCTGCTTTAACTTACAGTAAAAAAAAAAAGGAAAAAAAAAAAAGAGCAGCACTAGTGCAATGGAAACCACACCGCCATTTGCTGTCTCTTTCTGCCTCTGCATATCCCCTGCTTGTCTCATCTTAATAAAAAAAAAAAACCCAGCCTTTAATGTCATAACTCTTTATAGTAGGAACTGTCATTAATATAAGCTTATGCAGAGCTTACTAAAATGGAATCCCAAATCAAATGGGATTACTACTGCTGGTAATGTTAGATCAGCTAAGCTAGGGTAAATATAAGTGCACCTACCACTGTATATTTGTTCATGGTTTTCTAATTATTTCTTGTGAACAATATCCACATAGCAGATTTGGTCCTGGTATATTTTCCTACTTACTTCAGAAGGAATTGGACTTGTTATGCTTCAGCTGAATTTAGCCGCACAATCAGTCCGTGTTTATGGTCCCTTTTAGTAACAGGAAAAATGCTGAGAAAAATGCAAATTCTGAATGCTCAATCAGGGTTTAAGACCACCTCTATTTTTGCAGTAGATAATGGTTAACTTCAGAACTCGTTGCTAGCAACAGTGATAGTTGTTCTTACAGACTCACTCCAAATCATATCTATTGAGTCAAACTAAAAATTATTTTTCCAAATGTGGGCTGAATTAACAAAGATGTTAATAAAATAGATGGTTTGAAATTTTTGTTCCTGCGTAGTTTTTGTTTTTTTTGCTTTAGGTATTAATAGTGTCCTTAATAGGGTGTAGTTATTTTTATTCACTGTGATGTCTGTTGTGAATTTTTTAATATAAAGGTGTTTTATGTTATGTGGTGCTTGGAGAACGGGGTGGTCATGACCATGGAAGCTGGGTGTGCCAAGTGGGAAAGTGACTGAAAGGCAGGTAATTGGGAATGGATAAATGATGTCCTCTGAGGACAGCAGTCAGGACTAGAACATGGAGAGCAAATGATAAAAGTTTATTTAAAAAAAAAAAAAAAAAAAAAAAAAAGAAAAAAGGTCAGTCAGAGAAGGGAAAAAGCAAGGAAAATATTCATAGAAAATTGGATATAATCTCAGAAGTGGAAAAAGCCCCAATGGAACCTGAGAGAAAATGAAAGGAGATGCATGAGACTGAGATCTACTCGAAAGGTTAATTGAGCTTCATAGTGGGCGCTGATGGAAGATGAAGTATGTGAACCGCCATTTGTTATTAAAATGTCCATGTATGTTTTTTTAATTGAGAGAACCCCATTTAGGAAATCTAGATGAAGTGCAAGAGGGGGTGTATTTCCAAAGGCTATAAATTGCGTAAGCGTTTCAGAGTCAATCTCTCAGGTGGCCAGCTGCCTACTGTGATAGACAACACAGAATAAAGACGCATATATGGAGTAAAAATGGCCAAATGATCAAGTAGTCATAGGAATTACTAACTGATAAACTGAAAGTATGTAACATAAGCACTTTTCTAGTAATATTTTTAATAAAGTAAAGGAAAGCAACATACTACAGGGTGTTTAGAAAATGCGGGAAGACTGCATCTGAAATAAGGGCTGTCTCTTCAAACAATTATAAAACATGACACAGTATGGAATCAGGGATTGAGAAAAGACAGGAGTTTGTGTTTCATCAAGCTACAATGACAGGAATGTGATTGAAATGGCACATACCTCATTAGCAAGATCTGAATGATGGAGGGCTGTAGCAAAAACGGGTTTCAGAAATTCATGTTCTACACGCTCCCGTCCTGCTGACTCATTGATTTTGAGCAAGTCATTTCCTTTACTTGTGCCTCAGTTTTATTTTTGCACAACAGGAATGTGCAGTTGCCGCAGAATGATTGAAACTTTCATGTTTCCATAGCACTGCCCTACGAGTATGATGACTGTAGATCGCTTCAATAGGAGAGCTGAGTAGTTAATGCATTTAGTGTGTTTTCTGTCAAACTACTGATTTTAAATAAGCTGCTTTATTATGAGCCAAATTCTGAAATTCTTTCTGAAACAGCTATTATTTTAGCTTGAATAAGAGTTTTACTTATGTGAGATGCAAACTAAGTCTCTTGAGAAGACTCTTGCAAGTCTTTTGAATAACTATATAAAATTTACCATTGTAAAATACATGGTAAAAACCGTGAGTATTAAATTAATCATGATAACTTGTGTAGTGTATGCTTCATTAAAATCACATAAAGAGCCTTCTTGAAAATAGTGCATGCTCACTTATTTAGATATTTTTTTTCTTTTCCTCCTTTTTATTCTAATCAATGGCAAAATACTCGTGGATATCACGGTGCACTGAGAAGGTCGTTCTAGTTTAAGAGCCACTCTAGGAGTACAGCACTCAGGGTTCTGGTAATTCACTTTATGACAGAACCTGTAGAACACGCTGGCAAACAGCTGCACTAACGCTACATATGTATTTGTGGACTTGCTAGGGAGTACATTTCTAGCTTAGTAGTGGGGATTTCTGCAGGATTTTTAAAAAAGAAAGGTGATGGGGAGGAATTTCAATCTTGATTGCAGGTGAACAAGGCTCTTAAAATTCCATATAATCTCAGAAATTATCACCAGTCCGGTGAAAAATAATCTATATCTAATGGTAACCTCAACCTGAGTACTTATGATTTTAAGGATTAAGGGTATGGGACTGTAACCAACCTGCCAGAAGTTCCCTCATGAAAAAAAGGGTAACTACAAGTTAGGGCATATAGAGAATCTGTTCATTTTAATGTGATTTTTCTGTTTGTTTGTTGGTTTTTTTTTTTAAATTTTACAATTTAGTAAATTTACTTTTGATTTTTTTCCATGAATTTTACTTTGATTTGAGAACTGGCTGCTAATGAACCCTATTATTACACTTCAGGGAAGAGTTGCTCATGCTGAAGAGGAGACAGACCTTTTTAAGGCGGTTACAAAGAGCTGACTAGAGGCCAGCCCGTTTGGAGGAAGGAGATTTTTGAGAACCCACTATGAAAAGGTAAGATTTTTGAGATCCGTAGTACTGAGTCCTCGGTGGAAACGTAATACTGATTGCCTGAGGTGAGGCGACTCTGGAAGTTGATGCAATTCACATCTTAATTGACTCTTGAGGCAATAGACAGAAAGCTGTGTATCTTTTGAATGTTGTAAGAAATACAGATGTATCCATTCTTAGTTGTCGTCCTGGATTAACTTTTTAATGCCAGTTTACTTTGTATTTGTAGAGGAGTTGTCCTTCTCAGGGCAGCGCAGTAGTTTAGCTATTAATCTGTAAATACCAAACATTTGCTGCTTGCATTGCGTATTTAGGATTGTATTGTAATGTGTGTTTTACATGAGAAAGTTGTCTGTCAGGTTTGCTTAGCTAGGCATGGATGCTTAATTCATGGGGAGTAGATTAGGTGGAATCCTAGGTTGTATTCCCATTTTGACCGGATCCTTAATGTGGCAATCTTGTTTTGAATGGCTCAGGTTGCTTTGGTTCCAGGCAGTCTAGAGTAAGTTAAACTGGGCAGAGTGAAGAAATGAAGGGAACAAAAGGGAGATTAAGTATCGAAGGTTGGCTTCCAAGACTGTGTTAAATTGGTTTAACACCAAAAAGTTCTGTAGTTCAGCATGAGCTCCCCAGACTTTGTCCTGGACTGCCGTGCAACAAACGGACTACACAGTGCATGAATGCAGCGAGTAGAGTGATCAAAAAGCAAAAAGAAGAAAAGCAAACAGTGCAAACTCGTTTTAAAATAACTCTTTCTGCATAATTTTCACAGCATCATATATCTCCCTATTAGCAGTTGCTATCTTTTTTTGAGAATGCTGGGTATTTTTAAACGAGAGTTGTTCATCTGCTTCTAGAGGAGAAAGCTGACAAATCACTAACCCACGTCTGGATTACAGAGGAAACTGTGCTGTCTCCAAGCCTGAGAATCCTTGCTGCTGGGGCTAGCATTCTCATGGGATGATTCCCAATTAAAAAAAAAAAAAAAGAGCAGGCTTGAAAAACTAAATTTAAGTAATATCAGCCTAGTAAGTAATGAATGCTGAATTAATTGCTTGTTAGATCAGTCGCAGTTAATTAAAATTCCAGTGAAAGCTCAGAAAAACTGACAGCTACTCACTGAAATTGCAGGTGTGCCATGAAATGTGCAATGTTACGTGTTTGTGGAGGAAATGGTTCATAGGACTGAATTAGCTGGCACAAGTGCTGTGCGGAAATGTCTTTGCTAATATTCTAATCCATGTGAAAGAGTGATTAACTAACCTTCTTAAAAACTACGGTAATGGAGACTATTCTGAAAAATTTCAGTAGCCTTGAGACCTACACAGATTCATGAGTTGAGAATGTTCAACAAATAGGTATGACTCAAGTCTCACTAACATACACACAAATATATTTGAACAGATTTGACTGTAACACAGTCTTTTGTTACCTCCTATACTTGCAGACCAATTTAAGGTCTGCGCTTCTGAGTAAGGCCAGTAGCAATTGCTGTGCAGTGAAGTGGGCAATGTACAGTCCCAAATGGCACACACATGTTCAGAGCTAAAGAGGATTTTTAATACTATTGAAATACCAATCAACGTGCTTCAGCGGGGACCAGACAGCTGCAAAACATTTAGGGACAGCTCAGGAATTCCCATGAGCAGAAGTAAGACAGGAAATAGTGAAAAGCTGAATAAAGTAGCTGAGGAAAATGCCTTTATTTAAGAGAGGTGAATTCAAAAGAAGTTCAGGAGATCCCAGTGCACAAGATGTCAGAGAAAATAGATTAGGAATCCTCTGAAAAGAGGATGAAATTCTGTATACTGAAAATATAAATTTCAGTAATGTAAATATAAATTTGGAACTCTCTTTTACATCATCTCGAACTTTGTCTTCAAGACAGTTAACTAGCTAGTTGTGATATAAGTGAGTCAAAGATAATCATACCTGTATGCTTACATAGTTAAGTGTGGGGAAATGGCATTTAGTCATCACATTAGAGAACTTAATCTTGCAAGTCTTTTATACTGATGAGCCAAAGTTTGTCTCAGTATGGCACAAACTGCTTATTTGCAAATAGAACAAATTTGGCTCCACTGTAACAATGCAAGTTGAATGGCTAATTTGATAGTATCATATTCTGGGACAGGGTAAGCTTGGGACCAGAAAAAGTTATTAGAAGTGGTCCTTTAAGTGTGTTGGTGAAGCCATAAGGTGGAGGAGACCAGTATAGTAACAGTGGAGGTACTACAAGGAGAGATCCAGCCTTTACCACGTCAGAGCACTGAGGAACTAAGGCAAATGTCTACGTTGATCTCCTTGTGATTGCCCTGGGAGTGCAAGGTGCTGGCACTCATCTTTAACAAGCATCCAGCAATGCACTCAGAATATGAGCACCCAGCATGCTGATCTGCCGTCTTCACAGCAAGTGTGAATGGGTCACTTGCCAAGAAACAGCCATGCTTTAGGCTGAATGCTTAGCTTTTACCTAAAGAAGTAGGCAGGGTGTGTTGGATGGTGCCTTTTAAACAGGAGGGTTGGAAGCTGAAACCAGAACATTCCATGGTAACGGGAGAAAGTTCTGAGGAAAGTGCAGTGAGAGCGGCAGGACCCCCCTCCCCCTGCCTAGAGGAGAGACAAAGAACAGGCAAGGAGGGAACTGAAATAGGAAGCAGGAACCATGTCAGGAGGCTGGGGACTAAAAGAAAGCAAATTAATAAACCACTGGGGGGAAAGGCACACAACTAACCAAAGCCACTAGGAAAGATAAGCAAATTCCAGATTCTTTAACCACTCTGAGTGTGTGTGTGTGCAGCCTGACTAGTATAATAATTTGATAATATGACTAGCATAATAATTTTCCTCACTGTAGCAAGTACAACTCTTGTGTCTGTGGCACAGACTTACAGAATGTGAGCACTCTGTTATCTATATAAGAGGGTGTACTTGAGCTGGGTTTGTCAGCATGGCGACCACTCACACAACCTCAGATTTCTAAAAAAGTTTGTATCAGGATGTGTGCATACATAATGCAGTAATAAAAAGCTCCTGGTAATATTCTGCCTGCAGTGTAGACAACCAGTTCCTATCAGAAGCAGGAGAAATCCGGTGTACAGACTGAGGGCACTGTGTGGCCTTAAGTGTTAATGTAACATTGCATTTTGGAAGTTGGAAGCTCGGTGTGCTCATTTGCACATCAGTACCCAGAATGCTTTTTCAGCTCCACCACTATTTAATTCAAGTGCTGGGTTCGAGCTCTTGGAAGGCTCTGTAGTTTGTGATGCCCTCACATGCGCTGAGTTCAGTATTTTCCACAGAATAGTTTAAGTGACGATATTGGATTGTGAATAGGTCATCCAAGGATTCTTAATTAGGCTTGATGTTACAAATGCAAAAAAAAAAAAGTGCCCCTGAAGACTTTTAAAAGTGTTGTCTTTAAGAAAACAAAGAACCGTTTTGAGAGAGTGTGTGTATGTATGGGGCAAGAAGAGGGATATTTCTTCAAAAGTAGAGAAAAATTACTCCCTGAGACAGAAAGCAGATTTCGGCTGAAAATGAGTAATGATGATGATGTTGAAACAGAAGCTTTTCATAGAGAGACCTTGAGCGCACAGGGAAGATTCAGCACTAGGACAGTCCAGGCAGCCCGGTGAATTACAGCCGTGCCTCCGGGAGCGTTGAAGCTCGGGCCCGGGGAAGGCTACTAACTTCAGGGGAGCGGGAGCCGGGCAGCGCCGGGGCGCGGGGTGCGCCGGCCGCCGTGGGAAAGCGCGGGCGGCGGGAGGCTCGGCGGGGCAGCAGTTTCCCCAACATGGAGGCAGGCACTCGGGGCTGTGCAATTGCCCGTGCCTCCCGCAGCCCCCGGCCCGCGGGTACCGTTTCTCCCAAGTGCTCCCGAGAGGAGGGCATTTTTGCACTGGAAGAATTCCCGCTGTACCCCTTCCCTCCCCCACAATGCCGGCGCCTCGCTCGTTGAGTCAGGCTGAGAGTTGATCCTAGCACGGGGGGGAGGTGGGGGTGAGA
>WHYT01016619.1:88809-100996 GCA_009806455.1 Tetrax tetrax | reverse complement strand
CCCCCTGCGGGCGCCAGCGGGGCGGCGCAGCCCCATGGAGCGGGTGAGCGAGGCCGCCGCCTGCGGCCCCTCGTCGGGCTGCTACACGTACCAGGTGAGCCGGCACAGCGCCGACATGCTGCACAGCCTCAACCAGCAGCGCAAGAACGGCGGCCGCTTCTGCGACGTGCTCCTCCGCGTGGGCGACGAGAGCTTCCCGGCGCACCGGGCGGTGCTGGCGGCTTGCAGCGAGTACTTCGAGTCGGTGTTCAGCGCGCAGCTGGGCGACGGGGCAGGTGGCGGCGGCGGCGCGGAGGGGGGCGCAGCGGAGGCGGCGGCCGGCGGGGCTGCGGGAGCGGCCGGCGGGGCCGTCGGGGGCGGGCGGGAGCTGGAGATGCACACCATCAGCTCCAAGGTGTTCGGAGACATCCTGGACTTCGCCTACACGTCGCGCATCGTGGTGCGGCTGGAGAGCTTCCCGGAGCTCATGACGGCTGCCAAGTTCCTGCTGATGCGGTCCGTGATTGACATCTGCCAGGAGGTCATCAAGCAGTCCAATGTGCAGATCCTCGTGCCCCCCACGCGCCCCGACATTATGCTCTTCCGTCCGGGGGCTGCGGACCTTGGCTTCCCTCTTGACATGACCAACGGTGCCTCTTTGGCGCCCAATGGCAACGGAATTGCTGGTATGCCCGAAGACGAGGCCACGCGGGCTGCGCTCACCGCTGCACAGTCCTCCCTGCCCGTTCTGCAGGGTGTGGACCGCCTGCCCATGGTGGCAGGACCTCTGTCCCCACCGCTGCTGGCCTCACCCTTCCAGAATGTTGCTGCTAGTGCTCCCACTTTAAGCACCAAGAGGGGCAGAGGGCGTCCCCGTAAAGCCAATCTCTTGGACTCCATGATGTTTGGTACTCCAGGGGGTCTGCGAGAGGCCGGTATCCTGCCTTGTGGCCTCTGTGGGAAAGTGTTTACGGATGCTAATCGTCTTCGTCAGCATGAGGCTCAACACGGGGTGACAAGCTTACAGCTGGGCTACATAGACATCCCACCCCCAAGACTGGGTGAAAATGGTGTCCCTGGTCAGGATGACCCTGATGCACCCCGAAAAAGAAGCAGGACGAGGAAACAGGTGGCCTGTGAGATCTGTGGCAAGATTTTTCGGGACGTGTACCACCTGAATCGACACAAGCTGTCACACTCTGGCGAGAAGCCTTACTCTTGTCCAGTGTGTGGCTTACGGTTCAAGCGGAAAGACAGGATGTCCTATCATGTTCGATCTCACGATGGCTCTGTGGGAAAGCCCTACATCTGCCAGAGCTGTGGAAAAGGCTTTTCCAGGTAAGAGGGTACTTAAAAGGACCGTAGACACAAACGGAGACCTAGGAAGTTGTCTTTCCTATCCCTTGGGAAACAAGAACAATTTGTACTTAGGATAGTTTAACTGTTCCATTTTAAAATATCCCGAGAAATGAGACTTCTGTCATTCCCGCTGGGACACTACTCTACAGTCTCTTGAAAGGGTTTAAAAGTAATTAAGACGCAGAACTGAGAATCAGCTGGCTTCTGGGTAACATTCCCAGCTTTGTCCCAGGCCTGGTGTATGGGTGTCCTTGGGCAAATGACTTAGTCTCTCCCTCAGACGACTCTTCTGTGAAATGGGTGTTGAGATAGTTACCTCCCTCACAGAAGCGTCTTGAGGCTGCTGATTTGCAGGTAGTTTGAAGGTGCTGTTGAAGTGCAAAATATTAATACATCTCAAGATTATTATTTTTCTCGTATCCATTTTAAATTTTCTTTTTCTTAACTTCCCTTCATTTCTCTTAGTTCGTAATGTTTTTTATCACCCAAATGTGAAGGAAGAGGTGAGATTTCAAAGGCTGCAGCATCAAGTATCTTTTAATACATGATCTTTGTGTCCTTTGGGTTTACATCCTTCTGAAGGGGATCCTGTTTCTGCCCTGCAACATACGTAAGATCTGTGCATTTAATGTTGCTGATTTTTCGTTGTCGCTGTTTGTGGGAGTTAATTTAATAAGTAGTTTGATACACGTAGTCGTGTTAGCGGTATCTTATAGTCGGAGCTAATGAATTTGCAACTTTTTTGGCAGTTTGATGCTCGCTTCGAGACTAGAAGTAGTGGGGGGAGGGGGATGCCTACACCCTGTGTTACTTTTTAGCAGCAGTTGGTTTGCTCTAAGGGTGGGGAAGGAGTCGAGATACGAAAACAAATCAGGCGGCTTCTAGGGCTAGAATTGTCCCAGCTATGTAAATGTGGGAATTGTGCCCCTGCTAGCTCTCTTTTTGATCGAGGGACTTTTTGTTACTGAACTGAATTAAGAGAATGTAGACCCTTTCTCCTTTTTTCTTTTTTTTTTTTTTTTTTTTTTGTTAGAATTGTAAGTTTATTTTTAGTATTTGTTGTAAGTGTGCTTATGTGTATTTTCTTTTAAGGCCAGACCACTTGAACGGACACATCAAACAGGTGCATACCTCAGAGAGACCTCACAAGTGTCAGGTAGGAGCTGGAGGGGTTTAGACTTATGTGTGGGTAATCTTTGTCATGGCATTTATGTATGGAGACAATTATGGAATATACTTAAAGTACTGTGTATGTGTGAATTGGGATAAATGTTTGTAAATAACAGCATTCAACAGTGACAGCTGCTTTACATCCATCCTGTCTCCCAGCCCCTCTGTCATCTACAGTTCTGGTCCTCCTGCTTCCCTCCCCTTCTACCAGATGTTCTTCCCTGCTGTTCTATCCCACTCTCACCCTGGATCTCTTACCCAGCCACCTTGTCCCTGGGCTGAGGGTCAATGTCACAGGTTATTCCCTCCACACACCTCCCCCCTGGCTTTTTTATTTTTATTATTATTGCAGTTGTTGCCAAAAGGAGGCTCCAATGCTGACTTCATTTTTTTTATTATTATTTTATTTTTTTTTTTTAGAATAATGTCAAATAAACTTGGTAAATTATCATAACTTGCCAAGATATCCTTTTTTTTTTTTATCAGAACATTGCACTGAGCAAAATTGGAAGCTTTTTTTTTATCCTAGGAGACCATCACAGTATCCTATCCAATACAAGGTCATAATGTTGTATATCTTTTTTTTACAGTTAATAATTATTCATTACTATTTGAAAGATCAAATCAAGAAAGTTACTTTGTAATTCATTTGTAGAGAGATTTAAAAGGTGCCTGGAAATATTTATTAAAACCAAAAGAGAATCACCTTCCACTATTACCCACTGCCTTCACATAGTTGTTGAGCAAACTTTTGTTGAGCAAACATTTGTTGGGCTAACAGTCTCCATGCTTGGTCTCTGAAGAAAAATTATTTAATTATTTATTTAAAGGAAGTTGGAGCAAGATAATTTTCATTTTCTTTGAAGACAGTGAAGGTTAGAGGATTTTTTTTTCCTTCTATAATTTTTAACCACATTCCATCAACCTAGTCAGTCCTACATGACTGCTGTTTCCAGAGCTGTGGTTTTTTCACCATCTCTGGACACACCTCTCCTATGTTTTCTCCAAAGTGTGAAGTTTTGAAACCTTTTGCAACTTTAATACTTCAGTGAATGTTTTTTTCAGACATCTAGAGCCATCTAAAGGTTTTGTTGACCTCCATATGATCCGTGGAAGCCCAGACCTTTGAAAATCAGACCATAAAGCCTTCACATTGATTTAGCTGCATGTCCTAAATAAAGCCTTAGATTGGTTTAAGCTTCCTAAGATGACTTAGGGGTTATAGATTTATATAAATTGGAAAATTCCACTCATAAAAAGACTTCATAATTTGGGGATAGCAGGGGGTCTGGGTGGATGAACTGAAGATGACTACAAATTATTTCCATAAGCGTTTGTTTGTGTGCAGGTACAAAAAATGAATGTTTAGGTCCCAACAAAAAGAGAAACTCGTCAGTCTTTTGCCAGTTGATATCAGGGTTATTGAACCAACACAGTTTATGAATAATGTTGATAGACGTGAATTGTCCTTTGCCAGCTGATATCTGGTAATTTTTAAAATAGTTTTTGGATTGATTTAAGACTATTGGATTTGCACTCTGTGAGTATGAATCAGAGGATACACTAGGAGTGAGAAAGTCAAGAAATATGGCAGCTAAGATTGTACAGCCAAGGTCAACGCCATCTTCTTGCACACATATATTTGTGATAGCAATTTCTAAGAACAGTCTTTCTCATTGTGTGTTTAAAGCCATAATACTGTATGCACTGTTCATTTCAGTTAAAAGGTGTAGGCTGTAGGTTACAAGCGTCTGAACAGAGTTGAGGTTGTCATTCAGGGTTGGTTCTTGATTTTTGACTGCTTAACCCTGCAAAGTTATTTTTTTCATTAATCTTAAGATGTAGAAAAATTGTTCAAGAGCTGTTGTGTGTCTCTGCAAAAAATATTTATAATAGCCTGTCAGATGTAGATAGTAATCTTTAAATATGCACCAATCTGATACGCATGGTACAAACCACGCAAGGGATGCTATCACACTGAAAATGTTTCGAATCTGAAAGCTGATGTATAAATTGATAAAGTTCTCGTTGTGATTATCTCATAAGCAGTAAACACTTGTGTTCCATGATGTGTATCTAAATATGGAATCTGCCCACTAAGCAGAAAAATAGCTTAATCTTGGCATGTTGTTTCCCCATTTTCCATTAACTTTTTTTCCATTGATTTTGTTTGACAAATTAGCTCCCCATGAGAGTAGCATGAAAAGCATTGAGCATCTTTTTTGGATCTGTTGAGTTCCTGTTGAAAATTCCTGTTATTGTCATGCTTTGTTTATGTTTACTGCAAAGGAGAAGTACTCTGTCGGTAAACAGAAAAGCTTTCCAGAAGCTTCTGTCGTAGTGGCATTCTCGGAAGCGGTGCTCTGTTATGATTTAAACAAAATCCACTGGCCATGTACTTGAGCCCTCATGTATCTTTGCAAACCAGGGGCTATCTAATGTTTTGTTAATGTTTTGTTAATTTTGGACTACCAGAACAAAAGCACGAAGGTGTCAACCCAGCTTCAGAATAAATAAAATGAAACCATGAGAAGCAGGACAATTGTAAGTTCAACATCACTGCACAGCTATAATTTTAAGTGCTCAGCATGTAATCCTGCACTCATCCCCATAAAATAACAGTTGTGCTTCACAGATCTTTGAAAAACTGTCCCAAGTTCCAGCACCTGGTGCCAGACAAAGACCTGATTCCAGTTTTTTAATTACTGTTAAAATAGATTCAGAGCAGGGAATGCCTCCACAGAGCCAAGGCAGCTGAGAAATCGGATCCAAGAAGTTGCTTGGGTATCCGACAAGACATCAAATGGCACTATGGATATTTTCTGCTGGATTGTTGGACTAGTGATTTTTATTTTTTTTTTTTTTAAATCTGACGCTTGAGTTCTGGATGTAGGAGATGGGGTAAGTCAGTTCTCTGGCCATGATGGGATAGCTCAGTTTGCTGACTCTTCATGGGAAGGGGCGAAGCTGGGTTGTTGGCTTTTGAGTGTGAATGGTATGAAAGTTAGGGTGCAGACTGGGAGGAAATGGTGATGTGAAAATCTGTGGATGCAAAAGAACAAGGGGAGAGTACGGAAGCTTACTTCTTCTTGGAGACAAGAGACAGGTTGTTATTAGAATTATAAAATGATAAAATGCTTCTGGCAATATAAATAAAAAAGATAAAAATGCAGGTTAAATTAAAGCACAACTTTTGACAAAAAGATCTATTTATTTAAGTAAACCTAAAATTGGCATCCCCAGTCCAGTGCTTTTCCCATTGATTTCAATGCAGAATGAGTTTCTTCCTGTCCTAATTTCTCTTACTTCCTGCCTATTAGCAGGAAAATGGCAGCCACCATGGAATAAGCTCAGAGACATCCACATCCATAGAAAAGGTGAAACTTCAAGAGGTATTTCTTAAATAATGTTTTTTAAACTTTATCTATATTCTTTTAAATCTATTTATATACATGTGCAATGTTTGATAGAAAAGCACTGGAGAGTTTTCTTCTATGATTAACAATTAATGATAAATACTTAGCATTCATTTAGCACTTCACATCTTTTGTAAAATAAAACTTTTTTTTTTCCCCCTCTATACCTTTTATAAATATTAACTATTTGAATATTAACTTTGGGGTTCTTTAAACCTAGTCCTGTCTCCCGTTGTTATGATTCAGCTAAACTGGTTCTTGCTTTCTCCACTGGACTTAAGTTGGTTTTTTTTTAAGCTTCTTTGCAAATATATTTACTGTATAGCTTAATCAAAGGTGAACTTTGCACAGTTCAGCAGCAAGAGTGAGAAATCAAGCACAGAAATTATTGTATTGCCTCGCCCTAAGCTTTCGACTCAAAAAGGTGAATATGGGACAGATAGGGTTTTACTTCTGGCATCCCTGTATTTATGTGGTTTGTCTGCGGTCTGCTGTATCAACTAATGCATTCCCAGTGCTTTTGTACGGACGCTTCCTATGGCTCAGTATTATCAGACTTACTGATGATGGATCTCTTGGCTGTCATCTTTGATTGTCTAGCTGTAGATCTTTAGTTGATACCCAACAGATAGATTAGTATCAGTGCTGGAATCCTACCTTAAATGAGTGTTTACCTCTAAGAACATTTTAGCAAGTGAAAGCTGCACCTGTTTTGCTCAGCGCTGTGTACTGAGATTTCAAATTAAGAGAAGTCTTTCATGTTCAAGGATTCGCCTCTTAATCTTCACTACTTGTAATTGATGAATCTTTGTCTGGTGAGCTTAAACTGTGTGTATCACAGAAATCCACATAATTTTACTGCAGTCTTTTTAAATTCATAAAGTTCTGATCCTCTGAGGTGCTAAGTCTTGTGCTTGCTGCAGAGCAGACTCAGCTCTATGGGAATTTACCACACTGAAGCATCTCATAGGAGCGAACAAGTGTAAAGCCTGTTGAAGTTGATAGGTACTTTTCATCTGCCTTCTATGTTTTCTGAATTAAGCTCTTGATTAACTAAATGATATAAAATTACATGGGTTATCCTCTTCTAGATTATCAGTTTCACTTATTTGAAGTTATAATTTTGTAATTTTACTAGGATTGTTATTTAACAAGTCTATCTCTGTTGAAACAGTTGTTTAATTACACAGATATTTGAAAAGACAGAATATATTCAGTTCCCAAGTCACTTAATAGTCACATGTTATCTCTTAGGGGGTTCTGGTTATACATCTTAAAACTGCATTATTTTATGTAAAGATGGTATAAACAAAACACTGTACACTTTTTAATGTCACTGTTGCCTGCTTGGTTTGGTCATTCTAACGTATGTTTGCTTTTGTTTTTCCTCTTGCACTTGTGAGTAATGGTTTCAGACTGTATCTTTAATAACTTGTACAGTGTATTGGTGGTGATTTATTTTCCTTCACATGTTAGAGAGAGAGCAGGCCCTTCAGAACTGGCAGGCCGTTGTCCTAGGCTGTATACATGCATGCCTGCCAATTGCTATGATTATAAAAATGTGAGGGAGCCGTCCCTCATCTTATCATATGGATTATGTGTGGGAAGTGGGCAAATAGAATCAATGTTATCTTACGCCAAATCAAGCTTGTTTCATGGTAGCAAGTGGAATATGATACCTTGCTCAGGGGTAAGTTATAAACAGATTACAGTGTCATGCAGTTATTTTGATACCTGCTCAGTTCTGAGGCTTCACTTCTACAATTTGTCTGTGCTGCTACTCTGGATACCAGGATGGCTCTTTTACTGTCTTTGTCACAATCTCATCCCAGCCAGTTCTCTGATGCTTTATTTGTATGTCTTAATACTCCAAAGGGATTCTGTGTACTGAAGTTAGATTGATCAGATCAAAGAGTAAAATTCAGGAAGGTGACAGAGAGGACATTTTGAGTGGTGTAAAGTGATTCTAATGGCTCAGTGAAATGGCAGAATTTATTGTAAATGGAATGAAGTGGTTTGTGCCATTTCTTTTATTAAATATTACTTAAACTTTTAGTATCTTAATCCTCAGAGAGGAGCTAAAGCCTTAGAACTCTAACTTGATTTAAGTTTTACTGTCTGTAGTGTGTTAGAGCTGTTTTCTTGCTTTCTTAATTCTTCCAAGTAGTAACATCACATCTTGTGCAGTATGTTGGTGATCTGAATTTTTTATTTGTGGGAAAATGGCTTGTACGTCATGTCATTTGTGTGTTTGCACAGTCTGTTCTATAAAGAATACTAAATATATTCAAGAATATCAGTGCTTTTAGTAGAGTTGATGAGTCACGTGGTTCTCGTTATACCTGCAGACTTGTAATGCTTCCTTTGCCACTCGTGACCGACTGCGCTCACACCTAGCATGTCATGAAGACAAAGTTCCGTGCCAGGTGTGTGGGAAGTACTTGCGAGCAGCATATATGGCAGATCATTTGAAGAAACATAGTGAAGGACCAAGCAATTTCTGCACTATCTGTAACCGAGGTAATGAAGAAACTATTTTTTAATTTCAGTGGCACAAGACAGCACTTGAGGGAAGCTGTAAGGCTATGTGACTCTGCAACAGGAGGAGGTTATACCATACATGTGTACATATTATTTGTTTTTCTTATTGAATGCTTAATCTTGAAACTGATGGAGCTAAAGATCTGGCCTTTTTACATGGTTGATAGTTCCTGAAGAAACTCAGTTTAAATCTGAAGCATATTGTTTCTAGACAGTTTTAAGAATTTCATTTGCTAAATAGCCAGATCCCTAGAAAATAATCATATGTTGCCTTACTGGTATTTACCATACACCTTTTTTTCTATTAGACTTGAGTCCTTGCATTTGGTTTGGAAGAAGAATCTTTGAAATATACACTAAGTTGAAAATCATACAATGTACATTAAAAAAATCTACATTATATTATCAGTCTTGCTTAACCTCCTGGTGCAGCAGTAGAGTCAAGCTGCTTCTCCCTCTTAACCCAAGAAATTGCTTTGTATTAACATACATTTCTAAAATAATATTTGTAAAAAACACTAGAAATGTGCTTTACCTTTATTTGTACAATTACAGCTTTTCATAGAATCATAGAATATGTCAAGTTGGAAGGGACCCGTGAAGATCATGGAGTCCAATTCCCTCCTCCTCACAGGACTACCTAAAACTAAATGATATGACTAAGAGCTTTTGAAGCTTTTCATCTGTTTGTGGTACTCTTCAGTTGGAGAGAGTTTAGTGGAGTAAATTTAGGCTTTGTGGAATGTAAGGCAAGCAAGGAAAAATAATTTTGACTCATTGGTGTCTTATTTTTTGAATGATTAATACACAACTTCAAAACACATTGTTGGCTTACATGGGCGTACATGCCTAGTAAGCGTAGGGAGAGGTTGCTGCAGTATTTTGGGATCTTGTTTTTTCTGATGAGTAATTTTTTATGATATGTGTTCCCCTTTCTAATTTAAGAGAGATGAAATCTTTTGAGAGAACAAAGCTGTTCTGTATTTAATGTGAGGACTGTACAGGGAGCTTTTGGATGACTGGGAGTTGATGAATACTGAGACACACTAAATTGCAAGGGAGGTATTTCCAGTAGTTGAACCGTCTGTTATGTCCCGAAAGCGATGTTTACAGTTCGGGCGGAAAAGGCATCTGGGTTGAAAACCTTCTGATTCTGAAGCTCCAGGTAGATGCTACAAAAGGAATCTTGGCCTCTTTTTCAGCTGAAGGCCTATCTTCTGCAAAACTGCTTAAGCTTATCTCCCTTATTGTTGTGGTAACAAAAAAGATCCAGGTGCTATTCTGCTCTCTGTCAGTTGAACATAGTGCCAAATGAAAACCCATACGGGTTGGGAGGAATTGTCTTGTTCCCAAGGATTTTTTTTAAGCTTGAGTTTCAACTTAACTACCACTGGATGTCACTGCAGCTCTGTCAAAATTCAGCCAACATGACAAAGACAGATCAGGCATTCAAACAATGAAATTACTAAATGGTTTATTCACATTTTACAGGTTGAAATGTATAGTGGAAATTTAAATAAAATACACACTTCTCTGTAGAAGTATAGGGAGCTTCTTGTACAGCTAACTTTAAGCAACTGCTTTCTTCTTACAGTTTGCGTATTTCATATGTGTTGCCAGAATTTAGTCTTCTGTGAATTTCTGTTTACATCAGCACTTAGAAAATGTAATTAATCTGGTGAACTATTGTTAAATATCTACCCAGTGTTAAAATTCCTAGGAAAAGGAAGTTACAGGCTAGATTTGTCAAGCAACGGTGTTATGAACTCGTTGTATATTGTGAATTTTTATTATAGATTTATGATCCATGACAGCAGAATTTTTAATCCAAAGTATTCTAAAATCAAATTATAATTTTCATTATTTTAAATAGATGTCTTTTAAATTGTAAAGCCTGGCAAGTGAGTGGAAAATTTCTGGATTAAAATGTCTGTTTGATAGGCATTGGTGCCGTCAGAAGCTACGCGCTGTCCCTCCAGCTGCAGTTGTGCTGTGGCTGTGGTGCTTGTGCAATGGGATTTTGTTTTATTCTTCCCTCAGCTAATGTGCTGGTGTATTTTTGAACTGGAACTTAGATAGTGATGGCTATAGTAGTAATTGTCAAACAAGAATGCTCAAGCTGCTTGTAGAGAGAATTTTGGATGTTAGCCCACCAAAAAAAAAAAAAAGTGTATGAAAAAGTGACTCTTACACAGCTGAACATATCCTACTGTTAAAGACAATGCTTGGAATGCCTCAGTTTATCCCATCAGACTGAAGGCTTTTCTGTGGAACTTAATCAAGTGTCTCATGTTCTTTTAAATATTTAACAGATGTGGGAGATAGGAAACTCAGTACCTGAATGAAAGCAGTAGCCACTGGTTTGCCATGCCATGCATATACCCATTTGCTGATTTTATTTATTTATTTATTTAACAAAATGGCAGTGTCATGTCCAAAAATTGCCATCTGTGATCTGATGTTTTTTTCCAGGTTATTTTCTTACCTGGAGTCTTTATACTTAGCATAGTTAAGGAAGTGATCTTGTCACATCAGGGAAGCTGTGCAGCGGTTTTTTTCCTGGGATTTTCTGTTTGGTGGTTTGTTTTTTGTTTTTGTTTTTTTTTTTTTTGAGAATTCATCTAAAATGTACTTATGAAAACTAATCCTCGCTTTTTAAGACAAATTCTCTTTAATCAGTTTAAATAAAAAAGACCTGCTTGTGCTTTATTGTTACCTGATCTTCTATTATCATCCTTAGGAACTTTATTTGCTTGTGTGGGCTTTTTCAGAGAAGTTAAGAGATTAGTGACTTTGGCAAGTCTAGAACTGGTACTTAGTAGTAACATGTGCAACTCAAAAGATTGATTTTCAGACACATGCATTGTTTGTTTCGCAAAAATTGAATGAGGAGAAGGGTAAACAGTGCAATCACAAGTTAGACTTTTATTTTAATTTTTTTTTTAACAATAAAATGAATTCTGGTCTATTTCATGGTGGATACAGAGTTGAGTAAAGCGAGACACATTCTCCAGATGTTCCAGCTAAATCCAAATTAGATTTTTTTTAAAAAAGAGCATCTTGCAATTATTTCTATAGTTTTTCTCCTTACAGCTAAGAGGTCAAGCGATAGATCCCATTTATATAAAGCAGATCATTTCCTCTCTATGCATGTTTGTAATGCTGGTTCCTCTGGTATGAAGAAATAATCTGCTCTGCAAATCTGAGAGATATGTATGGGTTAAGCAATAAATACATTCCTTTTTTGAAAAATACCGCCACTTTATCCTCTGTATTAGCCTGACTTTGCTTTTAATGAGATTTTTAAAGATAGAGGATTATTGTCTATGAATCCCTCATCTTCCTAGGACAGGCATTCATAATTAAAGTCTAGTGGAGAAAAAAAAAGGCCAGTACTAAGTGCTTCAGAAAAAAATTAGGATAAAAACAAAAAAAAAAATCCTAATTTTAAACAGTTTCCTATGAAGCAGTTGGCATTCTTACTGCTTTGATGGAAGCTGATGACTCACATGTTCATCTGCCAAGTGCATAAAGGGGAGCTAACACACTTTGCAGGCAGTTTTCATTATATAAAACAATGTACTCTACAAATAGAATTGCAGAGTTCAGAAAAAATACTGTATAGCAGAGATTACAACTTCAGATTTTCCTGTGTCAACTGTAGTATAGACAAACACTGAATACCTGAGTGTAGTCTTTTTTTTTTTTTTTTTTTTTTTTTT
>WHYT01016619.1:71144-88789 GCA_009806455.1 Tetrax tetrax | reverse complement strand
TTTTAATTTTTGAGTTTTTTTTTTTTTTTTTTTTTTTTTTTTTTTTTAATGCTTGGCAGTGAGATTTTAATGCATTGCTACATCTCAGCATGCATGTGGTTATTATACATGTTTGAAAGAAGGGAAGTACCTTGTAGTTGGAAGTACCAGCATTGCATCTATGCATTGTGTCCTTTTCTCTATCAAACACTGGTTCTTTCCATGTCTACAGTGAATTTTTGGTATTTTGGAAAATATATTCTGCTGTGTCCCAGTGGGGTATTCAGGACAGCATTTTGTGTCTGAGGGTAGGTCTTGCACTATTTTGCAGTTAATTTCCTGGCTGACTTGGCCTAGGTGATTCTGCCCCGTTGTATTTTGGGAGTCGCATGTTCTTGGTTTCTGCAGTTGTGGTGTATCTACTTTTCTGTACTCTTATCTTCGACTCAGGGGTCTATAGTAACTATCTCTTGTTCATTCTCAGCAACCTGCCCTTTTTCCCTTTCAGCAGGTTGCTGTGGAGTTCTGTCGTGCTCTGCAGGTCCTGTATATGTAGTTCTTAATAACCCCTGAATACTCTTTGGTTCTGGCTTAGAAGAAAAGTGTGGGTAGAGGGTTATTCTGTTGGGTAGGCATAGGGAATTCTAGTGTAAAGCCGCATTGGTTATTAAGTTCAACACCTGAAACAACAGCTTCTGTCAGAAAATACACCCCACAGAGGTCTGCCAGTATTGGTTTTGCATCCTACCTAATATATTATTATGTATCATCAAATGTAAATGCAGTTATATCACTATAAAAATGGCTTTACAGTA
Organism: Tetrax tetrax; assembly: GCA_009806455.1. Classification (NCBI taxonomy): domain Eukaryota; kingdom Metazoa; phylum Chordata; class Aves; order Otidiformes; family Otididae; genus Tetrax; species Tetrax tetrax. The sequence continues at coordinate 87,995 of WHYT01016619.1, read as the reverse complement.
GTATATCTATTCATGTCTAAAGTGAAGGATTGGTGTGAAAGTCCTCTTGCGAGGGCTTGTGCTGTAAATGCTGTATTGGTTTAAAAAATCTAGGTCTTGGGTTTTCTCTATGCAGAAGGGGACTCTATGGTGGTGGAACTTGTGTTCTGAGTTGGTAAAGGAAAATCTTTTTAACATGAAACTGCCATAATATTCTGTTAAAAACTTAATAGAAGTTAAGATGGTTGTTGATAGATTTGCCTGTGTAGGAAGTCTTTAAAATTCTGTCCTCCAGGTGCTTTGTCTATGGTCCAAATGTACTAGTATTAATTGCACATCTTACTAAAATCTGAATTTAAAAACATTACGTGGGATAATTTGTTGCATTAAAGGAAAAGGCCATATTTGTGAGACTTCACAAACCATTTTAAGAAGCACATGCAGAAATGTAAAAAACGGTTTTGTTCAGAAATCAGTTGTTTGAAATTCATGTTTTTAATTTAAGTGGTTTGGGCTTACAGATCAGAGCTAATAGAACTATTGAAATTTCTTTTTTTTTTTTTTTTTTTTGTTAACTGCAAACAAAACGAGTTTTATTATGTTTTTTTTAAAACTCAGGATGAGCTGAATGCAGGAAATGTTTTTCAAAAATTGTATACCTTAAAAATTGTATACCTTAAAAACTGAGTAGTTTTAGCTTTCTGCCTTCTACGAGTCACTATAAATGCCAGAAACCTAAGACAAAAGCACACTAAATACCAAAGATGGGTGTTACTGACTGGCATTCCTTCAAATCTTAGCGGCATAAAATAAACTAATTTGAATTATCTTCCAAGGTATTACCAGAGGATAAAGGCCTTTTTAATTAAAATAAATAAAACAGCACAAAAATGGTGAAGAGACATGGATGCCTTTTTGTATCATGTCTCTTCTTCCTTTTTTTTTTTCTATATATTTTAATGTAATCTGCTAGTTTTGCTTACATAGGATTTGTTTCGCAAGGAGGCTATTCTTTCATCATGACTTCCAAAAAGCAAATGAAGTCTAATGAAAGGTATGCTTTCCATTGATTACCTGATTATCTGTAGGAGTCCTACTTGAGCATGTTGTGGGGAACCAGAAATCAAGCTAGTATAATGGAACTTTGTAATAGGGAGTAGGAGCAAGAGAAAAATTAAAAGAACAGGGAAGGCAGATGTGTGTCTTTGCTGGTGGCAGGATCTCATCTCCTTTTATCTTGTTTAGGTTTCTCCTCTGCCTCCTACTTAAAGGTCCATGTTAAAACCCACCACGGTGTTCCCCTTCCCCAGGTCTCCAGGCACCAGGAGTCCATCCCGAATGGGGGAGCAGCGTTCCACTGCGTCAGGACCTATGGCATCAAAGGCAAGAGACTCGCTGCTCTGCACCTTGCAGCTCTGTGCAGAACTTGTGTTGTGGGATGTTGGGCTGGGCAGAGAAAAGGGAGGGAGGAAGGACAGGGAAAATACTGGAGAAGGTTAGGGAGATGCAGAGAAATTACATAGCATCACATAGTATATAATGTCTGTCCTTGGATAGTGGATTAACAAGTCTGGTGGAAGGAGATGGACCTATAAGAGTACATGAATTTTTGGCAGCTTCTTTTTGATTTCAGAGATTGAAAAAGCCATGTTAATTCATCTTGACCATCTTGCTAGGAGCAGTCAGTATTTGAATTTTGCCTGTGGGACGTAGATCCTGGATGGTTCCTTAGTCCCAACCCTGCTTGAATCTTGCATCAGTCAAACCATGTTTCCGATTCCTGGTGAAGGAAGGGGGAGCCGTAGAATGCAGTTCATAAACATTCTTGAGCCATTAAAACAATATTCATCTTCATGTTAATGAGTAGCCATGCAACTATCTGTGAAACTGTAATGGTGTTACTGGTGAGGAGAGGTAGAGGGTGATAAATAGTACTGCTACTTTTTTTGTTTTGTTTTTAACCTGCATTTAACTTCCTGGGAAAAAAAATATATATATATTATTGTAAGAATAGCTAAAGAGTATTTAACTTCTGAATTTGTTAAACTGTGTGTTAATCTATGTAGAATAGCTTGCTTTTTGCTTCTTGGTTTGAGCTGCCAATATTCCTGATGAAGCTGAAATATCAGAGAATTCTTCAAAACTATGGTTGTTCCAAAAAGTTACATTTTTTTCTTCCCCAGTAGAAATCACAGCAGGCTGAGTTAAACAAAGTCTGTGCCAGCGGAAAGCTACAGTTGTGTAATTTTTTTCCTGTTGAACTTCTGTTGTAGTGTTACTACAGAAGCTCTTTGGTTGTGAGTGGTGTGCTGACTTAACAAGAGATTTACTCCAGCTCAGTGGTGTATTGATTTCATGCATATCCTGTTTGGTTTGTAATGCCGAGTCTAGAGCAGATCTGTCTTTTGGGTTGTGCCAAGTGGTTCTTTGGTCTTTTAGAGTTATTAGTAGATACAGCTTATTTGTATTCAGAGTCTTGTTTAGGGAGTATGTCTAGGTTTCCCACGCTCATTCATATGCGCTGAGCCAAACGTGTGGACAAACTTTCTTGACATAATGCCAGAGGAGAACGGGGAGCACTCCAAACATACCAAAGGCTTTGCCAGGATATATATCCACATGACTTAAAATAGTGTCCCTAATCTCTCTCCCGTTTCATTCACGCTACAGTATTTAAAGATGGAACAATTTTATGTTATGAAGTTCGCTTCTAACAGCATTGCACTTGACCTGTAAAAAATAGTTCCTCAAGACTAAATGGAATTGCAGTTCCTAAACTGCAGTAGCTCACTGCTGTTTTGATGAGTATTTCCAGGTTTCTTCACATCTTGCTGCAGCCTGTTATGCTTTATTAGGTTTCTAAGCTCTCCTGCAAAGTATCAACAATATTTCAGAAGCATGGGAGTGACTTGTACAGTTAAACTCATCCTTAGGTCCATATTTTCATAATGCCTGAGGTATAAGCGTTGTGAGACATCTTTTGGATTAAAAAAACCCAGTTATATAAACCAGAGACCCATGATGGGTGCATTCAGTATCATGACAAATCCATAATAAAAACCTGGATGTTGCTCTGATAGCATCCCGGTGGTTTGAAGGAGAACCTACGGTGAAGGGCTTTAGAATATGAGGGATTGCAATGTTAAATGTGTATCAATCTATCATGACAGTCATTAATGAAATCAGGTGGTAACCAATATTTGGATGCATGTTAAATAATTTTTTGGGGAGATAAGATTCTGAAAACTTCTCTCTTTTCTTTTTCCTGTAGAAGGCCAGAAATGTTCACATTCGGACCCGATTGAGAGTTCTGATTCATACGGAGACCTCTCTGACACCAGTGACCTCAAGACTCCTGAGAAACAGAGCACCAATGGGTCCTTCTCGTGTGACATGGCAGTCAGCAAAAACAAAATGGAGACGGAAGGAGAGAAGAAGTACCCTTGCCCTGAATGTGGCAGCTTTTTCAGATCAAAGTCTTACCTGAACAAACACATACAGAAAGTTCACGTCAGGGCCCTTGGTGGCCCATTGGGGGACCTTGGTCCTGCTCTAGGATCCCCCTTTTCACCCCAACAGAACATGTCTCTCCTGGAGTCGTTTGGGTTTCAGATCGTCCAGTCAGCATTTGCATCATCCCTAGTGGATCCAGAGGTCGACCAGCAACCAATGGGGCCAGAGGGGAAATGAGATCAGTTTGATCTTAACAAAGCGAAGCAGCAGTCTGGCTATAGTGATAAGATGCTGTGAATGAAAGAGGAAATAATGAAATTTGGTTCTGTAGCTGAGAATTTTTTATTCATTTTAGCTTCCCTCTTTGTCTCATGCCCTACCCCACCTTTAAACCTTCACTGGAGAGAGGGAGAAAATGCTTCTTAGCTGATAAATTACAGAAGATGGTGACCTTGAATAGGAGACATGACCTAAAACACTAAATGGAGCTTTAGAGGCTGCTGCTGGTGTTCAGCATGATCTTCTAGAATAAACAAAAGTTGCCAGCACTGATCTGAGAATTAGACAGTCCTAGTGACCGAGGCACCTGGGGAGCTACAGCTACAGGGAGCTCTGCTTTTGTTCTCTCTCTGTTCCCCACCTTCCCTAACCTACCCCAGAAAAACAGTAAGTTTTAAAAACAGACCCATTATTGAATATAACATTAAGTAAAATGCCCCATGGTACCTAGCAGATTACAATGCAGTGGTCCTTTTAAAATCATAAAAATTTAAAGAAGGTGAGAGAATTTGAACCCCTTCTGCCATTTGTGAGGCTGTGAGTGCTGCAGCAGGACAGAACTGCTGAGAAAAATCACCATTCAGAACAGGTTGGTTTTGTTACTTTTAACCATTAAATTTGCTGTCAGGTTTTTAATTCTCTATTATTATTTTAGGACCTGTTGTAATGAATTGCTACTGAAAAGCCAGTCTAAGGCGATACGCAGAGCACTCTAAAAGCAGCAGTCACATTAGGGTTAGTATTAATTTTTTTATTTTTTTTTTTTAGATGTACCATAATTAATAACTTGGCTAGTTGATTGTTTTATGTCTATGAAAGAAATAGTTTTATGAAAAAAAAAAAAAAGAAAAGGAAAAAAAAAGGAAGGAAAAATACCATTGCAGTCTGGTTAACTGGTGCTCATTTTTCATGTGGGGACCTAGGGTATAGACACGATCAGCTATCGGGTTAACACTATGTACCACTGACTTGTTTAGTGTGAATAAACCCAGAGGTTCACAGAGTGATTTTGGTTTAATTGGATTGGACTCTATTAAAGAAGTTAGTATGTTACTTTGCATCCCCTTGTTTTGTCTGGTTTTTGAGCAATTTAGCCACCTGTCCAAAAGGTGTGCAAATGAGAACCAGTAAATAAGACCTTAATCCCTCTCTACACTGTTCTGTATTCTCAGTGACCTGGGCTTTTTGGCTACAGTCATGCTTTCCTGATCTCCCTCTAGTCAGGTTTTCGAAAGCCAGTCCGACTCCTTTCTTTTCCAAAGAAGAAGTTTTCTACTATTAAGAAATGAGAATTGCAAACAGCATATCTCTGAAAGAATTGATTACAAAATGCAAAGAAGCTGGGCTCTAGGCTGTTGGAGGTTCCATTTAATTTGAAAATACCACTTGTGCAGAAATAACATCCTTTCTTCCCATGTAACTTGTCAAGGTCTTATGTACCAAATCCAGGTATAAATGTTGTTTAACACAGGGTTAGGAGTTAGGAATACTCTGAGTTATAATTATGGTTCTGCTGTTGATGCTCAAGGTCACATAGGACAGCTCACAGAATTTATTCCTTAATTTCCCATCTGTGAAGAGTTTTCTTAACATCACAGTTGTTGCGAGGGTTAATGAGCAAAGATTTAACCAGTGATTTGGTAAACTAAGTTGCTGTGTGTACTGAATGTTTCTAGAAAGGCCACTCTGAAGAGCCCAAGTCCCACACCAAACTTGCGTTCTATGAAACTACAGCTGTCTCCATCATTAATACAGTGCTGGAGCAGGATAGACCACCTCAGACCAGGAGCTACATCCTCTGCAGGAGAAATGTCTGTTAAATGTGAACATGGCCACAAACGGCTCTGGAGCCACAACTTGCATTGCCCAGGTGCTCCTAATCCAAATCCTGCAGCTAATGCATAACTGAAATAAGACACATTCTTGTTTTGTTTTTATGTCAGAAGCATAGAGCCTTTTGTAAGTATATAGATTTTGGAATGCCATTCTGAATTCTACAGACGTAGAAGCCCTAGCTTCTCTTTTGTAAGAAGCTACTTTTTTGTACTTGCTCTCGAGTATTATAAACCAAGGATGAATAATCAATGGCTTTCTCTTTATAGCACCAGCACTTTCTAAATTGAGAGCATGTTGCAGTGGACTTGATGTTTTGCTATTAATCTGTGTTGGGAGACTGAAGGACATGTTCTTCATTATTCATCTTCCCCCAGAATCCCTGGACTAGGTATGAATCTCATTTAAAAGGGGGAAAAAAAACCAAAACCAAACCAACCCAGCTTCAAACTAGAGCTTCACGGAATTGCTATTGTTGTACTGGTAAGCTTAGTTGACAAGTAGAAACAGGACATTTCAGAAAGGTAACAAAATATTTTAAAATACCTTACAAATCCAGTCCACGATGAGACAACACTGTAAGCTGTCAAGATAGAGCAGGCTTTCCAGTCAGCATAAGTTTGTTTCAGTTAGCAAAGGTAGCTGCAGCCACTCTCATTTACTAATAGCTTGTATTCAAGCCACCAGGAGAATTTCTGTTGAATTGAGGCTGTGTTATGAAAGATAAGAGAAGTTTGTGTCCCCAGTGTTTCTATATGCACTCAAAGAGGGTGCAGTAGTTGTAAAATTCAATTGTAAAAGCCAAGTCCAGAATATTTCCTTCCTACATTTAGCTGCACTGACTTTAGTGTTACTAGGGGGTTGAATTTTGGCCATTTGTATCAGAATTTAATTTTGAACACTACAGAACTTGACCAGATAAAACAACTTAAAAGCCTCTAACTAAAAAGGAAGCCCTCTAAAATACTAACTGTGCATTTTGCTTGTCAAAGAAAATGCTTACTAAGTTGTCATGAATACGCTGAATGAGCGCTACTTACTTCTCAGTCTAGTGGACAGGGAAACAATGAGGCAGGAAGTTAACAACCCTGAAATGACAGTTCTAGATCATCCTAGTGTATATGGGAGAGATTTGCACCAACAGAAGAGACTGGTGCAGAGTAGTGCCAGCAGTAGGTTGGGCAGATCTTTAGCAGTGGTGTTTTCAGAGCTTTTTGCTTCTTTTGGGGCATATTGTTTTGTTCTGGATAGTAGTTTAATCTACATGCAATTTTTTTGTATTCTGTACTTTGGGAAATGTCTGTTTCTCAGAAGACAGATCTGAGCAGAAAACTCAGCATCATAACTTGAGTTGAAAGGGAAATACTTAACATGCCCTGAGCTGCAACCTCACTTAATTTGTTTCTATTACATTGATATGCCAGTTAAAAATGTATAGATGTTAGTTCTCATTTTGGGCCAGCCCTCCTTTCCTTATCTTCTGTAGTGGGACTGCAATCCAGTGTTTGAGTCAGTGCACCTCTCTGCGAAGAAGGGAACTTCATACAAATTTTTGTAATCAGAGTTGTAGTATTTCTTTGTATTATAGGAGTCCATAAAACCCTCATCTGAGGCTCAAGCCCTTGTGAATTTGGTATGATGAAAACATTTCCCATCATGTATAATCTAAACATTAAAGATAGACAAGATAGGAATAGATTATTATAGGTGAATGAGTGGAATAAAAAACAAAGGACTAAAAACTGCTTGCATGCATGCTTAAGTGTTGTGTTGAATGTAGGAGCACAGACTTATCATCAGGCTGCTTTTGTTGCCTGGATTTATCTTTACGTACTGTTAATTCACGACAAATGCAAGGTAAAGTAAATTAATGTGAATTTATTTCCTCCTGAGTTAAATTACATGACATTACCTTGCATTTGTCATGTGCTAGATGTGTGCAAACAGACTTACTAGTGTGGCTCACCTGATGCATGGTTATGTGGTGCGTGTGAGCTCTCAATCATGAGAGATTTGCCCAGGATGACATGGGAAATTGATAGCAGAACCAGAAATTGAACACAGATTTTTCCTTCTCTCAATCCAGTGCCTTAACTATAGTAGGGCAAAGTATTATATGTTGGGGGGATGACTATTTTGTTTGTTTTTTAAAGCCTAGAACTGTACGATGGTGTGGAGTTGGTCTTCCTACCAATCTTTTGAATAATTGCAAATGCCCAGTCACAATTTTAGACCTGTTTGAGTGCCAGTGACTTAGGGAATATTTGTTATTTCCTACATATTCCCTGAAATTATTGTTTCTCCCTCAACTGCTGTTGGCAGTAAGGAATGACTTGAATAGAACAGCAACTGTGTAACTGAATGTCTATCTAACTCAACTAATTGAATTGATAGTATGAAAGCTAACCTAGATTTTGTAGGCTCTGTTGTAACTTTAGTGTCTTGTTTTTTCACTAAATCTTTGTTCCTAGAAATCGGTATCTGAACTTATGTCTTGAGTCTGGAGTGGGGTACCACTTTCAGTTTTTAATTTTTTTTTAAGGTGCTTGCTTGAGGAAGTAGATGCCAAAGTAAACTTTAAAAGAACTCCAGACTTCAGTGTTGGAAGAATGCATGGAGAGGAAGAGCTCTCTTTGGGTTTCATGAGAAATAAATGAACAATGTAAAAAACAGCTACCAAAATTTTAAGTAATGGAACAGGAAAGGCTATTCTCTATCACCCACAAAAATTATCAGATATTTTCAATTGTTCAGCGTAGCAGAAACTCTGAGAGCAAGTGCCGAACAAAACCATGGAATGTGTTGCTTTTTCAGCATTATGAATATTTTAATGTAAATTAAGCCAGCTTTGTACCATTCACCTTTTGCCTGGGCACAGTACCTGACTTTTAATTGAATAGAACATAAGCTCACAGGAATCTCTGAGCTTATGCTCTTAGTTCCACCCTGAAACACAAAACAAATGAGCAAAGAGGGAAAAAAAATAATAGGAGAACTTAAAAAGGAAAACAGATTCTGCAAGATTCCTGTGTCTCCTGAGAGAGTCCCATTTTTTTTATCCTGAACATCCTTTTTAAAACAAGATCTTTCAGCTGTTGTGATGAGCCTTTGGGAACAGATCTGGCTTTCATCCCAATCTGCTGCTCCATGTCCCTGTAAGAAGGCAGTGTTTTTCTGGAGCACTGAGCCTGGCACCTGGAGGGAAGCCGTGCTCCTGGGCTGCAGCCTGAGACCACGTTTACTGTTGCAGAGTCAGCAGCATAACGACATCCTGCCTGCTCCCTGACATCTTCACCCTGCACACTTTCCTGTGCCAGTGCGTGGACCTACTCAGATGTGTACAGCTCTGCAAATAACTGCATTAGCTAGAAAACAAACCGGAGAACTATTTGGCTAATAAGAAAAAAAAAAAAAAACACCAACAACCCCCAACACACTAAAAATAGTGATGTGACGTGACTGCAAAGTGGTGCAGAACAGGAGCAGGAACCCTGTGTGAAAGGGGTTGTGATGATGGCTGGAATGGTTAAAGCATGTTAATGGCAAAACCACAGCTGTTTGCTCTGTGGTAGCGGATAACGACTGCCTGCTTGTAAAGGATTAACACCTTGTGTCATCTCTAGCCTCTTCCTGTGTTTTGTTCCCATCTATAAAATCAGATTATGATAACCCTTGGGTAAGAACCTTTCAAGATTTGATTAATGTTCCAAATTGTGCTGCTGAACTCTGCTACAGACATTTGGCCTCACTGACTTCAGATGTAATGCAAAGTTAAACATTTGCTTACACTTCTCCTGAAAGGGGAGAAAATTAAGCCTGCCTGGCACTATTGATCTGCTTCTCAGGGCTCATGTGAATGAAGGTTTTCCTGGGTGGCCAATCTACTTGTACTGCAGTTTTGGAGACCTGGAAGTGCTCTTGAGCTGAGGTGTGCTGAAGGAAGGAGGTTAACTGGTGTCTCACTGATGTTCCAGTGGCTCCTTCCCAGCTCCTGGGTTCCATGTGGACCATGGGGTCACTTCATACAGCCACTGGTAGCCATAAATGCTCTTGAGCTTCCTGCAGTCACACAGTGAGCTTGGGTAAGTGCTTTTATAATGAATCAGTCTCATGCTTGCTAATAGCTTTTTGGCTGCTGTGTCTACAAACTCGTGCCTTCTCCAGGCAATTTTTACCAGCCCTCTGCAAAGTTGTCAGACTGACTGCTGGCTCTTATATAATGAACCAAGCCTTGCTCTTGGGGTCACAATTTCTCTTCAGTACTGTTGTAATCTGAAAGTTTGCTGCAATTAGTACATAGCATAAGAGAGAAAATAAAAGGCTGTTCTCAGATGTCCTGTAGAGCGAACAACTGAAACATGAGTGTGGGATGAGCCAGGAAAACTGGCGTTTTTCCCTGGCTGCATGCTGTATGGAAGAGACAGTGCCTTGGAAGGGAAGGAGCAGAAAAGTTTGCCGCTGGCTCTGATGAATACCAATCCTGCTTCCACTGAAGTTGTTGGGAATCCTCCCATTGTCTTCAGTGTGAGCAAGAAAGGATCTTAGGTGAGGATGGATGCCTCTTTCCCTACTTGAATGAAGTCTCTTGCCTATTTATGGGCCTGCTTCTATTGAAACCGAGCCTGTTTTAGCCTTTTTGGGTTCTTAGGGACCTGTTTGTATAAAGCAACTTACCTACCTATCTTTTTTTTTTTTCCCTATTGTGTGTATTTTTTTGTATGTTCTGTTGGAAGGTGAAGCCTCTGTAGAAGGGGATACAAAAATTGATTTTTAAATAGTAATAAACCAAAAGAGAATTAAACTCTGCAGGCTGCATGCATTCATTTCCTGGAGACAGAGAGCAGAGACCATGAGTTCACACAGAGACGGTCTGCATTTCTCATACCTCAACATCTTCCTCTTTTCAGGGACCGTTCCTGCCTTCGGCCGTCTCCACAGCTCTGTATGAAAACACAATGTGTCATGGGCAGGTTGCAACTTTGTGTATAAGGATGGCCTTATTTTGACTAGAAAATCTTTTCTCTGGTGCTGACATCCTTTTAGCATAAGCGGATGAAGTAACAAGTTACATGAAATTTGGTATTGTCCTCATTGAATATCTGGAAGGTACTGAAAATAAAAATGAGACAGGATATATAAATATGTTTTTGCAATGCTTCTGGTCTGCCTACCTCATGTGCTAGGTCATTACTCAAATGCACTGTGTTCTAGCTCAACACCATGATATTCTAAAGGAATAAGTGAAGTACTTTACTAAGCCTTTGTTCCTTCCTAGTCTTTTTGCCTCCTTGTGGTGTTAACAGTTTAAGCCTTAACTTTCTAAAACAACGCCAAACTCAAAACCAAAATAACAACAGAAGTTGGCCCTATTCTGTAAACATACTTAAGGAACAGAGCCTTTGCTTGTGTAAGTAGATGTAAAAAAAGTCCACGTGCATATATATGAGAGTCATGAAAAAGGCTCTCTCTGCACGTCTATGGCGCGTGTGCATCTCAAAGAGAAAATCAAGAGGTTGGCCTTTCTACACAGGAAAGAAAGGGCAACTTCCCAAAATAAACAAGTCCTCCCATAGCCTTTGGGCAAACACCTGTGAAGAGAGCCGTCTTTCACAGTACCTATGTGCCAATGGTTTTATCTGCTTTCAGGTCAGCTAAGAAAATAAAATCCAGAGGTGAGAGCTCTGCATTGTAGATGTCCATGAATCCTGCACTGTTATGAGGAAACACTAGTAACTGCTGAAAGGTTTGGTCTCTGCTTTTCTGCTCACATGTTGAATTACAAAGAGACCCATTACAAAATGGATCTCTGCTCAGCTCTTATGTTGATAACTCCAATCCTGGTCTCAAAACCCTAGGTAGATAAGAAAATAAGTGTTTGGGGTTTTTTTTTTTTTTTTTATGTGTACAAGTTTATAACTTTATTGCCTTTCTGTTGGCATGGAATGTAGGTTGCTTGCTTATAATGAATGGTTGTGCTGTTTAGACATGGTGTATTTTTCACAGGAACTGGACATTTTGCATATTTAAGTGTAAATCTGTAACCTCATGCTTTCCACAACAGAATTTAAGTCTTACTTTCATAATATTCCATTATTATTGAAGTTTAAACAGCAGAGTTTTGGGCTATCACTTCTGTTTGACCTTTCCATGGTGAGTGAAAGATTGGTAGGAGATTTAATAGTCCCGTCCAATTCTCTGGAAGTTAATTTGAACAGATATCCAAACAGAAATCTTTATTCCCTTTGACCCAAATTTCCAGATGTTTTGATGCTGCCTGTTTCATGTTTCTCATGTGCAGATAAACCATTATTTTTAGATCGACGTTTTCAAACAAGAATGAGTGTTGGTTTATCTGACTGCTTAGCTTTGCTAGTTACCGCTGTGCACAACAGTGAATTAAGAAACAAGAAAGCTACAAAGGTACTTCCGTACCTTAAAAAACCCAAACCAAACAACACAAAACATTCTATTTTTCTTCCTGCAAAAAAGCATTAATGCTTATTTGTCCTTTTCATTTAAGTCAGCACTACACATGTAGAACTTTAGAACATCTTAAGACCTTCCATGTATATCTCTCTTCGTGATTCCTGCCCCTTGAATATAATTTCATAAGGTATGTATTACATGTCTGAAGCTTTCAAAGCACTGTGCAGACATCTAATCATTTCTGCCTTTGTGGTGTCAGTAGTATTAACATGAGAAACTGAGGCAGAAGCTTGCCTAAGATCAAACAACAAATTGGTAGAAGAATTTAGTGTAAGGCTGCTGTTCTTGACTCAAGGACTTAGGTTTTCTCTGAGTGGATCACTATCTTTCAAAATAACTTCCCTTCCTCCACCCTTAAAAATGCGTGCTCTGTTTTTTGTCAATGGCAGCCTGTGTCTGTAGATTAAAAAAACCCCAAACAAACAACAACAAAAAAAAACCCCACACCCCTCCCCAAAAAAAAAGCCCCCCCCCCAAACAAAACAAAAACAAAAAACCCAACCAAGCCCCAACACTTTAAGTGGAGGCTGAAACATATTTAGACAGCTGTACCTTATTCCTGACAATATTGCTACAGTTCATGGTATCTTGCCAGGAGACACACCCATTGGATAGCAGGTAGCAGCAGCGTCTGTGATCCAGATACCGATTTCGGAATGCTCCAGCGGGGAAAATAAGGGCCGTGATCCAAGCTGAGACCTTTGCAACAGCCACAAAGGACCGCTGTGAACACAAATGCCTATGGGCAGTTGGGCCCATCAAAACCACTGAGGGAATTGTGGAAAGATACTGGGCAGCTTGTGACAAAAAGGACAAAGAAGTATTGCTGTTAGAGAGGACTCAGTGTGTGAAATTTCTTAAGTCAGTGATTGCTGGAGTATTTAGTGCTAATCTCTTAATGCTAGGAACGTGTAGCTGCAGTGCTTCTCCTCCAGTAAACAACAGGGCCCAGATTGCCCTCCTGAGGCCTCGATCCTTTTATTACAGCCCACACAGAAAGCTCATCTGAGAAGGCACTTTGAGTTAGTAGAGCAAACTCTCTGAACCAGTCTGAACCAGTTCAAATATCACATACGGTTGTTTTGCTTCTGCAGACTTCCTTGTTAGTCCTTGGAGGCTGTGGCTGGCATTTACTTAGCAATAGCTCATGCTGTCAGATTGAAGGGGGAGGGGAAGCCTCTCCTTGAACATGTCAGCAGGGGGATGCAACAGTGCGATCAGATGATTCTGTCACTCCACACCAACTCCTTTGTAGTGCCTATCTGTGTCTTGATTTTTGGTTATTCTCGGCTCAGTTTCATAAACTGAACATCTGATCCTTTTGTTGCAGCCCTGATGATGTTTTATTCTATTCAGACTGTTTCTAGGTTAGGAATAAAATGTATTTGTTTCTGACTTACAGAAGGCTTTTTACAGGTGAGACCCACGGTTATTTTCATTATCCAGACAGAGGCAACAAAGGAGTAAAAAAACCTGCTTTTGTTGGAGTTGCAGGTACTGAATAGTGTTTAGTAGCATTTGATGCTAACAGCTTTCTAAGCTTCAAGCACAAAATGCTCTAATATTCTGTTCATGGTGGATGAGGCCTTAGAGTGTAAGATCTTCATTCTTGGGCATCACTATTTATGAAGGAAGCAGAAAGATGGAAGAAGTGGTGAACTGGAATGAAAAAAGGTTTAGAAAAAAATTGGAGGGAAAATGGTAAGAATTCTTTTGATTTGCCTTGAAAGAAGAAAGGGGAAGTGATGGGAACATATGACATAGGCTCTGTTACAAGGAGGGCAATGGTCAACTTTTTCCATTTTAAGCAATCCATGTTTGAGTAGGAAAGAATACTTAGATTAGAAAATTGATTTTGCTTACTCTTCCCCCTACCTTATTTAGTAAGATTAAGTAATAAAGTACGTTAGTTGTTTTATAGGAGATTAGATGAGCTTTTGCTTGGGAAGATTCGAACATACTTGGCTGTGGCCAGAGAAGGAGGCTGGGTTTGATGACTTCTTGCGGAGTCCTTCCAGAGCTATACATCTGTGGTTGTCTCCCTTTGCACAGCATGCTGTGCTATGTGTTAGCTTCCTTGTATTTTTCTTTAAGAAAACTCTCCATACACTTTGAATTTTTCTACAGGTGAAAAAGTAGAACAAACGAACAAGAAAGAGCAGTTGACAGACAGGAGAGAGAAAAAGCAGACATTGTTCATTCTGGAACGTGTATAAAGTAAACAGCAGAAAGGTACCAGCTCACAGCTGAAACTGGTTCACACTGAGTTTAGGAAGGATGCTTAATCTCCCTCGTTCCTAAAAATAGTGTATGTATTCTTCTGTGAAGTGTTTGTGGATGTGTGTATGTACCTTTAGACTTAAATATGTAAACTGTTTGAGGGTGTAGTTGCAGAGCCACTATTAGCTTACTTGTAGTTTGGGTAGTTACTTTAAAATCAAGTCCTAGGAAGTAATGTCAGGTTTAATATCTAAACTGTAGCAAGAAGAGCAAATCCGTTCCCAAACAGCAGAAAGACCAATTGAGTCTGCCTTTGACAGCTGTCACCTGGCATCCTATTAAACTTAACTCTGTGAAACTACCAGGCATAAATCTTCCCTCATCCTGGAGAAAGCTAGAGATGAAAGAGAAAAAAATATGCTTAGAAGTCGGTCGGAAAACACTTTGATCTTTACCGTTAATATGAAGGTTTGTGCATTTCATCCAGATTGCCCATTGAGGACTAGAAACTCAAATTGTTTGCTGGAACTTGGCTGGGTCTAATGAGAAGTGCAAATTTATCTTGTTACATAACAAGAGAGAGAACTGTGAAGGTCTGAGATTTTTTCCACAGAGATTACTGCCCAATCTGCAGTTCTTGGATCAGTACATACAGGAGGAGGTGCTTTCTGTGCAAGATGGCATGGAAGCATTAATTAGTCTCATGAAATGAGCTAAAAGAATTTAATTGTACAGGTTGGCAGCCCTCTGCAAACTGTTTTGGATAGACTGTGCCTCTGGATGCATGTGTGGCCCTGCAGTTTCTGACTGAATGGAATTTGTCCCGTGAAATCTCTTATGAAGCACTATTACAAACAGGAGGCCTGATTCAATAGTCCTTATTAAAAATTCTTGCTTACTCCAGTTAGCCTTGCCTTCACAGAGAGTAGCTGGAGAGCATAAGGAATGCAGTAACCAAGTGTCTGGGCAGACAATGAGCCAGTAACGCCGTAAAGCAGACATCTTAGCTGGTGATGTTGGTCAAGACTGACACACACAGGTTGGTGGTTTGTTGCTTTTTTTTTTTTTTTTTTTTTTACCTGGCTGCATTTTTTAAAATCTGACATTATTAAACTAAATTTACTGTAGTATTAAATCACATTGTTAAAGTGTGAATCACACACAAGTGCTAAGGTTTATGGTTTCATGTTCAGTGGCAGTGCTGCTTAATTGACCTGTTTTCCTCATTACCCCTCTGTCATGCTGGTACATCTGGGGTTTTTTGGCTCTATTGTGGACTGGATGCAGCAGGGATCCTGGCTGTAAAGGGTTAAAGTGTGCGTGCCCTGATAAGAAAAGGGCAAAACTTGGGTTGCATCACACCTTGAGCCTGCCTGTGACCCAAGTACCTGTAGCAGCCTGACAGAGCACTGCCAGGATGGAAACATCTGGGAGTGGAAGGGAAGGACTGCCGCTCCAGCCAGCACTGCCCTGAAAAGTGATTCACCAAACACATGCAGCTTCCTAGCATAGAAATACTTTTTATGTGTTCAATGGCTTCTGTGTGATTTCAAAGGACTTTAAAAGAAGGGAACTTCCCTATCCTCTTCTGAGGAGGAAGCTTTGATTGTACCTCACTTAACAGAAAGGAAGGGAAAGCGCAAAGAAGTGAAGCAGAGTGGCCAAGGTCAGAAGGAACTCTGTGGGAAAGCCAGAAATAGCACCTTGTGCTGCAGGCCTGTGCCTTGGCTACAAACCCCTAGGCCACCTTTGAGAGCTCGTTGTTGAACGTGCCCAAGTATTCAGCTGCTTTTTTTCACTGGTGTAAAACAGAAACATTGCTGATTCCTCCAGATGCTTGTGTACAGCCACTGGCACGGCTCTGTATGTTTGGAAGCAGAAGTATCTGTTGTAACCCATCTGAAATGCCTGCACAGAGCCTTTGTCGTGGTGGGTGGGTGCCTGCAATATAATTACTTTAAGGCATTTTGGGGATATTTACCTTGTTTTTCTATAAGCAGGCACAGCTCTTAAGAGTACGTGGAGTCAAAGGAAAGCGTTCGATTCCTAGAGGTGAGAACGTAAACCGTTAACGTGGAGGGGCACAGCTTCCATGGTAGTGCGTGCCCCTCGTGTGGTCTCTCCACAGAGCTAAGGGAACCCAAAGGGAGAATCAGGGCAGGAGAATTCGGTCCCTCGTGGTGGTTCTCCAGGGCAGACAGCGATTTTAGGTCCCTGAAGGCAAACAGTTTCCCTGCCAGAGTCAGCGGTTCAAGCCTGGTTCCGTGTCGGGAGTCTCCTCTCCCGGACCGAGAACCGCCCGCGGGTTCAGGGGACAGGCCCGGGGACGAGGAGCTGCGCTTCGGGAGCGTTTCCCCCTGTTCCTCCCGAGCCAAACGGCCCCCGCTGTACCGAGCACCCCATTGTTGCGCCCCATCCCGGGGCTCCGGAGCGGCGGGACCCTCTGCAGAGGCGGTTGATCAGCGGCAGCTCCCCCTCTGCCCCGAACCCTGCCCCGCGGCGGCCGCCCCTTCCCCTCCCGGGGCTCCCCGACGGGGCCGGGAGCCGCCCGGGGGCGGGCGGCGGCAGCGTTAGGACCCGGCGGCTGCTGCGGGGCGGCGG
>WHYT01016619.1:0-70603 GCA_009806455.1 Tetrax tetrax | reverse complement strand
TCGGGGCCGCGGCGGGCCCCGCGCTGACGGCCCGGTACCCTCCAGCAGCCGCCGAGGACCACAACAGCTGCAGAAACCCGGACGGCGACGCCGCGCCCTGGTGCTACATCCGAGGCACCGCCGGGGTCCCCGAGCGGAGACCCTGCGACATCGCCCCGTGCTCAGGTAGGAGCTGTCCCCGCCAGCCCCCCTTTCTCCCCCGGCCCTCCCCGCGGCATTGCCCTCCCCGGCCGGCCTCCTGCCGCCGTGGGGCTGTGGTTGTCTCCGGGGCGGGGTCCTCCCTCCGCACAAACAACCCCGGGCTGTGGCTGCACTGCCCGCCCCCGGGAACGGGGTGTCCCCTCCAGCCCTCCCCCGTGTGTCCACATCTGCCTCCCAGCTGTGCTGTGCTCCGCCCATAGAGCTCTGCCATTAGTGCCAGAGAAGGCCTGTGCAAAGCTTTGTCCCCCAGACCCATTTCACCAGCCGCTAAAGGGCTTTTTAGCTGCGTTTCAAAAGGTGGAGTTCTGGGCATCTAGGAACTGCAGGGGTGTTGGCAGGCCATTACTGTGGGGCATGTTAATCAAGTGTCCTGCTGCTGAAGGAGTGCTAGAGTGAATTTGGGTACAGGTCAGAGGAAAGGACTTGGAGAAAAGGGGAATTGAAGGGAGGGACAGTAAGAAATGGAAAACCCCAAATTCTGGATTTCTCTGGACAGTTTGCCAAGAGAAGAGGAAGAGCTGTAGCTGAAGCCTATTTCAGGGAGAGGAGAAGTCAGTATTGACTGAGGCCAAAGTAACTGCTTGGGGTTTTTTTTTGAACTGTTCACTTATTTCTGAGCCTCTCAAGATTCATGCACTCCACTGTCCCTCGGGATAACTATACTTGCATGTAAACACTTTTCCCACACGTACACCGTCCCCTTTTCTTCACTTTGTTCATTTTTTGCCTGCTTTTCCCTGAAGATGAAGCAAAACAAATGTTCTGCTGCCAAGACCCTTGCTTTAAGCCATCTTGCAGCTTTGGGATCAGGGGAGTTACCTGACCTTTCAGCCAATACACCATTTGCATGTTTAAGAGGTTTAGCTATTTTTGTGTCTCGGAGTGGGCACCTTTTTATTGTAGTCATGTCCTGCAGCTCCCTTTAATTCACCTTCTCTGGCTGACCCTACATAAAGGTACTGTGCAGTACAAGAAACCCTGATTTCCTGTCTCTAACTCCCCTTCTCTACTTCCATTTCACATTCCACTGAGGACTCAAAATGGCTGCAGATAGAAAATCCACATGGACTTATTGCCAGCTGTGGGGTGAGATCCCAGTAGAGAGAGTTTTTAGGTGTGGATGCATACTGTGCATAGCATTTCTAAAAAGTAGGGTTTTTTGTTGTTGCTGTTTGTTTGTAATTACTTTCCAGTGATAGCTTTTACTGTGCTACAGCTTCCATTTTAACTGTGTCATGGAAGAAGGAGCTACCTTGAAAATCTTTCAATGCTGTTGATAAAAAATTCACAGGGCTGGGAAGGAGTCTGTGCCATGAGCGTCCACCCTTTTGCACCTTTGTTTGGGCTCTGGCTGAGGAGGAACTTGCTGTGCTTACGCCAGTCAGTGGCTGTGCTGCCTGAAGTGCTGCTCTGACTCAGCCTGTCCATCATTCTGAAGGAGTTTGCTACATGGCTGCAAAAAGGGGCTGGGTAAGAAGAATGTCCCCAGGTTGTTTTCACACCAGCTGGAGTCTCCTTCCGTCAAACCTTCCTATGTCAGGAAGATTGAGGCAGCAGAGAGATAAATGGGCTCCTGGGAGATTGGGATGGAGATTCTCATAATCTTGTTCATGTCTGTGCAGTATGATTGAAGCTGCAGCCTGTGTATCGATCTATACACTAAATGAAGTCATTGTGCTTCCTCTGGACTCATGCCCTGAACCTGCGTTTCATTCCACTGTCTGATTTTTGTCTTGTCTGTGGTGGTGCCTTGCACTCTTAAAATAGGTTCATGGCAGAGGAAAGTGGGGGGAGGAGTACATTTCTTGTCTGCCTTGGTAGGATTTCTGGCAACAACTTAAGAGGGAACAAGTGTTTGTCAGTGTACTTTGAAGGCGGTTCAGTGATGCCAGTCTAGATCTGTCCCACTCAGAAGGCACGTGTTGTTCTGAAGTATTCATCAATGCTTCATATTTTGTATGTCTCTCTTTCATCTCAACAGATGCTACAGCTGCCACAGCCCCAGTCCCTACGGCAGAAGTTGGTACTTCTCAGGAGGTCGACCAGGTGTTTGAACCAGCTGATACCTTGCCCTCTCGGAGTGAGGCAGCCGCTGTGCAGCCCGTCGTTGGGATCAGTCAGAGAGTGCAGATGAACTCCAAAGAGAAGAAGGACTTAGGGACACTAGGTAGAAACCCAGGATCGAGTGATGGATCCATTCCTGGAATTCTGGCAGGATGGATTTGTTTTGAGGCTCTGAAAACAATGCTATAGCTGGATCTACTGCCTCTAATTTTGCCTCTTTCTTGTCTGTCTTCGCAGGGTATGTGCTGGGGCTGATCATGATGGTGATAATCATTGCCATCGGAGCTGGCATTGTCCTGGGATACATCTATAAGAGGTCAGTGGCTATTCTTTGTCCAAAAGCTGGTTTAGGCATGAAGGAACGTAATAGAGCAGGAATGTCTGAACACCCGCAGACCCAACCAGATCCTAATGAAAAGGCAGATAGAAGCACATGTTTTGATACGGCACATTGTGCAAGAGTTTCGCTTGTTGTACTGAGGAAAGAACTATTTAAGAGTTAATCCCATTCTTCTCCATTTCACCCATCAATGTGGTATTCTGTCCCATTTAAAGTTTTGAACCGCCCTCTTTATTTTTTGGTTTTGTGTGTGTGTGTGCACACATGTCTTGATGCGGCTTTCTCAGATGCGTCCAGGGGAGTTGAATTTTACGTAAGAGCTGGAGGGAGCGGATCCCACCTACCCTCACAGGAAGCTTCTTTTCTGATCAGAAAGAGAACAATCCTTCTAGCAGGCCACTTGTTCCCCTGGTTTCTCTGGTCTAGCTAGCTTTAGAAGAAAAACAATTGGCAAATTCTTTGCCGGTCGTGTGTTGTAGCTATGAAGCTGAATATGAAGTAGCACTTTTTTTTTTGTCAAAGTAAGTTTATTTTACCAAAGCTCCTGTATACTTTAAAGTCAGTTTTGATTCACAGTTAAGGTATGATTTGCTCAGCCACTTCACTGAGTTGGGC
Source organism: Tetrax tetrax (assembly GCA_009806455.1). Classification (NCBI taxonomy): domain Eukaryota; kingdom Metazoa; phylum Chordata; class Aves; order Otidiformes; family Otididae; genus Tetrax; species Tetrax tetrax. The sequence continues at coordinate 67,383 of WHYT01016619.1, read as the reverse complement.
AGAAATGTTTCTGTAGCTCAGCAGTGTTTGAAGTTAGCAGTAATAGCAAGCAGCTTAGTTGTAAAAGACAGGGCAGGATTAACAAATAGCAGTGAATGTCACTGCAGCAAGTGAAGGCCCAGGCTCCCTCCTCTGGGAGGGTTTGTTCTGTGTTTTGGCTGTTTGACAGCAGTCTGACACAACGAAGCAGAAGGAGCTCTTTCCCAAGCTGGGACATGTCCTTATGTAAGTGTTTATAATAAATGCCGACAGAAAAAAAAAAAAAACAGAGGGAGGAGTGTTACATAAGGGGCAAAACACAGAGCGCTGCTTGTCAAAGAATCTGATTTGAGGTGTCACTTCAGAGAATGCTGTCTTGTGTGCTGGCAGGAACGGCAGCCACTGCTGCACGCTTGTAGGCAGCTTTGAAAAGCAGCCAAAGTGCTTATGTGCTGACAGGAAACCCCAGCAGCTGTGCCTGGTTGGGATCGCAAGCCCTTGGAGGAGTGAGTGGTGCCTGTCCCACCTCGCTCCTGTCTTCAGCGGGAAGAAGCAATAGACCAATGTTGAGCTTTGTCCAAATGCAGCTTTGCTTCTTCCATCCCAGAGAGCTCACAGCAGGGCTGCAGTGCAGGTTTGCTGTCTGTCTCTCTTCTTGCCTTGCTCTCAAAATCGCATGTGCAAGCTGGCAGGTTTAGGTAGGTGTGGTGAGAAACTCTTAATAGGTTTAGTAGCTTTTGGTGCACATAGCTTTTCTGGAGAGAACATGGTATTAATGCCATCCTTTTTTTAAAAAGCAAGGCAGTTCTTCCTCAGTACAAATTACAGAGGTGTCGCCTCCCTTAGCAACAGGCTGAAGAGTGAGGTGGGTTTGAGGAGCTGGTTGTGGTGTTAAGCTGTTAGCTGCAGTGGCAGAAGGCAGGGCCCTTTCTGAAGGAAGCTTTAATAATTCCAGGAACAGCTTCATTTGGTACACAGGTTTGTTTGCTGCAACAAAAGGCAGAATCTGTTACCACCTCTGGTTTTTGTTTCCATCAGATAAAGCACATTACAGAAGCTCTTCCACAGCAGTGGGCTCTGTGCTGTCTCACTGCTCCCCTGGGCCTGCACCAGGCAGTGCTGTGGGACTGTGAGGTGTAAGGAAACATTTGTCAGCCCCGTGGTTTGAAGAAGCCTGGCTTTGCAGTCATCATTGAGCTGCAGCAATGGCAGTGAACAAACCAGTTTATGAGGGAGGGAGGGACGGACTGCACTTGGCTGCTTGTTTTGTAAAGGTGCTCCCATGGGGTCCTCTGCTTACAGCAGGGAATGTTTCTGGCCCTTTCTATGTAGCTGAAACATCTGTTTCTTAAAGAGCAGAGTCCCTTCTTTTCTATTATATCACCTCTACTGAGACTCTGCCTCCAAGCAGTGGCACTCACCCCACACACATACATGTTTTGGTTCGGGTTTTGTTTGTTTTTTTTAAATAGGGGGAAAGACCTGAAGGAAAAGCATGAACAGAAAGTTTATGAGCGTGAAATGCAGCGCATCACACTGCCACTCTCAGCATTCAGCAATCCTGCCTGCGAGCTTGTGGATGAGAACACAATCGTGGTGCACACCAACCAGACGCCTGTGGAGGACACACACGATGGCAGCGGCCCGCTCATGGGGCAGGCGGGTACTCCTGGTGCCTGAGCAGCTCGGGCAGGAGCGATACAGGCTGAGCAAAGCCTCCAGCTTCCCACTGTGAGTGCGGGGGTTGCGTGTGTTCATTTCTATTTTGTTTTCCTTTTGATGAAAGCCAGATGAAGGTGATGCAGAGGGACAGAGCAATGGGCTATTCATCACGATCTGTTTGAGGGACACCATTCAGTGCATGACCAGCTGGGGACTGGTGTGGTGGACCTTGCTGCTTCCTCCCACCTATCTCCGTGGTGTGCCAGGGAGTTGGGAGGGATGATGGGCCAGGCTCACAGCCGGCCACAGATCACATAGCCCAGAGAGCGGTCTTGGCTTCCTCTTTTTCTGTTCCTTTCCTATTTAACGGTGTGCACTGTTACTTAAGTTTCAGCCTGGAACCCCAGGAGGGAGCAGTACTGCAGGGACTGAGGGGAGCTTTGTGTCAGACTTAGCTAGATAATTACACTCTGATTATAGGTCTTACCTTTATGCTTTAGTGGCTGAGAGCTGGAGACGCTGTCCAGAATCCTGCTACTGGATCAGATTTTTTTTCCAAGGAAGAGTTTATTTGAGGGATGGCTTTGGCCAGGGAGCAGTATGTTCAGCCCCAGTGTCAATTTTGAAAAGCTCTTCTCAAGCTCTTGACAAATCCAGGTCTTCCAGGGCTGAGGCCACATCTCCTTTCCCCTGTGGTGCTACATGCACAGCCACAGTTGTAGGTGTCCAGGTGGTCTGTGCCTCCTGCTCACTTACACAGCTCAGGAGACCAAAGGCCAGCAGTACATAGTTGTGGAGTGAAGAAAACAAACTACAGTTACCTACAGCAGGTTGAGCACTGAGGATAGATAACATCCTATTTTGAATGCCCTTGGCTTTCTACAGAGCCAGCTCTGGACAGAGTGGCCAAGCCAGCGGTGGAGGTCACCTCAGCCATGACGCAGCAGCTCTTGCTCTAAGGGCAGGACAGGGCAGCTGCTCTTGCAGGATCCCAAAGTTACAGCATGGCTCCTGGCCCAGCCTCCTTCGCACACGCTCAGCTTGTGCAGCAAGACTACTTGCTTGCAGAGCCTGGCCCTATCAGAGAGGTTTTCTAACAACTTTTATTAGCATTTCAGGGGGTCTGGAAGGGATGGTTGCTGCAGTGTCTCCCAAATGGCACCAAGGCAAGGCCAGTTCAGGGAAACATCTGTCCCCATCTCAGGGGATTCAAGCCATTCAAGTAAGTTTTCTAGCCATCTGCTTTATAGCTGTGGGCCTAACAGGGAGCAGCACTTGGCAGCAGGGGTTTTAGTGTTAATGTTTGATTCAGAACAGGGAAATGTTTTATTTTTAAATGCCTTTGAATACCATTTATTTGTAAAATGTTTTAAATACCTCATTATGAGAAGGTGCAGATTGTGCTACCTTGTATTAAAGCTTAAAAGAAAAATGCTCTGTAGACCTGTGTGAACTGTGGCTCATCGGTACATTCCTCCTGCCAGAGCAGCATCCTTTTGCTTGTTGCAGACTTTGAATTGAGGAGAAGGGAAGATGCCACTTCAGTTTACAAGGCCCAAAGGTAAATCCCTACAAACAGTGCCTCCACTCATCAGCACTGACGGGGTGCATGGAGCTTGTCTCCTTGCTGCCAGTCTTGAACTGGGACACTGTTCCTGAAAAGTGGCTTTGGGTACGTGAGCTGTGCTGACTAAGCAGGCTGGCCCGTGGGAGGACGCTCCCTTCCTGCACTGACACAGGTCAGTTCTGCTTCGGTGCCGTTCAGCAGCAGCTCTGTCCCTGGGAGCCTTGTACGGGAAAGCATGATGGAGACAGAGTACAGAAGGTAACAGGAGGCACTGACTGACATTGCTAGCATTTTTCTTCAGTATATTTCAGAATAAGAGGTTTCCAAGAACAGGCTGTATTTTTATCCCTGGATCAGAAAAGGAAAATTGAGAGCCTCCATATTCTGATGATGTCTGTCCAACCTTTAAAAAAACCCAGCAACCACCAACGAACTAAACCAGACAACTTCTTCCCTTTCCATCACTCCAGGTAAACGGTACTGTAGAGTGCTTGCACTGTGTCTCCATAGTTCTGTAAAGGTGGCAGAGCCCTTCCTTCAGCTCGAGAAAGGAAGTTCTAGGTGATACCTCATCTGTGCAGTTTTGATGTTGGCATTTTGTGACAACAGAAGCCCAAGAAGGCTATAGCTTCCTGCTTTATATAACACACAGACAAGACAATCTTGTTTTCATAGCATACCTTTATTGCTTTTTAATTTAGTTAGAACATGGAGCTGTGCAAATCACAGTTCATAAACCCCACCCACCCATCACCCAGGACGCTCCCCTTCAGGGGTTCCCTCACAAACCAGCCTGGGAAGGGGAAAGAAAGGGCAAATCCTGTTAACAATCCTGAATCCACTGGACCCAGTTTAGAGAGGCTCCTCCACTGACTCACAGCAAAGGGAGTCCCCAGTGTTTCTAAAACACCACTACACAGACTAAAAAAAACACCTCCCCCTACACACACCTTCTGTGAGGCGATGGCTGGTCCCATGTTATTTTACATAATACTTCAAACTCATGGGTAGAGGGAGGAAATCAAAGTAACAGCAAAGACTAACACCCATTCCCCACCATTCAATACTGAAGGGACGGGGGAGAAAGGAGCACACTAAAAATCCAGTTAAACCAAGGTGTTTGTGGAACTTAAGAGCCAGACTCGAGCCAGCTTTTTGTTCACTTCTGCCAACCACATGAGCGAGTATGGCAGAAACTTTCTTCCTTCTCCCACTGAGGGAGGCAGAAGAGAAGTGCTGGAAGAAAATACCACCCCCGCCCCCCCGCAATGACTCCAAGCCCCTTTCTTCTCCCCAAAAGCAGGGAATGACCCTGAGGAAAGTTTCTGCTTGGAGAATCAGCTCAGGTGCTGCAAGTAGCAGCTGCAAAAAGGACCTTCAAAGGGAGCAACTTCCACAACCTGCAGGAAAGGATGAGGTAATGGCAACTGAATTATTAGTTCTGCAGCTGCCACTTTGGGAGGATGGGACGTTCTTCAGCACTTTTCTGTTTGTAACAAGCCCATCCTTTAAGTAATCCTGGGCATGTCCCCCTTTGCCATTGTCCATGTACAAAGTCTGAGCCACTTCAGACCTTCGGCTTTCTGAAGAGCACCTTCTGCCACCCTTTCTGTCACCTCATGTCCACAGGCCGAGAGCTGAAGCAGCTTCAGCACTTCAGAGATGTCCACAGCCAGCACATAGTGCAGTTCTACACATTCAGGTTAAAAACTCTCACCTAGGTTAAAAGTTCTTGGGGAGGCAAACTCACTGTGCAGGCTCTGGGTCTGAAGATGCTCAAGTGGCTCATTTGCTGCCTGTCTTGTTTACCATCAGGAGGGGCAAGCAAAGCTCAGTCTTAGTGTTTCTAGGCAGGCTTTTGGAGGTATTCAGAGGAGGAAAAAACCCACAAAACCAAAAATTCATACACGCTTCCCCACAGACAAGGTATTTCAGGAGAGCTGCCCAATTCCTGGAGCTTCTCACTCCCTCCCCTGATGCACACTGGAGGTGAAAATCTCAGTGAGTTGTTTTGGAAAACACATACACAAACATACACACACGTGCTGTCCTGGTGGGGCTTTTTGCTGGATATCCCATTTCCCCAGCTTTCTGAGCAGGGCAATCAGTGGGAGATGTAGTTCCGGAAGTGCTTGTCCTTGCCCAGGAGTCTCCTATAGCAGTTCCCTCCCCGGCAGGTAGGCCAGGGTGGCTTCACAGCTTGCAGCCAAGTTCTAAGGCACCACAGTAAAGAAGCCTGAAAAGGCCAGAGAAACATTTCTCAAGCCAGAAAAATAGTGTTGAGCAGCCTTCCTAGGTGCAGTTGGCAGGAAACAGCCCTTTTTGCTTCTGAAACATGCCAGAAATCCACAGTGAATCAGGATGTCCAAGAGGAGGGGCGCTGGGTGGGGGGAGAGAGGCAATGCAGCAAAGGCGCAGCGTGGTGCCCCGTTAATGCCCTGGAACTGGCTGAAGTGCATCCCCTGTCACTCATCTCAGCTCCAACGGAAGTGGTGCAGGCAGCAGGATGAGCTGACTAGGTTGTGTTTTCAGGTAGCTTTTCACGGTTCAGTCCGTACTGCACACTCACGTTGTGGTCCAGCTCCTCCAGCTCCGATGGCAGCGGGATGGCAAGTTCTCCCAGATAGAGAGAGAGCGCTTCAAAGGAATCTTCCAGCTTGGAAAAAGGGGGCCTAGAAGCAGCATGAGGAAATGTGAGTGGGAAAAAAGGAAGCAGAATAACATCTGGACAGGCTGAGCCAGCTGTCCATCCAGGCCACTGTCCCGTGCACAGAGGTCTGAGCAGGGACATGATGCCTCCCCATTCAGCTTCCGAGATTGCACAGACCCCATCTGTCTGGGGTACCCATTTTTACAGCTGATGACCAGGGAGCCCTGGCTCTTTTGGAACCCACTTGGCATCAACACTGTTCTGAAGCTATGAAGTTCACAACTTAAATTAAATTAAGTATTCACCTCTCAGAGATGCTGCCAAGGTCTGCCCCTATTTTTTACACGTGAGAAACCCTGAACTATCACTCCTCCTTTATCCTCTGTATCTTGGAAATTGTTTCAGAGACCTCCACCATATACAGCCTTCTCTCTCCCAAGCTGATGAGTCTTTAGTCTCTCCTGATGTGGAAGCCTCTGAGCCTTGCTTCAGAAGGTTGGAACACATCTCTCTTCCACCCTCTGTGCAGAGCAATCCTTCCACTAAGGGGATACAGACACATCCTCCCCAAACATACCTGCTCTCTGGTTCCAGTCTGCAGCAAATAGCAGCCAGAGGGAAAAAGGCTGGAGGACAGTCAGCAGGAACAAATTTCTCCCAGAACAGCTTGACATTAAGGCCAAAATCCAGTGTGCGTGGGAGACAGTCCGGGTCAGCATAAACCTGGCCTATGATCTAGAGAAAAATGAGAGGAGTGCTGAAGTACAGCAACAGTTCCAGAGTGTTAACAAACAGGGAACTTTAGCATCGGGCAGAGGCTCCTTTACAGTATTAGGGTGAAAGGGAAAGAGCAGAAACACTGTTCCTCCTCTGCAATGGGGCTACTTGCACAAGGGAATGAGCAAAGCACTGCATACAGACAAACTTCACATGAAACATTTTCAAGACCTAGTGATGTGGCTGCTGTTGTAAAGGAAGGCCCAGACATCTTCTCTTTCTCCCCAGGGTTTCTCTGCTAGAAGATACAGGATGATATGCACCTTCCAGAGAGCTCGACTGAGTCTCACTGCTGGGTCAGCTACTCTGCTGTATCCTGCTGAGGATGATGCAGCCCCTCCTGATTGCAGGTAATCAACACAACCTGCATCACCATCCCATCTCTCCCCCTCACACAATCTTGCCACACCACCAGCAAAGCTCCTCTGTCTACAGAGCCTGTTTCAAACAAAGCTTGAAAGGCAACAGCACCACAGATTCTGAGTTGCTCAGTTACTGGCAGAGTCAACCCCACCCCCAGCCAGAGGGTAGGGGCGGAGAGAAGAGCAACCATAACCAATGCCAAGGAGGTTGCAGGCAAGAGCCGGCAGAGGAAAGGGCTGGGTGGGACAAGGCGAGGCCCTGCCTCAGCACTCAGAAGTCCCAATGCTCACCACCTACCCCGCAGCGCTCACTCCCTCCAGCACAAGGGGACTCGAAAACCCACAGATCTGGACTCAGACAAGGTCAATGTCAATACAAACTCTCACATGGGGAAGAGTATTAGGTTTAAAGCCTCATCGGGTGTCACAAAAAGGGTGTTATTTATAACCACCAAGGCTTTTCTATGCCAATAACTCAGCAGGACAACCACATCCTGTAACTAGACAGTGGAACGCCCATTATGTGTTTTGGCAGACTTATTTCCTTATCTGTTTGAGTGTGTAACTTCTTTTTTTAGCATCTTTATTTTGGTGACAAGGAAAATGTTAATATGCTACTACCCTTTTATTTGTCTTTTTTTCTAGATGAAACAATTGTTTTAATCCCACATACAGATTTTTCAAGTTCCTAAATCCATCACTCACAACCACAACATTCTCTGAGAGGAGGGCCCAGTGTAAACAGAGCTCCAGATGAGGCCACAAAGATTTATGCACAGATATTTTCTTTGTCCCTTTCATCCAAACACCGAAGATGATACTGTGCTGGTCTCCCCTGGTGTTCCTGTTATCCATACACATAACACTGCACCTTTCATCTGTATTTCTACTGTTCTTGCACACCTTTTAAACTGAAAATACTTTGCAGCTTTTCAGTGGGGCTCTTTGCTCTGCAGACAGAAAAGCCTGATATAACAGTAAAACTGTGCACTGGCTCAGAGAGAAAGAAACTAAGTCAACAGACTTCAGAGTGCAAGCTTAATTAATCAACCTGCAAAGAGGTTTCAGTTTCCCCTTCTTTGAAGTGAAGTGCCATCCACAGTGGAGGCCCTGAATTTGCTGACATAATACAGCTGATTGTTCTTTTAATGAGGCAGTAGAAAAATAAAACAGTATCACAGTTTTGGGGAATATGTCTACTTCCAAATAGTTACCAGGGCTCAGTCAGAACTTTATGGACTTTTTTACAGCTTCTCTCAGTCCAGGAGGAACCTCTGTATTTCTTTCAGTGCAGGAAAAAACTCTCTCTGGGACTGAAAAGTTACAAGACAGTTATCTTCCTTGAGGGAACAGAGGCAGAGTAAGCTTGTACTCCCAGCCTAATTCCCTGCTCTGGTAGGTCGCAGACTGCACACTCAGATAGAGAGAACTGGCTGATACAATGTGTGCAAGGAAATGACAATGGGGAAAGTGAAGTCCATTAAAAATCCCATGTAATGTCCTGGTCTTACCTCACAGAGAACAATCCCAAATGAAAAGATGTCCACTGTCTCATCGTAGCTCTGTCCTGCAGGAAACATAATACATTCAGCTCTGTGAGAGACAGTTTCCCTTCCAGCTATTCCAGGAGTTGCTAGTCCAAAGCTTAACTAAACCTATTCCCTGGAGGGCTTTAAAACAGGAGACAAAGCAAGGCTTAAATCCCCAAGATATCTACACCAACTTCATCTTCCTCTACACTGCCATCACATATGTTAACTCTGCCTCTTTCTTCTACTGGGGAATCAGAGGACAACCCAGGGAAGCCTTTTGTATCAGAGGTCTAAGCGAATGCTTCTGCCTGTTTCCACTGATTGCTATTCTAGCGTGTGCACTGAGCCAGTGTTCAGCGTCCCCAGCAGCCAGCAAGTGCCCAGTCCCTGCCGCAGTGACTGCAGAGATAATAAATCACACACTAGCAGCACTTTGAATCTGGGAAAGCAGACTGGCTCCAGAAGGCCATTCTCTGCTTAAAGACACTCCCCTCTCAACCAATATCTGGTAAACAGCCTTGCTCTGAGAGGTGATGTCAGACTACACTCTCGCTGTTCTCTTGACAAATGCCAGGTCTGAGAGAGGCTCTGAAAAGCAGCCTCGGACTGCAGTAAGCCTTGAGAGAAGGGAAATAGAACAGCACACCAGAAAGCGATACGGAGAAGAGTTGATTTGGGGGAGAGGAGCCTGGTCCTCCGTTCCCTAGTGGACTATGTTGGACAATATTGATATCATAGCCAGCCAAACTGCCCAGCCTGGTCAGACCAACCTGCTCATTAGGAGGTAACTGTATCCATTCTATTTCACCCTGACCTCAACTCCTGCAGGGGCAGATTTTCCCCGAAGGGACATAGTTCATTCTTAATGCAATTGAGGGCTGCATGCCAAAAAACAGATTTCCCTGCACTTGAACAACTCCCACTCCAGTCTTGAGGCTTCAGCAAACCTGGCAGCAGATGGCTTCTCCCTGGATCTACACAACAGCACATGTAAGCCTCATCCTGGAGTTTAATGATTTCCTGTTTCAAGGGGCAGTTCCAAACCATAAGGCTATAACAGAAATTGATCTCAGGTTCAGTCTTATTTCAGGTCTCTTTTGTCTTCCCTGTTATCTGGACCATAGCAAGTTTAGGTCTGTTGCTCTCCTGAAGAATCCTGCTGTCAAGCTAGAGGCATTACCTTGGCTGGCACAAAGGCTTATCAGGTCAGGTACTGCGAGAGAAGTGCAGCTAGGGTACCTGTGTGTATAAATAAGCTTGCGTATTAGCAGGTCTAAACCCATAGGCTCTAATAGGTTTGATTGTTACTAGGGCTCAGAAGCTTTCAGTAATCCTATCATCCCTACACCCTGTCACAGGCTGTCTCCTCACCCGCACTGTGGTATCAGTATCTTACCATTTAGCATCTCGGGGGCCATCCAGTATGGGTTGCCAACCACTGTGTAGCGCTTCTTCCTGTCACTTTTGCGTAGAGTTCGTTTCTTGGCAGATGGCTTCTCCAAAGTGGGCTTTTTTCTTTCCTCCACAATCAGCCGAGACAGACCAAAGTCAGCCACCACCACTGTCTTATCCTACATAAGGGATTTAGTGTAAGCCACTGATTCCTCTCAGCTCCTCTCAGCAGCAAAGGGGCCACAATTCCTGTTCACTATCGACTACACTGTAAGGGCAACTAGCAAGGTTTCCTGCAGACAGATGAGTGTAACAAGCTGTCTAGACAGGTGTAAGACACCCAAATCACAATCTCAACTCATTACGTCATCTTTTTATTCTCTTATTTCCCATGTGGTTGCTAACACTAATCCCATCAATTCAGCTACGCTTGCCAGGGCAAACCTGGACCTTTCCTTTCAGACTTTACTATTCTACCTGGCTAGGAATTAACTTAGACTTTCATCCTGCGTTGTCTGAGGCCTACACACTAATCTCATATTCCAGCCAAGTGAACAAAGGCAAAACTCGAGGGAGTGAAACTACACAAAAATCTTGCAACCTAGCATTTCAAAAAGAGAGAGTACACACATGTTCACACACCTGCACACTTGTCTGAATTCTGAGTGCCAATAAAGTCATCAAGTGGTAAAAAGAACAGAAGGAGCTGTAGAGAACATTTCCTAGTTGAGATAAGGAACAGAGCTGTACTAACTCTTCTAACAACACTGTTAATAGGAGATGCTACCACAGGAAAGGGGTTAAGAGAACAGAATGAAGAAACAGTGAAAGCTAGATCAGTCTGGAAATTCCTAAGAGAAGAAGCAGCTCCCTTGTTTAGGGTAGTAAAAGCCTCTGAAATCAGTTTCACCCGGACAAAAGAGGGAACATCACGTGGAAAAAAAACCAAGGGAGGATGACAAGGAGGGGAGCAGCATGCTGTAGGGAACAGAGGTTTAGCTCACCAACTTGATTAGGCAATTGTGTGAATTCAGGTCTCTATGAATGATGCACATGGAGTGCAAGTAAGCCTGGAACAGAGGGAGAAAAGTTGGTGTTAGGGGTTCCCAGGCAAGTATGTCCCTTCACATTTACAGACCTCAACACCAGTCGCTAGTAGTCAGGCAGCATCCATGACCCCTCACGCACCACCCTGACCCTGGAGGTTTGCTCTGTGATGAAGAGACAGTCCAACTCACCATTCCAGAGGCAATTCCTTTGGCAAAGCTGACCTTCTGCTGCCAGGGAAACGGGTCCTGAAAAACAAGCCCTCAAAGGTCAGGGACTATCTTACCAGCCAGGTGGTGACAGCAATTCCTCTGCCACAGGGACTCTTGCAGCAGAGAAAGATGATACAGCCCCAAGAAAAAGGCCCTTCCTGCCTCACCCCCCACAGCTGAGAAACAGCTTTTGCACACAAATCCAAAGGAGAAGACGAACAACAAATACCGTAAGGCTGGTACAATCAACAACAGAGTCACCCTCATTCCACAGTGACTACAGAGGTCTCCAAGCTTCCATACTCACCGCATTGCGGAGGAAGTCCTTCAGGGTGCCCCCTTCAATGTACTCAGTGAGGAGATTCAGCTTCTTGTCCTTGTACAGTACACCGATGAACTTCAGCACATTGGGGTGATCCAAGCTGCGCATAACTTTCACCTGGGAAGCAGAGACATCGCACCCCAAAAAAGAGAACAGAATAAGTCCTGACAGATCTGTTCTGTGGTGACAAGCACTCCAATGCTGGAGGTCCCTTCCAGGGATCGCAGAGTCCACTCAAACCCCAACATTAAGGCAGTCAGTTAACTGTTGCCTCTTCATTTTCACACTGCGCAATTAATCTGATCTTAGACTTTAAGGAGAGCATGTTTGAGTTTGGCTTACTTTTATGAGACAGGAGCTCTCCAGGGCAGCTATCTGGTCTGTACTGCATCTGTCAGGTCCAGAATAGCAGTGTCAGGTGTTTAGGGAAGGGCCTTTAAGTTAAATCTGACTTTGAAAAACATGGTAGGCAATCACCAAGAAAACAGTTCAGCTTAAATAGAGCAGAAGTCTTAAATACCTTACAGATATTGGCCCTCATCATTTGTATTTATGCTCAAGGGATAAATCCTTTATGTACTGCACGGCTCAATTTGCCTCAGACTCAGACTGCTTTTTATCATTGAAAAATTAATGAACTGGGAGCTGAAGCCAGGTCTATTGCTCAGTGTGAGTGAGTCACACTTCACTGCAGCAAACATTCAGCTCGTGTCATGTCTCCCTCCTCAGAGCCTTGATTCCCGCCAGGTTGCTGGCACGATCACTCTCTGAAGAAGGCAGAAGAGAGTTCCACCACACTGCTGGCTCAGAAGCTTTTTGAAATCCTGCTCCTACCTCTGTCAAGAAAGTCTTCTGTGTTTCCTCATCACAGCGAATCAGCTCCTTCATCACCATCACCTTTCCTGTTGCTTTGTGAGTCACCTGGTGGAAACAGACACCACAACTACAGGCAAGATTCAAGAATACATAGCTCCAATGCTCTTGCAACTCTTCTGAAAGAGAGGGTAACACTCCTCTTCATCCAGAGAGGAATATAGATGGGAGAAAATTCAGAGCCCAGGGATCTGCAGAAAACTGCATAAAATTTCTTCTTTCAGAATTCAGCAAAGATTCTGTACATGAAACAGAAACTACCTAAAGCTGACAGGGGAACATACCAAGAGATCAACAGCATTCCAGAACTGAAGTCTATTTTAGGCAGCACAGGGCTGAGCATGCATACAGGCTGTCAAAGCCTCTGAAGGCATCAGTTCCATACTTGTGCATGCCTCAGGTTCCCTTACAAAGAGCACTTGCACAGCGTGATGCTCACATTTTGTACACAGATCCTAACAACTACATTCTGTATCAGCAAAGGAATCAATGTTCACTTGCATCAGAAACGAAACCAAACAACTCCAAACTACATTACCAGGTGCTTTGGTGTTATGTGGACTCTGAAGCTTGCTGGTTTCTGATGAGCTTATCAAACTTACTCACATGCAAGTGGAACTGGGATGTACAGGCTGTTCAGTTAAGGCAGGAAGCGTTGTTTTACCGTGCACCTTGGGAGGAGTGTATTGCTATCTGCAGGGAATGTCCCAGAATGGTGGCAAACACAAAAATCCACCATAAACATCAGGTAATAAGTTTCCTGTATCTTGGCATGGAAAGCATTTCCAATTCCTCAAGAGCTGTTTGCCTGTACCCAACTAGTTCCTGGCATTTTGCTATGTTTTAGAGGTTTCTTTTAACCAGCTCTTGTTTCTTTTAACCATGTCTTGCTTGCATGGGGTGCATGAATGAGTAAAAAGGGGCCAAAGGTTGTCCCAGAAATCCTCTCCCCTTTTAGTGTGGACAGCTCAGTCACCCTAAGATCTCCAAGTGACCAAACCACCACTGTCTTTCTAGGAACAGAAGGGAACTATTCCAACCACATACAGTATTAGCTGCATCAAAAACATTCAATCTGAAGCTCAATAAAGTTGTCACATTTTTGCCTTATTCCCTTTAAAATAAAAAGCCTTTCAGAAAACATCCAGAACTGCAACCCAGAACACAAAACCCAGTTATAGCATTTAGGAAGCTTATGGGCTCTTGGAAACAGTGTGGCACACTAGTTCTGTTTGGAACCATGGGACATGGCAAGGCTGATATAGGTGGAAAATGAATGCATGGAATAACACAACAGAAGCAAGAGTACAATATTCTTCTGCGCTTGTCTGAAATCAAGCATCCATATATAAGTAGCGAGCCAGGGAACACTACACATTTCAGCCAGGGACATGAAAGCCAGGGACATCTAATACCCAAAGATAAAGGGAAGTGAAGAGACAAAGACAAGACAAGGCTAAGTGGAATTCTTAAGCTGACATACCAGCAAAACTGAAACAAGTGTTATCATGAGACTCCAAGAGGGCAATTTTAACCTCCAGAGCATGCACCAGAACAGGATGGCTATTGGGTAATTTGAGCAGAAAAAAAAATGCCTTTGTGCCATTAACTGTGGGGACGCAGATGACAGAAGCATGCGACAGAGGAAAGATTCTGCTTACCTGGACCTGTTATTTCTCTATGAGCAGAGAAGAAGAGAAATATGCTCATTAGTATAGATCAAAAGCATTGGGTTTGCAGTACTGGCTCACCACCTCCCATGGAAGCATGAGATGAATATGGTGGCTGGACACCTGCAGTTTATACAGGCGTACGGAGAGAAGTCTCGTAACATGGTGAATAGCAACCTGCATACTGAGGGGCTCACGGCACCTTGGTAAGGCAGAGGAAGCTGTCCCCTGATGTGGTCAGGGATGTCAGGATAGGAGCTGCTGAAGTGCCCCCAGTCAAGACTGGAGAGCTTAAATACAAGAGAATTGCTATTAATGGAGATTTTAATTGTGAGAGTCATACAAGATCTGACGACTAACACCACACTGCCAAGCCATTTAGGCTCTGCTGGCAGTTCAGAGATGGTCACTACATCAGCCTGGCAAGCCCCCAAGCGTGCCATACTATGTGTGGGTGAGAAATGCTGTCCTGGGATGTTGAACGCACCTCTTAAGAAGAAAGATGCTCGTAAGAGAACGTATAGCTTCTTCCCCATTCTCCCCACCTCACCCAGGTGGTTGCTGTGACACAGGCACTCCAGAGCACTAAATCTGTCTCAGGAGATGAGTGTATATGGCCAAGGCTGGCATTCAAAGGGGACAAAGTCAAAACCACCTGCAGCCAGAGACACTCATGGTCAGGAAATGAAACAGAAATGGATCTCACTGAGCAAACCGGGTGAGTTCCAAGACCAACAGCTATCAGCAAGGCAAAGGCCACTGAGACAGTGGTGAAAGATCCCGAGACAGGCAGACATTGCTGTGATCGAATTAAATGATGAATGTTTGGGGACCTCTCTCACCTTGATTGCTTGTCCGAAAAATCCTTTTCCTAGTACTTCACCATGAATCAGGTCACAGGGCCGGAAGATTTGCTGGGAGCAGCTAGAAGAGGAACGCAGGGATTCAGAACGACTGATGTCACGGCTCAGAAGGAGCGGTTCCTTTGGAGAACTGGGGCCAGGAGATTTAGAAATGCTGTTACTTCGTCTAGAAGACAAAGGAGACAGGAAGATCAGAGAAGCTGCTAGCAAACTTTTGGTCCAACATATCCCATCATTACCTCCTAAGGGATCAATTTCTAGATGTGCTTCAGTGCTCTTCGTAGCTCAAAAGCCAGATGCTCTCCCAGCACCTTTACAAACCTAGAGCAGCTTCCACATCAGAGCTGCCTAACACCGCCACATCTCCTGCGCTGTCAGTCAGAGCTGGAGCTATCTCTAAACAAAGATTAAAATACTGGTGAATGATTAAATGAGCAAGTGAGTGTCCCAGTCTAGGAAGACAGGATTTTTCCCAAATCCCAGTCTCAGCCATATTCCCTTTAAGGACACATTCTTCCCCAGCCACTTAAGGCTGGTAAAAATCTGACCTTTTAACTGTAAAACTTAGTAGCTTTTCTATGTTAAAAGTAGAACCCCTTATGTTTATTAAGGGAAGTTTGCCATCCCGAAAGGGAATGGAGAGAGTACATGTCAATAGCAGCACCTAGAGCTCTCCACTGCTTCGCCAATGGTTTGCGCTGAGGCTGGTACCAGAGGGGCTGGTACCAGAGAGCGGTCGTGACTCTGCAGCCCTTGCAGTCGCAGGGCCCAGGCACAGAGTAGCCCAGCCAGGCACAGAGCAGCCTGGCCAGGGAGCACAGGGCAACGGCAAGCCAAGTCAGAGGCAGCACTTCCAAGTCTTTACCTGAGGGAGCGCCGTCGGAGTGTTCCTTCCAGATTCTCCTTGATGTCCAGGGGAGAAAGGGAGCCTGGGGAAATGGGTGGCTTTATGTGGGTGGGAAGACGAGAATCCAAACGAAGCCTGTCTAAGCGCTGCGAGACAGGGTCGTGCTCGATCAGCAGCTGAAGTGTCTGACTTGTCTTGCGAATCAAGTCCTCCACCTGAAATCCAACCAAAGGACAGGATGATAGCAGACAGGAGGAATACAAATGACAGCAGATAAAGGAGACACAGCAGAATGCCCCTCAGGAATCAGAGTAGAGAGCTCAGCAAGATCACTCCATAGTTGTGGTTTAGTTGCACACACCACAGCTGCCTACCAGACAAATCAAGCTAGCAACACAGAAGTCCCTTATGATATTCAAATCCTCTTCTGTTCTGCCCAGTTACAAGTGACCAAACACTTTTTTTTTTTCACCTGAGAAGTGTTCAAAAACTACACAAGCTTCCATCCTGAAAAAAAACCAGCTTTGCAAAAGCTACATGGAGATTTATCTGAGAGATGTCTATTGTGCTCCTACTGTTCTCTTAGCACCAACAGAAAATACCCTTGTGTAGTGAAGCTAATGGTGATCTTACTACACTCCTGCATCATCATCTGATATCTGTATAAAGCATTTACTGGTAAATACAGACATCATTTTTGCGCAATGGGAAACTCATCCCTAGGATCAGCTAAGCCTTTGTCTATTAGCAGTTGCCTCTAAAAGGATCGGAACAGTGGATTTCACTAGCAATACATGAGGAGTCTTCACAGCCTCTGACATGTCACAGCCCTGCACTTTTTTTATTACCTCCTTTCACATTTGAAAGCCACAAAATCAGAATTGCATCCTAATTGCATTTCCATCTGTTACATTTCCCTCTTCAGCTGGAGGAGGTAGCAAAGCTTGTCCTCATGTTTATTCCTGCTGTCAGCATGAGTACTATGGGTGTACACACACCGTACGTAGGGTGGGAGAACAGTGCCGAGAAACAGAAAAGCTGTAGGAAGGCAGACAAGAAGGAGGCTTCAGAACAGAACTCGACCCACCTCCTCCACCTGCAATGTACGAATAGGAGCTCCATTAATCTCCAGGATACGATCTGCAGGGTGGATGGCGTTTCGGACATCTGGGCTGATGTGCATCCTGTTAACTCTAAACATGGGAATTACAGTGTGCATATGAAGTCAGTTCAGCCAAAATTACCAAAAATATTTGATCTCTGATGCTTCCCTTCATATTGGTATTTTGAAATAAAATAATGCTAATCTACCAACACAGGGAGCTACCATCAGACTAAGTGCTTATGTCTGAGCTGGTTTGGGGAGAGCTCTTCATTTGCTCAATGGCAAAAACTGTTAGTCCATTACAATTCTCCAAAGATTTTGTGATCAGTAAAGGAGGCAGCACTGATAAATAGTTATCAGGTAAGGTCATCACAAGAGAGAAATGGAGACCAAACACAAATGGCTTTTAGCTGACGTGTGTCCCTGTTGTGCCGAGACAGATCCCCCTCAGCAGTTAAAGCAGCTGGCAGGACAGGAGCGCTGCAGAATTTTCACCAGCTCCCTCTGCACAAACATGAACCTCTGCACACAACCTGGTTGTACTCACTCTTTCACCTGGACACCAGTGGCATAGCTGGAGCAGCCACCTTCAACAGACACGGAGAACCCCCTCTTGCCATCAGTAGCTGCGGGCATGGAGATGAGGGTCAGCGTATAAGGCAGCTGCTCACGCAGAGACTCCGTGGAGTGTTTTTCTATCATCGGTGTCAGCACAATCTGGTTATGGCATTTTCCACTGAAAGAAGTGAAGAAAGTCGTGACAGCAGTGTCCTATCCTGCCCTGCCAAACTCACACTTCTAAGTTCTCTCACTGACTGTAAGCTAGAGCTTTCAGTGCCTACACCATTCCTTCCTCTCTCCTTCAAAAGGCAGCCTCCTGGCATTCCTTAGCGTAGCATTTGGCTGACCCACACTGAACCAGCTAAACGTGGCTTACACATACAGCAGGGAGCTCTGTCTTACCAGTAGAGCGTGGAATGTTGCACGAGTGCGTAAGTGTCCCCATCTTCAATGATCACTTTGCAGCTCATACAAGCAAAGCACTCGGGGTGATACTTGTATTCGCCAGCCACCTACAGACAGAAAAGGGAGTAGCTTAGTAGGGCCAAAATGCACCAGCAGATGCAGCTACTGCTTTCCTCTCAAATTAACGTCTTCGTTCAGATCTCAAAGTCAAGCGGCAGTTTTTTACTGGAGGGTTATCTTAGCCCATTCAGCCTTTCCTGAACCCCATCCTCGGCACCTTGTTTGCAAACCTCCTCTGAAGCAAACATGTCAGCATGCAAAGCAAAGGTTGTGTCCCAGGAACCTCTGCTATATTTGGCAGCTCTTCAACTATCAAAAATAGTTGGTAGTCTGCTGCAGACTAGTAAACAAGATATTAAACCTTCCTGTTCAGTTGCTCTTGGCAAGATAACTAAAGTTACGCCTGAATTAATAAAGCTGAAAGGGCTTTTTTTTTTTTTTGGCAGACAGGCAATGCACAAATTCAGACACTTTACCAGCCAGCTGACAGAAAAAAAAAAAGCGCGAGCTGAGACTAAGACAACAAAATACCTTTAAATAATATTTTCATTAATTGATCTGTTTTTCTATTTTCCTTATGAGAACTTCCTTTATTGACAGTATTTTGCAATGACTTCTGCAGGCAGTGAGAAATTATCTGCACTTTTCTCAGTACTTCCCTTTGAGGTAGCAATCATATTGCTGAGTAACATGCTGCTTTTATTTAGGCCCTAGAAAAATAATGGTTACATTTCATTCTTGACAGCATTAAAGGCTGAATATTTGCAAGGCTGTGGCGAGGAGGGCAACATTTTGGTGAGCCTCATACTATGCAGGCAGAGTTCAATGCCTGAAAGCAATTTGGGCTAACACTACTGCAAGACACCATCAGCCAGAAAACCACTCTGGCCACAGTCCACGTGGGACTCGGACGGCAACCTTCCGCAAAGCCAGAACCTGCTGCATGTCCCGAGCAGAGAGGTTTGACTCTGCAGTGCAGTGGAAAATCACCTCATGGAGACACAGAGGCACTATGCTACAGAAACAGAACAGATGTCCCCTTAATCACCTTTCTATTTCTCATGCCTCTGCATTCCAGCACCTTACTTCCTTTGTTCATGTGCCTCAGATCCTCACAACTCCCTCCTTTAAGAGTTACCCCTGTTGAAAATTAATCTCTATCTAGAAGATGCACACACATGCCTAATTTCTAATGTCTGATTAGAGATAAGAGTAGCAAAGAGCGTATTATCTTCAGTTTATTTGGTTATCTGAATAGCTAGGGCAACTCCCAACCAAGATTGAGGAGTTGGAGACAGGAACGTCCTGCCTCCAGGCAGGAGTCCTTAGAGTCCTTACCATCACAGGTCCAGTCATCAGCAGAGAGCAGCCGTGGCAGGATTCCCCAAACTTCCCCCAGTAGTCTTTGTGACAGTACAGCTTCCCATCTTTCTCATAGTACCAGTTAGTGAGGGGATCCTGACATTCAGAGCACCTTGAAGGGAACAAAGAACAAGGTTCCAGTTGGCAACAAGTCACCAATCAAGGGAGAAGCTCCTCTCCTGAATGGAGAAAAGAGTCAGTTTAGGAAGGGGGACAGAGATGCGGGATCCACTTCTCTATGCAACGCAAAGCCAGTTTTGCTCCAGCCTTTGAGGAAAGCCTTTCTGTTCTTCTCTAAGTAGACCTCTCCCAAAAAGTCAACTACAGCACTGTCCATTTGAGGGAGAATTTTCAAAGCAGTTCATCCTTTGAGCTCCAGATACTGACTGCATCCACCAATTAACTGCAGTGAGAATCCTCCACCTCTCCCCACGAACTGCTGTCCCTTTCCTTCTGCTGATGGCAGTGCATGAGAAAAAAAAAAAAAATCCTCAACCAACCAACCAAAAGACTTCCAGACAAAACTATTTCTCTGATTTCATGAAAGGAGTCTCAAAATCCTTCAGACGCAGTGTCAGCTCCCATTTCAACAAGCAATGGTTATTAATCCTCTTTCTATAATCGCCTCCCCCCCCCAAAAAAAAAACAAGGAAAAAATGGAACAATTCTATTGCAGACATAATTTTAGAAAATAACAAGCAGAACCCAGATCTTCAGGCTTCCTGAACACAAAATAATTCTGCCTCAGCATGATGCACTAGGCAAGGGAGTTTAGCTTCAGCAGCATGGAAATGTGACTTAATAGGGAGATAACACACAGGCAGCAGTTGCATCACTAAGGATTATTCCATTAGCCCTGGGCAGACTTGAAAAGGAAAATTAGTCTGGTACTGGCAATTTCAGAGAACCCAAGGCAGGTTAGTCACCAATAACTGGTTCAAAGAAACACCTCAAGGATCAATGTCGTCCCAAAGGTGCTTTCCCAAAGGTGGAAGGGTTTCTTCTGCTCCTTACCCCCAACAATTTTCTCAGTTACTACACCGGAGGGGAACCCATTGCACCAGGGTGGGGGTTTAGGTGGGTGCGTGCCCTCCTGGACAGCAGATCTCTCAACAGCACCACGGGCACTGAAATCAGCTAGTGGCAGTGGAGGTGGACTACTTACATGCTCCCAGGTCAAAGACGAGAGCTACTGATGACTTCACCTTTCACAAGCTTCCTGAAAGCTTATTTGTGCCAAAGACATTCCTTGTAAACTCCACCAGCTTGTAACGAGCGTGATGATACGTGAAGCTGGTGGTGCTCCAACATGGAGAGAGTTACTTGCTCCATCTCAAGAGACTGCAAAGCAACAAAGCGAAGCTGCTTGTAAGCAGCCCATGGTTTTAGGGAAAAACACACCTCATGAGGTATTAGTGCCATACCCTACCCTCAGGAAAGTTGCTCCTTCTAATGTATTTGGCTTTTATAGTGTTTGTTCTCCCAGCTGAGGAGCTCCAAATCCTGTCCATCCCCCCCCCGCCTCCTTTCCTCAATGATGGGAAAGAGCTTGAGCACGTGCAACAGGCCCTGCCAATTTTGTCTGAGGCAGGGGGAGCGTTGGGATACGTGGTGCCGTACCTGCATCATTACAGCCTCAGCCCTGGGGCACTGTCAGGGTTACACCCTGCTCAAGGTATGCAAGAGACCTAGAGGGCATTGCAATGCATTTTGCCTTCAACCTCTAGCCTTCAGCTTTCATTTACAGTAAATACACCACGCTGAATGATCAAGTAGGTGAGTGGGAGGGAGAAAAGAGCAAGTGGAGACTAACAGCAAAGATTTCTATCACCTTGTGGCAGGAACATCTGGCTCCACATGGGCAAATTGGATCCCTCAGACTTATCCGACTTCTGCGTGCATGCCTGTACCAGTGTGTGCTCCAAGAGTGATTACATCTTCAAACAGGGAGCTGTGACCAGACCTGCACTTGGGACGCAGACAGCAATTCTGGAGACTGCTCCACCAGCACTTCAAGACCTTTCTGTCTAAGTCCTCTCCAAACAGGTGGGTTATTTACTGATTTGTTTTTAAGCACAACACCTTCCCTTCCTTTACCCCTCTTCAATTTCACCTTCAACCACTCCTTTTTCTCCCTAAGAAAATCCAAAATTTCTACAGAAGCACATAACTGCAATTCTGTTTATAGATAGGCTCCAGAGGATCATGTACACTTGTCTTCCCTTTACCTCTCCCCTACTACTTCATGGTTTGATTCCAACCTTACAGGACTTGGATTAGTTTGCTTCCATCCGGAAATCAGCACTGGTATCTAATTTGCAACACACCTATAGCAAAATGACGGTGAGGGGGTGGAGCCAGCAAGCAGTCAGTTCTTTGCTATGCAATTAAACAAATCTGGGCAGGACAAGTTTGCAGCTTAAGGCTCAGAACCCCACCCAGGGCAATGAGGCAACAGGAACAAAGCAAGGAGCCCCAGAGAGGCTAGATACTGGTAATGGGTTTAACTGGAACTTGGTTAATCACTGCCAGCAAGAGCACATGGCTACGGCCCATGCTGCCATGCAGCACCCTCTGTTATTTACCATGCGTTCTGTAATGGAGGTGTGGAGAGCTGACAGACAGCACACAGGTAGAGTTTCAAGACCCATTTCAACCGTTTCACTGCCTTCGCCCAAACAATAAAGGCATCACATGATTGTTCCACATGACTCTGAAGAGATATGTCAGAATTCTACACAGAAGAGACAAAGGTTACCCCTCCTTCCCTTCCCTCCTCACTGGAGCGCGTGGCACTGCAGCCCCATTGCCAGGGCTCACGTCAGCTCAGACACGAATACAATTCCTTCTAGAGGTATTAAGCAAGCTAATCTTTGCCCGTCACCACAACCAAAAGAAAGGAAGATGTCTTGCTCCTCTGTCTTTTATAGATTAGAAACTGCTAATCTTCTCCTAGATGATTTGCTATTCTTATTACAGAGTAACGAAGCATGGTAATCAAGTTTCTTGGAGGACTGGTAACAGCCATACTTGACGTGTTCCCTCCTGCTGCCCAGCACCATTTTCAGAGCTGCAGAGCCCTGCTCTGATTATACAGTCCCATACATTACGATTCTTTGCTTCCCAGCCTTGGTTATAAAGAATAAATTGATCTGCCTCCTATAGCCATCCTCCAGGAAACCCTGGCAGCATCTGCGTGCAGTGTTTGGCCCTGATGCTGTGTAGCACAGCAGGTGCAGAAAGAGTTCACAAATCGCTGCTTGATGGCTACTGGGTTTGGTGGGGGGTGGTAGAGGATCAGGTCACAACAGGTAACCAGCCTGGTTTTCAGCGAGATGGAGATTCAATTGATGTGGCATCTCTTTTACATCCAAATGAAAGCCAATACCCTCATGGAAGCAAAGACTCCCCTGGCACTGAGGAGACAGATCCCTTTGAGAAGGGCTCATTAATAAAATCCACCCCCCACACACACTGTCAGGCTAGATCAGTTAACGCTGGGCAGGCTCAAAAGAGCTGTGGTTCCAATTTTGCAGGCAGAGCCAGGGAGAGGACAGTCACGCAGACAGAAAGCTGCATAATAACGCATAACCCTAGCCCATAGCTAACCCAAAGGCTTCTCACCCAGACTCAGCAGAAGTGTGGGTGTAGGCTACGTAAGAGACACTAGACAAGGAAGAACAGATGCTAGAAAAAGACTAAGTACTAGAAGACAGAGTGTTTAAGCTCTGACTACGCAAAACCATTTCCACACACTTAGGAGGTGTATCTATGGCTTAGCAATGTGTCCCACACGTGTAACAAATAATGAATCCCTGCTCACTTTCCTTCTTCCGAAAGCGGATGCTGCTTCAGAAAGTTGCCCAAAGCAGCTTAGCAATCGCCCAGCAGTATTTACTCCTATCCTAGATTGTTTTAACAAAAGGCTCCTCACTTCCAAACCAGTACAACAGTGTGTTTGCAGGAGCAAGATCAATAACGAGCAAATCCGAGCACGGGGGAACAGGAGGGAGACAATGAAACTGCAAGCCTTGCCTTTCCCATCCGTTCACTGCATCAGCACATCAGCACCGGTCACCATCCTGTCTGTGTTCAGCCCCACGAAGAATTTTCACTATGGAGATGTAATGCAATCAAAGCCTTATGCTGTAGCTATCGCCCTTCTCAAGCCTCATTTGTTGGGTTGGACCAAGAATGGTTAATGTAAACAAAAATATCACAGGAGAAGAATCCTTTCCGTGTAAGGGAAGCGTGCTGCACGTCCCCACTTACCTGCAAAGTACCTGATTTCTTTTCTCAAACAAGATTATGCACTGCCTCACTGCAGATTACATCACCTTGAACTGGAAACAGCACACCTCACCTCACCCTGCACTATGCCCGAGCGCAAGCAGCTTTCGAAGAGACATAAGCAGCAGTAGCCTTGGTAATCTCATTCCTCTGGCAGTGGAGCAAAGCACAGGGGCACGGGGTAAAGTGCCACACGTAGTGTTGCTCTGAGAGAGAGCCTGCTTGCCTGGGCTACGCAAACACTGCCCACAACACAGGCGACGCTCCCTCATAGCAGAGAGGTCTCCACGTCTCAGAGCAAGACAGGATCCCAGTTTGAGGCCGGCTGTTCCCTGCACACAAGCACTGGACCTCATTCTTCACGCCTCGCACGCTAACTGCTTAGGACAGCGTTTCGGGGGGAAACGACACTCTGAAGATCCACTGCTAATCCTGCACAGGACTTACCGAAAGGGATCCTTGGGAGCGAAGTAAGCCGGGGCAGACAAGTAACTTCCCATCTTCAACACTGGATAAACCGGCTCAGCCACAAACTTGTCCAACTGCCTCTGAACAGCTCTGTTCTGCCAACATGGCAGCAGCCAGTGCTCATTTAGTCTTGCGCTGATTCAGATACTTCACCTCTCTTTGAAGCTGCCCAAGGAATGCCAGGTCTCTCGGCTGCTTATTCCTTTTCAGATTTTTCCTGGCTCCCATGGCTATAACCGTCTTCTCCGGCACTCGGCAGCGGTGGCACCCTTGGGAAGGATAGAATAACTGCTACCCGGGCTAGCTGGACATGCTGCTGCAATAGTTCTTGTGAGCTCTGCTGCCTGCTAACTATTGTCAAGTTTTCCCTTCTCTGGTTCCACCCAAGGGTGGGAGGGGAGGAGGAGCCATTGCGGGAGGACAGCGTGTGGCTACACAGGCTGAATAAGCTCTACTTCTTCACGAGGGGTGGAGCTTTGATCCAAAGAGGGGCTGCGTTAATAAGTGTTGAAATACAGCAGCTTTTGCCAAAGTAAGAGCCAAGTGCATAAACGTGAAACTACTCTTTGCAGCAGTGACGCGTTCGATGGAGAAGTCAAAGAAGGCTGAGTCTGACAAAGACAGCTAGACACATCTCCAAACACATCAAATCAACATTTACTACAAACCTTCCCAAATCCCCCACAGCCAGCCGGGTTATACTACCTTCTTGCGGGAGGTAACTCACAGCCTGCTTCATCCAAGGAAAAATAACTTTCTTTCCAATACTGCTTTAACAGAGATCATTGCAACCCTGTAACCTAATCTTCATCTCCTGAACAGAAGCTGAGAGGTATAAATCAGCACAGACAAGTACTCTCTCCTGCTTGCGGCACATGTAGTTACAACGCTTTGCTTGCTCTGAAGCCAAGCGTGATCTCTAGTGGCCTAATCAGCTAAAGCTGTTTGCAAGACACTCAGAAATACAACAAACATATGCTGCTGCACCAAGCCCTCCCATTTTTGTACCGTCAGCAAAGCCTGGCATGCCTGAACACAGCCTGAAGATTATGCTATGTTCCAAGGCAAGAGTACTGAAATGTGCTTTTACTGGAGATGCTCCTCTCAGCTGGCATATTGTTCACGGGACGCTTGGGGCTGGGACGAGGCAGTCTTGGCTGCAGATTTGACAGCTGCTGCTTGCTGTTGAAGTAAGCAGAAAGCCAGGCAGCCTTTTGGGTTGTTTTGGGTTTTTTTTTTTCCCTTTTTTTTTTTTTTTTTTTTTTTTTCACTTTTAAGAAGCAGCCACATTTATAAAAAAAAAAAAAAAAATCATCATTTTCACCCCTTCAGTGCCATTTCTAAGCCTGGCTATAAAAGTGCAGCGAAGCCCAGTGCAGCAGAGCCCGATGTGGCTGTCAGCTCCAGCATGGGTCTAATTCCTTCTGACATTTCACACAGCTCTACTGGAAGCAGCAACACGGTGAGTCTGTGTCTAGGAATGCACTCTGGTCTCCCACATTCTCTATATGTTGCATGCTGAAAGTGGGCCAGCGCTCACAATCCAGCGCTTCCCTGGCTATCA
The DNA here is from genome assembly GCA_009806455.1 of Tetrax tetrax. Lineage (NCBI taxonomy): Eukaryota > Metazoa > Chordata > Aves > Otidiformes > Otididae > Tetrax > Tetrax tetrax. The sequence continues at coordinate 41,813 of WHYT01016619.1, read as the reverse complement.
GTACCACCCCACAACACACACATTCCTCCAGTGCCTCCCAGAGCCCCTCCCCTGCCCAGTATCACCTACAGACAAAAGCTTTTCCCCACAATTCTGCTGCCCTGGGCTGAACTCCCTCCAAGGGGGATTCCACGTGACCTCATAAATCCCAGCTCTTCAGACAAAACCTTTGAAGGTTTGATCCACAGATGTGATAAGCAGCCAGCAAGTCTGTGAATGAAGCCAGCAGATAAAGCCTAACTTCAAAGTATCAAAAACCACCCAGACAGCTAAGCAACTGGGAAGGGATTTTGTCTGAGACTTCCTTAAAGCCAAAGGACACGTAGTCAAATGTCTATTTAAACAGGAAACATCTTATCAAAATTATTTTACTTCTGCAGCAAGCCCCAACAGCAGCCAGTAAGTTACGTTTTCCCTCCACAGAATTCTCTTGTCATTTCTTGCCTTTTTAAGTGTCTCTGTGACCTATTTGAGCGCGCAATAGCTCTGGTAAAAGGGCTCTGAAGGTGTTAATGTGGTCACATATTCGAGATCTGAATTCCTGCCAGAACGACTGTACTTCAAAAATGCTGATAAACAGGTGTGTGGGGGGTACACCTTTTCTATGTAATTTTACTGATACCATCTCTGAGGGCCAAAATGCACCGAAGCACATTTCTTTTACATCAGCCGAAGTCAGGTATCAGCATCTTCTCTTTCGCAAATGCTGACAGCGTTTCCACTACAAACACGTAGCTATCGCAGGGGGTTGCCTTCCTTACCATGGTTTAGAATTGTACAGCAATTTTTGCCAGAAAGAAGCCTGAGAAATAGAACTAGCAAATAAAAAGGTATAAATGAAAAACCTCAACAATGACTTTACATCAAATCTATTGCACCTTGAGTCGCAGCCGTTAGTTTTATCCCCACGGAGAAGCATCACAGAGCTATTGTGATATTCAGGTGGCTAACATCTTAGAAGAGCTGGGGCTGGGCTGCACACCTGGACACCCTCTGAACTGCACAGTTCGTGCTGTCCACCAGCACATCTACAGCCAGATGTATTGCTCAGCATGTCCATCAGCCCTAAGAGACACAAATTTATCCTGGCACAGACAGGCACTTCGGGATGTGTGGGACTGGTATAAGCCAGGGAAGAGGCATCTGCTTAACGCCTGAAGAGTCTGCAGCAAGTCTTTGTTTCAGCATGGGTGCAGCTTGGAGGCAATCCAAGCACCTCATTGCATTTCCAAGGCACTTACACATAACACGTGCTTTGCTGTTGTTGAAAGACAGTCTGCTCCTGAAACGAATACTGTTTTGATATGCACATACCTCTGAATGAAAGCTCTTGCGCACAGCTCTTCAGTAAACTAAAACAAACAGTGAAGTGAAGCTCACTTCCATCACTGCATCTTACTCCTAAGCAGCAGCAGAGCTTCAGACTGACATAGTGATGCCTTTTTGGTACCTAACATCACTCACCACAACATTAGGATGGAGACTAAATTTTTATCTCCACCATACTCGCCTAATGGCTGCAGACCTCCTGAATACATGTAGGCTAAGCAGCGAACCAAAGAAATTCAACCTTTTGAAACTTCACAGATTATACATGGCTTTAGAAGCGGTGACTTCTGGTCACAGATGACAATAAGACTGGCACTTAGACCTCTGCATCTTCACTGGCTTCCTAACTTGCTGCTTTTGTCTGTGCAGATCTTGAACTCCTCAGGGAATGATCCTGCCTTACTCGCGTGGAAAGCCAACCACATTTGGATTGCCTCCTCACCAGGCTGTGTGAGTAATTCTAATTACCCTGATATAATAATGCTCTGATAACAATGCCCTAAAGGACAAGCTGTGCAAGGCGCAAGTCAACTCAAAAAAGTTCAAGACTGGAATGCCCAACTGCTCCTTAAATAAAAAAGGCCGTCATGATGTCCTGTAGCTGATAGATTCCCCTAAGGAATGCGGCCACTTCCACCTGCAAAGTGATTCATTGTTCCTTTGGATTTTTAAACTCCTGAACAGTCACGGTGAGCTGTGCACAAACAGGCACTTAGCAACTATTTCTCCCTAAATCCCAGAGTGAGCTGGTAAATCTCAATGCTGATGGAGACACCATCACAGAGCCATTCCCCAGAGTCCTCGGGGTTAGCGGAGAAGAGCTCTCACCTCTGAGGTCCTATCTGTAACTGCCAGAAACTGGAGAAGACAGGGAAGAGGAGATTCTTGTCTTCCTGCTTCTATTATAATTCAACTGCCTTCTCCTACTGCTGATCTTCCCCCTGCTCTCAAATTCAGCCGCCCTGTGTACAAACCTGTCTGTGTCCACAGCTGAAAAGCTAAAGGAAGATTCAAAGCACCAAAAATCCCCACATTCCAAAGTCACCTGAACACACACCTTTACTTACATCTTTATTTGTCAACATTTGTACATTTCAGCTTCATATCCTGTCACTGTAGATCTATTTGTTCTGCTGTCTGTGGGGAGGAAGTCGGTCTTGGAAAAGGAAGGCTTGTGCCAGTCGGAACCAACATATACAAAGTCTGGAAAACTCAGTCTATGAGAAAAACCTAGATCCAGGGCTTCTTCAGAATAGGAGAGACTGACGGAAGACACGATTGCTGCTTTCAAACAGGAAAAGGTTACCTGAATAACAGAAGGGGAAAAAGCTTGTTTTCTGTGTCCATTGTGAACGTGACTAGAAGAAACTGATTTAAATTGGAACAAGGGGGATTTCTGAAAAGAGGAGACAGAAGCTTCTAACACTAAGGATAATTAAGTGCTAGTAGACACAGTTTGGGAGACCAAAAACCCACAGCGATAGGAGATTGTTAGGTGACCAGTTTCTTGATAATTCCTCAGCCACAAAAATTATTTGCTTCAAACGTAAGCTGAAGTTTAGTAGATATTCTGAGAACCACAGAAAACAGATTTAGAAAATACCATTAGAAGTCACCCAGCTTTCCCTGTAACCCCTCCAAACAGGTTTAACTATATATATTCTTAAGACAAGCTTGCCTGGCTTGCCTTCCCTTGCCCCAAACTGTAAGAGAAATCAAAGTGATTCACTAGGTTTTGCTAGGCAAAAAATGTTACTATAGCACACAAAACATGCCATTCAGCGTAGAAAAAAAAATTACATCTTTGTAAGACAATCAAATCACTGGAGTTGGCAAATTAATAGTGGTTCTCTTTCTGTTCAGTAGCCTGGAGCTTAGGGCATCCCCAGGATGCACAGATAGCTAATCCACTCCTGTTTTCTGGCCATGGACAATTGTCACGCTGCTGAGAGCGCACAATGGGCGGGTGACGAGAGATTCTGGGAAGAATCTGCTTTTAACCTTCTTCCACTACTGAGAAACAATCAGGAGGAGAATTTGTTTCAAATTCACTTCAGAATACCAGTGGGAGACAGAGCCAGGAGTTCTTCTGCGCTCTGCCAAAACTGTTCCATTTTTTCAAAGTACTCATTTAGAGAAAACAGCCTTCTGGTGGTTACCACACTCCTTGTGTTTTAGCTACTAGCTCCAGTAGAGGTTAGCAGACATTGAAATGCAGTAACACATTCAAAAAGAGTGCAAGCACCTGAACCCTAAACAATCTGTCAGGTGAATTGATTTAACTCTAGGTAATAAGGCAATCTTTGTTGTGATTTAAACAAATAAATTGTTTTATTACTTTAGATTTTTTTTTGACAAGTGTAAACAGTTTCTTAATGATTTCAAGACTGTATTTAATTTTAGCCAGTATCTTTTACTGGAAAGTCATAGAATCACTGAATGGTTTGGGCTGGAAGGGACCTTCAAACCCCATCCAGTCCAACCCCCCTGCAAGGAGCAGGGACATCTCCAACCAGATCAGGTTGCTCAGAGCCCCGTCCAACCTGGCCTTGAACGTTTCCAGGGATGGGGCATCCACCACCTCTCTGGACAACCTGTTCCGTACTGGAACAAGTCCTTACCTGTCAACTTACTGGTTGCAATTACTTAAATATAATAATGTAATCCCTGATCAGTATAAAAAGATTTAATTTAGTCAGATATCAAAAGTTTACACTTTTTAGGCATACAGTTGTTTATATGCTTAACTTAGCATCAAACTATTTCATAATATACTTAAAAATATATATATATACAGAAAGCCATGAGAATTTTTCCCCGAGGTCAAGCTGCATTGCATATATATATATATATAAATCTGATGTATTAAGCAAAAAGGAAATATTTGTCCAAACTGAATTAATAGTTTCTGGTCACCATCATCTCCAGTGCTTTAGACCTACTAATGAAAAAATTTATATTCATACAAAAGTGCCCTGCTTTCCTTTCCTTTTTAAGAAAAAAGGAAGATGAGCTTTTCCGCTCCTCAAACACCTGATGATTTTTCAGCTTTTAATTAACTGGGTTTGGTATAAACAGTTTACTTTTAAACCTGTAACTAAAACCATCAGTAATCCATTACGTTCAGTAACTTTAGCTGAAGATAATACTGTGAACAGTTTTTCTCTGATGTAGTGAGTTTGGCTTTTGTTTGAGATTTCTGCAGCAAGTCTCTGTTGCTTGGCTACTTAAATTAGATTTATTTTATAGACCGTAGTATAATACATCCTCTGTTATTTCATGGTTAGGAAGGAACCGAACCTCAGCCGTCTTCCTTCCTAAAAAGTTCTGAAGCACCTCTCTACAGTCGGAATTCCCACCATCATTTCCAACAATTTTCTTCATATGGCTCTAAAAGCATTTTCCACTTGGATGTGTTCAACAAGCTTGATCTGAATTCGTGGTTTTCAAATAATCAAAACTGGATGTTTAAAAAATACTGTGTCCTTAAGATTAAACCAGGCAGCTGTATCTAGGTCTTCTCATCCCATCCTACTTCAATTCAAATATGCAATATCCCTACAGAAAGAGGAAGTCTTTAGTCTTCTTCATTAGTCTTTATGGAAAGAAGAAACAAAAAAAAAAAAAACAAACCACAAAACACCAACAATGGGCATAAAAATACCAGGTATCAATACTTTATTCAAAGGTATAATTCAAGGCAGTATCTTCTATTTTGTAACATGGAAAAAAGTTGGACTGAAAGCAGTAAGAACAGCATGCTCTAGGTCAAAAAAAAGCCCTTCCCATAATCCCCTCAGATAAAAGTGATCCAGACCTAGGAAAAAGATACCTTGCCACTTCTCTCTTTCCCTTTCTTGATGTGTTTGAAGTTCTGTACAATGTAAGTTCCAAATCCAGTGGAACTATGTATCGGTGAAAAGCAATGACCATTGAAAGTGTATGCTATCTCAACAGAATTCAGAGGCACAAAAGTACATTCAGAGTTAATTCACAACAGACATCGTGACAGAAACATCTAAGAAACTTCCTCGGCAGATCCAGCCCATCGGATTCAAGCCTAAGGACCAGCTGGCCAAAGAACAGTTTAAAATACCCAAGATACACGAATAGGGATTTGCTTGTCCCTCCAGCCACAGCAGAGAAAATACAGGTTTCAGAGACAAAGCTCCTGTACATGCAGTTTGAGGAAGGAGGGAAGTGACAAAAAACTTAAATCCCCAGAGACACGCATGTACGTCAGCTACTGCCAGTGCCAAGCATGATCAGCAGCCTAGCCTGACCAAGAATAAACAGAGCTAACGAGCCTGGAGCAGTGCCAATCAGCATTAGAGAAATTATGTGCCAGGCCAGGGAGTCAGCTAATCCACAGGAAGACTGTAAAAACCACTCCGCAAGAGCTGCCGGAACTCACAGCTACCAGCTGCCAAAGGCTCCTACCCTTAGAGGCTTTTTAAAGTTTGGCTTTGGCATATCAAGCACAAGACGGCTGCTCAGCATGGTTTAGGGATAACAGAAGAAAAGGGGGAACAGAGTGCAAACTGGAAATTTGTTTTCATGTACAGTCCTACCCTGGAACCAGGAAAAAGGGAAGGGCAGCTTCCTTTGCTGCAGGTTTCAATTGTTCCCTCAGCATGGCAGCTTAGCTGAGGGCTAGAGCTAGCCAAAAGGACAGAGCACGAGAAGCGCATCAGCAAATGCAAGTTATTACACATGTCAGGAGAAAAGTTGGCATCTTCACTTGTACAAAACCAAGAAAAGCCCCAAACTTCCGTTTTACAATATAAGTATGATATCTGTGATACCAAACTCTCTCTAAGTTGTCATGAGGGCAGGATTTGCCTCCAGCTCAGCTGATATCCACCTCTACAGTCCCAATAGCAAGAAGCACCAAGATATTTGCAAATCAAGCCCCAGAACAGAAATACATTCAACGGCAAGTCAGACAGACTTACTAGCACACACAGCTTTGGGTTTGGCTACTGGCAGAATCTAGGGAAGCTCAACAACAGGATACTAGTTCTTCAGAGAGAAGAAAAAAACAGGATTAAGACAAGCTGACTCGATATAGCTAAACATGATTACTCAAACCAACAGAAACCCAAAATACTGGGATTTGTAGTGATATAAAGCTGTAATGTTGATTATTGAGATGCTATTGTAACTAACAGTATTTTCCAAGCCAACAGAGCTAGCTTTGGCAACATGGCATCCTTTTCTTTTTTCAATACACCAATAACCATAATCCTCACTTCAAGAAAGCTGGAGTATTTTGTTGGGTTTTTTTGTTCTTTAAAGTAGGACAGTAGATGCTCGTCTCAGCACAGCAAACATTCCTCCAAAGCCACAGTGGCTTCCTTTTCCCCCATTTGCTTCGACAGTGTCCAAAACATCAGCCTCTCCAGATTCAAGCCAACACAGAAGCCAATAGAAGCTGCAGGTACTCAACTCATCTCAAAAACATAGGTCCCTTCAGAAATGTGATTCTGGAGCATGAAAACTGGATCAAGTATTCATGAAACACTGATGAGAGGCATTCCTACTGCCAGGAAGAGGAGCATGTCAGAAATCCCTTTTTGTCCTTGCCGATAGCAACATTATCCAACAGATTTCGTAAGTTTGCATGCCTTAATTGTCTGAAAAGGAGAGAAAGCGAAAGGCAGAATCGCCCTCCCCCATATCAGCAGCTTTCCACAACACCCTGATATCTCCCTTGTACCTACCGCATATGGAAAAAGCGACAGGCTCTCCAGATTGCCTGGGCACCACTTTCGAACGCAGCTGAAGACAAATACGCAGCCCATGGCTTCTGCCACCACCAGTAAATCAGAGCTTTCATTTGTACTTTATCTGTATTCCTGTATGCGTTTGCGTCAGCATGGCAGCACTTTGCCAGGCAGTGTCAGAGCGCTGTTGGGACTGAAAGTCAGCTCCAGAGCGCTACCGCGAGCACCCAACTACGGCCGCAAACAAAAGCACGCAATCACGCTGCAAGAGGCCCCGGAACAGGTCAGGCACAGAGATGACAGCAAGAACTCCCTGTTAACACTGATATTTATCCACCAGGTTCTGAGTGAGCTGAACAACATAAGGAGAGTTTAATGGGCTAAGATTTTACCTACCGGAAGCAGGAAATATGCCAAGCTTCATTAACAGTCTTGTAGAGGCGCTGACCAGCAGCAATGCTGTCCCCGCATCCTAGACATCTCCAGACTTCTTCACCTGCATGCAGGAATAAAGTGACATACAGCAACCACTTTACATCAGAGAAAACAAGGATTGCTGCATCCCTGATAAAGAACAACCTTCAGTTAAGTAAGTGACAGGAAAGCCTTCACGCACAGAAAGTTAAGCCAGCACCAGGCAGTCTGTAACCCCAGAGAGAGCAGAGTTCCCAAACTGAACTCTGACATGTTCTATATTTTTTTTTCTCCAGACATAACATCACCATCTGCTCCTTCACATTCTGCAGAAGAAAGCAATACGACTTTTCACGGAAAACAGAGTAGTCTTCAGAGCAGAGATTTCAGGAAGGCAGACTGGTCTAGTGCAACAGTTCCCACAGAGAACCATGCTAGGCCAGGAAGCCACGCTGCTATTTCCCCTGTGCCACTGATTCAGCACGTAACATTCGCACTCATTTGTGCTAATTAACTGGATTTCCCAGAACTGAAAGAAAGGAAGAGCAAACTTTATTCAGTAGAAAACAACTTGACTACCAGGAAGGAATTATACACTTGAATGAATATTCCTGTAGAGACTGTACAGCCAACACCAGACTACTGTCAGACTTAGGAAGAGGGATTGGTGCTACTGGCCTATTGCCATTTCAGAAAATAGTGACAATAGTTATAATTCAGTTATAATAGCTTCTGCTAGAACTGCTGTAAAGCCCCAGAGAGAGCTATTTAGGTGCATGCAACCTAGGAAAAAAGGTGTGAAAACTTGGGCACAAAGAGCATTTGGCACACAGATAAACTCTATCCAAAATCCAAACAGCTGTGCAGGCACAGTAAAGAAAGAGTCAAGGATCTGGATGAGCAGAAGACAGTGCAAGGAACACATCACCTAGCTGGGCAGACTGCAAACCTATTTCTTCCTGCTACTAAAAGTTCACTTGCAGTAAGGTTGCATAAGTAAAGAAGTGCACTCAGAAAAGGAAAACCACTAACCACGGACTTCCATTTTCCAAAGAACGTTACAACTCAGTAGTTGCTCAGGCAAGGTTAAGTTCCTTGAAGCCACACAAAACAGGAGCCATCGGCCTTCAATGCACTTTTACCCCACTGTGTAGGTCAATTACGTTTAAAAGTAACCAAGGTGAAGATCTCCTTGTACATTTTACAAATAGCTATTTCAGAGAAAAAAACTTGTTGCTCGCCACAAACAAGCACCACTCTCGCCAGCAGAGCAGCAGTACCCGTAAAGGTCTCCATGCAGACTATAGCGCCAGACAGGATTCACTCAAACAGGACTTTCGGTGTAAGTTGCTACTTCAGCTCCCAGCTCAGCATCAGCTCCACACTCAAGGCGGTGCGTCTGCGCCCCCCTGCTATCCGGCACACAGAGAATGGCACCTGACCTCAGACCTGCACAACAGGGTAAGGGTCAGGAGAAACTTGGGAAAAAGCTTGCACTAGTCCTGTTCTTCTATAAAGCAAACTGCTTTTCAGCTTCACACCAGTCAGGCTTGGAAATAAAAGGCAGAGCCACGTGTGCCCGTGCCACAGCACCCAGGCAGCCGACGCTCTCCTCTCCAAGCAGCACAAGTCCTGGAAGTCAGCTGAACTTCTGGCATCGCTGCCGCTCGACAGGCCAGAACAGCCTGCAAACCAGGCGTCCCGCAGCTCCGGCTCCTCTGTTCCGTGCCACGAGCGCAAGACGCAAATGTGAACACAGCGGATCCTATTTAAAGGAATTTAAAGACGGATGACTGCACCACAGCTGACTGAAGGCTGCAGATATTCCTCCACAGCGATCGTACGGAGCTCTGCCCGCCAGCTCCTGAGCTCCACGCCGCAGGCACCTTGCTGCAGGCGGCAGCGCTGCGTCTGTTTAACCGCGCCCAGAAAGGCTGGGCAGCCCCGAACGGAAACGAACAGCCCTACATCCCACCGAAACCGCTCACGTATCCAGGAGCCGTGACGGAAATGAAAAAAGCACGGCAGGAAACAGCGCGAAGGAAAAGCGAACGGACGTGACCGATGCGGCGGGTCCGCCGCGTCCCCCCGGACGGGGGCAATGTCACAGGGGCGGCTCCTCCGGCAGCAGCGGCCCCGCGGCCGGGAGGGCGGCCGAGCCCGGGCGGGCGGGACGGCCAAAGGCACGGGGCGAGCGCAAGCGGCCGGTCCCCGGAGGTGACGGCCCTCGGGGCTCCCGGGCCCGGCGCAGCCCGCGGCTCCGCACCCTCCCCCGCGCCCGGGACACGGGCCAGTCCTTCGCCAGCGTGCGGGTTCAGGAGCCGGCGGCGCGACGGCCTCCGCGGGCCAGGCTCCCCCTCCGCCCCAAGCCGCGCACCTGCCGCCCCGCCGGAGGGAGCCGCGGCCCCGCGTACGCGCCCCCGCCGCGCTCACCTGGCGGCCCCTCCATCCCCGCGCCGGCCCCGCCGCCGCCCCGGGGCTCCCCTGCGCCTGACGTCAGCCTCTACGGAGCGCGCGGGAGGTCACGCCGCACCTGGTCCGGGAGCGCGCCCGCCCGCGCGCGCGCCCCCCGCCCCTCTTCCCTTCGCCGCTATCTCAGGGCCGTGCCCCGCCCCAGGGCCGCTTAGAGCCCCGCCCTTCTCCTCGCCGCAGGCCAATCGGCGCCCCGCCCCCCCTCAGGGCCGCAGGCCAATCCCCGCGCTACGCCGCGGTAACTTTCCCGCCCCTTCCGCGGCGAGAACCAATGATAGTGCGGCTACGCCCCTCCGGTCCCGCCCACCACGTGCCGTGGCGGGCGGCGGGCGGGCGCGGCAACTCCCGTCGCTGGGCCTCAGCCCGCGCAGGGCCCGGCCCGGCCCCCGCCCCCCGGTGCCGCTCCCGCTCCCGCTCGCAGAGCGCCCCCGAAGCCCCGGTGAGGGAGAAGCGAGCCCCTGCCGCTCCCGTTCCCGAGGCACGGACCCGCCCCGCGCTCCTGGAGGTAGGGCTCGGCCCGCGCCGCGCCTCAGCCCGCCCGCGAAGCACAGAGGCACGGCGGCGCGCAGCGGTCAATGTAAAACCATTTTTTTAATTCTAAATCACTTTCACAACAGTGAAAATTAGTGAACAGTAATGGTAGTGCACGAACCCAGCCGTTACGGGCTGCGTGCAGTCCGAGTACGAGGGGGGACGATACAAAAGCACAGCACGAAAAAGGCGGGAACAGCAGCGTTAACACTTCCAGACTATTTCAGCCTTGGGTTGCCGGAAAACACGCGTTCTCAGTCAGGTTTCTGCAGCCACCTCTGTCGAAATCCATTATGCCTCTCACCAATAGATGGAAAAAACCCCAAGCCATTAAAATTCTGTATTTTAAAACGTGTTAGTTAAATCAGTTTCAATACCTCTTGAACCTATTACAGCCACTTTTCTGTCCTCCTTCCCGGGAAAAGGCTGTGAACGGACACCCTGCTACTCCCTGGATAAGCTCTACTCTTCGCATCGGGTTTCTCAATAAAAAAAGGAGAAGGAAAACCATCCTTTTTACTATCATATGAACTTTCCCTTCTCATCAGCAGGTGGTGCTGCCCGCTCATGAAAGGAAGACAAAGCTGCAACATCGTCCTACAGGCGGTTGCTTACAGGAATGCAATAAAGCAGCCTTCCTCCTAGAAAGCATCCTAGTTACCACGTTACGCACTTGAGAAGAACCATACGCAGAAGTGACACTTCTCAAAAATGCCACACAACAAAACTTGAACTATTTATAGTTGAGCAATATGTTCTGACAGATTATCACCGAGTCCGGTATAAGTTTGACTAGATGTGGTAAAACACTGCAGAAGCTTTGCAACATTCTACTTGCCAGATGGAATTTTGGAGGTAGGCAAGTTAAACTTCAGTCACCCTCTCTCTTGATACCAAAAGTGAAGACTTTATAATTACATTTCTACAACAAATCATTAAGGTGTCCTGCCCAGGAACCTCATCCATAGACTAGAAAATCCCTAGCTCTTGAAACAAAATTTTTATGAGTTGATTTGTTTTGTCAGTTGTCTTTCTGTTGCCAGGGAAATCACAATATTCATCTTGCAGGAAATCAGTGATCTGAATCAAAATAATCTAAAAACAGTAAGAGAAAAAAATTGGAATTGCCTAGTCAGAGAAATATGACAACTGTTCATCTTGCTAGGGAATCTCTCATATCTGCTGTTCTGAAGGAACCTACAGAAATACATCAGGAGTACTTTTAAAGCTGTACATCCAACAGGATTCCAAAATGGCTACAGAGTGCTCACCTTCTGAAATATTTTCCCCTCAGCACAGAAATGGTTGTGGTCTCCTCTAGCACTTCAAATTAATCTCTTTGGTAGATACTGCAAAGACGCTTGCACTGTAGCCATTCTGCGGTGGCATGGCGTAGCTGTACACACCTGTAGAGAAAAGCTCTTCCAAATGTTCCCTACTGTGGCATGTGCTAGCAAAGGCACGATCTCATTTTTCCTCCTGTATGATTTTACAGTATGACAAGTTTAACCTCAAAACTCAGGTAAAGAGGCCTTTTTTTTCCCTCTGCCCAGATAAGCTGATCTCAGATCTGTAATAGGATTTTATTTGGAGTACATGACCTTGCGTAGAAAGTCTCAAAGCCCTGGGAAGAATAAATGTAGCTACAGCGACAGGGTTTGGAGGGGATTATCCATGAGTGCAGCCACAGGCTGCTGCGCAGAACCAAGGAAGACAACACTGTTTTGTCAGTGAGGAACTGGGCTGGGTGAGGCAGACAGGTGCGTCGTACTGTTCGGCAACCCCACCCGGCTCCACGACAAGAGAATCTTCCAGTGTCTGGCTCCAGCAAATTCAGACTTTAAAAAATTGCAGCATAAACTTGTATCCCTTCTTCTAAAAGCCATACGAACCGCTTCAGGAGGGGTTTTCCATCACACGCGGGAAATAAGAGCAGGAAAAGAAACCAGTCTCCAAACCTGGTTCCATTTGCATCACCTGCTGTGCCCAGAGTCTCAGTTTCCTGAAGAAGGCTGGATGCTGATGTGAAGACGTTAAATAACTTCCGCAGCTCTGGAGATCCCTCGTGGTTGCCGAGCAGGAGATACTGATCACGCTGCAGGAGCTGCCTTACCTGCCCCGTCTACCTTGGGGCAACTGTCTTTCACATAAACCTGGTGTCACTGATTGGCACGGGATTTCAAAGCAGCACTCCTTTTAGGAGCGGAGCTCAAAGCTAGGCCCATGGTTTGTGGCAGGAACCTGTTGTACAAGACAGCTGAGCTGAAATACGCTTTTAAACCAATGTTTAATTTCCAACTCTGGTGCAAAAATGCAAGATTTCCTCATTGTGCTGTGGTACCACCAATTCCTGAAGCCCATCATTAGCTACGGAACCAGACACCAAGAGGTTTAAAATGGGATGGGGATGCAGTTTGTAACTGTTTCAGTGGCCTTGCTGGCCATGAATATACAGAATAATGGAAAAGATTATGCAATCAACAGCCAGAACATTATCACCAGAGCCACAAACAGGAAGAGGCGGGATAGGAACTGCTCATCCACATATTGAGGAGTCCCTGGAACAGCTGGAAAACAGGAAGTAAAAAAACAGTTCAGCTCCTTCCTCGTCTCTATTATCATATATATTCTGAAAACAGTACATTCATAAATTGAAAAATATGCAAGGAATCTACCTGCTGAGAAACCGTTGCTATTTCCCACCCTCAGACTGGCCAGCCATACTGGAAGATCAGAAGGAAGAGAAGCATCAGCTCCCTGAAGCAGGGCTTGTGGTAAACCTGCCCATGACTCACGGCAGCAGGCAGCTCCAAGTGCTAGAGTGCAGGCAGGCTGCTCAGAGTACTTCTGGGGATTGTGCTGAGCTAAGGTCACTGCTTAGTTCACTACTGAGTGCTGAGCTAAGGTCACCATTTCCATCCTAAGGAACGTTACACCTCTACCTGAGCGCTCCTCCCCATCAAGGTGAAACATCTCTGAATAAGGAAATGGTGAAATGGTCAAAGCTGCATCTGTAGCCTTGACCAAGAGAACTAACGAAAAGCACATGAGCTCTAAAGCTCAAGCCATGCCTTTCTGGAGCTGCTGTACTGAATCCACAGATGGAAAGCAGATAATGGAGTTGGTTAAATTACAGCTGTGACAACAGCATGTATTTACATGCTCCTTAGCTCAGTCACACCTCCACACATACTTTCAGTGGACAGTGAAGTATAGTTAGTAGGCAAGTAGTTTGACCTAAGGATAGCACAGGTCCTTGGCAACACAAGTGTGACATGAATGTGCTTCTGTTTCTCATAATTCCTATGCCGTATGGAGATTTCCCAGGCCAAACATTTCACAGAGGAAGTCCAGAAAATCCTGGACAGTAGGTTTTTGTATTCAAAACAGGTAAGCTCAGTTTGCCTACAGTGCAGATGGAGAAAAGGTTTTTGAGAATTACTTAATTTTTACAAAGCAAGGCCACTACCTCAAGTAACCCAACAGTTTTTTCTTAATTAAAAACAATTAAATTATTTCACGTGAAAGTTATTTTTCCTTCTCATCTTTCAGGTAATAGTCCTTTCTTGCTGTTTTCAGAATATGAATCTCATTCATACACCCCTGCTGACTCCTTTTATTATTATTAGAAACTCCAGTCCAACTTGTCTCATTTGTCAGGGGCAGTCCACTGGAGTACCAGAGGAGACATTTGAATGAAAGGGGAGAACTCTCCAGTGCCACTGTCCCTCTCCAGTTCTACTCTCCTCTCAGGAGGGCCTTCAGCAAGTCACACAGAAGTGACAAACTAGCTTCTTAGATAAGCACTTGTACAAAAACCTGTAAGCCACAGACTATGTTTTCTACTGGGTGTTTTCCCTCATTTAGTGTCTCTATCTACAACACTGATTTACTTTACTGTTCATGAAGTTTTGTCATTTAGCAGATTATTTGTTTAAAAGTTACAAAGGAGTCTGTAAAATATCTTTGTGACAGGACTCTTGGAGAAGACAGGATGCATGGTACCTGGAGGAGGTCGCCCGTCGTTTATGTTGAATGCTGTGGCAAATATACCAAAGGGAAATGCCCCAATTCCGAATGACATTTGGAAGCCACCATCGCCAAACCCAAAGCCCTGGAATCCCTGCAGAGAACAAAGCAGCAGAAGAGAGAAAAAAAAAAAAGGTACCAATTATTTAAAACCTATTTCAGAATATTTTGTAAAAGTGCAGACATTCCCTCTTACTGGCTTTCCTACAGCTGAAGGAGTATCATGCTGCCTGTCATCTTTCAGCCTGCCACACTATTGTTAAACACCTCTGTAGTTCCCCTGGTTTTAAAATGTTTCACACAGGAGCAAACTTGCCAGACAACCCAAAAGTTTGAGAAAATGAAAACAGTAACTGCAGTTCTTGCTTGAAGGCCACAAATTAACAAAAGCGTTTTTGTAACATTTCTCAACTTAAACTAGTATGTATCTGACAATATATCAAATACAACATTACCAATTCTATTTAGAAAGTCTTAAAAGATATTACTAGTTCTGTATTAATAGCTATTAGCCATATAAGAAAGGCATTGTAAAAAAAAATCTGCATTGATTTTCAAGATACACGTGCATAATTTAAACATTCAGTAAAGTGATAAATTGCCAGTGGAAGGCATAGAGCATTATGGGGAAGAACAGCATCAAAAAAAAAAAAAATTACCAGGGGGACTCAAATTAAGGTGGCATATAAAGTCATCTGGGGTAGGAATGCAAGACATATGGAAAGGAGGAAAAAAGGAGGAGTTGCAATGCAACATCAACCCCTACGGGATCCAGAGAAAAATTCCACATCAAGTCAAAAGATAAGTCTTCTGACTCAAGACGAATCCTACTGTATAAATGCAATGTACTATTTGAAAACCAACTGTATATGACCAAGTAGTTGCATCGCGTTTAAAAATTGTGGAGAGCCATGTTCTGAAATCCAGCAAACTGTTGTCTGGTCTCAGAATTAAAACAGTGATACCAGTTCTGAAAAACCCTCTGGTCTATCACCTCCAAACAGTGGGACGACAAAGATTATTCCACTCATATAATATAAGCCTGACATTTCTGGGTTGACCCTTGATTTGAGAAGTTAGTCTTTTGACTATGACCTTTCAAGTGTTTTGCTATTAACTATCAGGGACAACAAAACGTCCTGCATGGCAGGTCCTGCGCCTGTGGGAAAGAGGAGGGCAGCATCTCCACTGCTATGTCTTCATTCCAGGTTCCTCTGACTTAACCAGCACCAGCTAAAAGGTTCAAACAAGGTATAGCAGCTGATTTAATAAGAAGGCAACTCCCTCGTGAGACAGAACAACTGGGCTCCCAATGCATTCAATACAGAAACGTTCCTTAATCACGCCCAGCAGAGCTGTTTGCTCGAGGCATGAGGTATACAAATGCTCTCCAAGGATCCTAGGCTGAGTTACACGGAAATATGCAATTGTTTCATCAGGCCACGCTCACTGCCATCATGCTGAAGAACACTGTGGTCTGTCTTACTGGCTACGCCCACTGTCTGGACAACCTATGCCAGCTGCTGTTTACATTCCATCTGTGTAATCCCCTCAACAAACCCACAGGTCCCTCTTTAAATCAAGACGTATCCACAGACATCTGCATTATTTTGCTTGTTATGCCCTGGTACAGTAACATCCCATAGAGATGCTAGAAGCAGGTCTTGGTGCCAAAAAAGTAAGTTCACACATGGATTATATATTTCCATCACAGGTACAGTTTGACAGAAATATACTTCCGCAAAGAATTTTCAGAGCAAAACGTTTCTTGTATTTATGCATGGAGAACAATCAAGTCTGAATCATTTCCAGTGATGCCACACAGCGCTGTTTTCGTGAGTCACGATTCAAGTTAGCCCATTCTTTGGGATGCTAAAGGGCACTATGGGAATGGAGTTTTCTGCCACACCACAGCTATCAATTATTCATAAACAACCTATTGAGGATGAGCAAGAAATGTAAGCTATAGGATTCTCACACAGGATCTTACACACACATTGTGTCCCCCAGGATGAATACCATCAATAAAAACAACTTATCTGCTCGAGCTTGTTTTTTCACTTACCCCTCTGTTCTCTGGTTCAGGTCTCTGTCCTTGGGGTCGTGGTGGAGTTTTCTCTCTGCAGGAAGTTGTGAAGTTAGCTCAAGTGCAGGATACATGACAACAGTATCCGCAATAGCCTGGCTAACAAGGCAGATCGAACGCAGAGCATGCTCTCACAGGGCCATGCTGCAGCAGAGCTGCGGGTAGCGTGCGAGCGAGCAGACCACCCAGCTTATGGACCCTCAGCATCACAGCACTGAATGAAGATACTGCACTTTGGAATAAGAAAGTCTCACTGCAAAGGCTAGAAACTGAGGACATCAATATTTTATATAAGCTTCTCCAGTCACATAACATGCATTGCAACCTGCTACTTGCAACTGGTAATTAACATCCAAATCAAATTAAAATAAATCGCCAGTTGTACAAGAAATAAGGTGTGCAAACCCAGGCCCTGAAAAAGCCAGAAATATTTAGCAGAAATGTCAGTTGTCTTTTGACAAAGTATTTAGAATTGTGATAATTTAATTTGATAATTTAATCTTTAGTTTTCACACAGTAACGGTTGTATTTAGGTTTCTTACCTGGGGTCCTGTTGCCCAGTGCTACCTCTTCCATACAAAGGAATAACTTTATCTCGACTGATTCCTGCTTTGCATACAGGACACACTTGTCTGTTTGGCCTGGTCTCTAGCCACTAAAAGAAAGGAAATTATGAGAAAACTAGTAAAAGACCATGAAAAGAGCAGCACGCAAAGCTCACTTGCAGCCAGGTAGAGACGTTAGCAGTTTCTCAGAAAGCCATGGAACAAAACACTTTAGTAAGCGTGAAGTACTCTCTAAAGTGGAGTTGGCATTTTGGCTATTTGGCTATTGTTCTAGTACGATCCACTTGCTGATGTGTACACATTCAGAACTGCACTGGAGTGAAATATGAAGAAATTAACTACCAACAGTCCTGCGTAGGCCAAGGGCTCCTTTCATCTATCTTTTCTATAAGGGTACCATAACGTAAAACACTACATAGGCAAAGAGAAGTACTCTCAGCACGTAAGCCTGCAAACTAAAACCCTGTGAACTGCCTACAGTTATTCTCCTACCAAAACTGGGTACACTGTGTTTAAGACATTCAAAACTGTGAGGCAAGTAGAACAGAATCTAAGTTTTCTTTTTGCCAAAAGAGCAGATTGCAAGGTGTTGCACATGAAGTTGCATTTGCGGGTTGGTGATTGCCCTGGAGAGAAAGAAGCGCATTTGAAAAGAGGGAGATACTCCAGAGAACCGAGGGCTTTACTGAATAAGAGGCTGATGAAAGACAACGTAAAAGGAAACCCCGGCTTACCTGGTGTAAACAAGGCCAACTGTGAGCATTCCCAGGACAATTTGTTCACAGAGCAGAAAAAGAGAGGAAAATAGAATGAGTTACTGACAACTCGATCCAACCAATGTATAAAGTGTACCACAGATGGCACGGCTTGCAGACAACAGAATCCTGGAATCCAGCTAGGCTCGTTCTATAACCTTCCATTAAAATAATTTTTGAAAGCACAGACCAAGACTGATCTCCACTGGTCTTGTCAGGTTATGCAATCTAAGTTAGTTGCTAAGGTGATTCTCTGCATATCACCTTTGATTCCTGGGTCCTCCTCCATAGAAAGGCCCATACAGAGGCATAATTAATCTCAGTGTTTACTGTACAGATTTTCTCTTCTGATACCATGAAAAGATATCCCTGAGCTAAGATGCAAATGAGGAAAATGTCTGTAATGGGACTTCAAGATCGTAAAAGCAGTCACGCAAGCGACATTTAGCTAAATTATCAGCCACGTTCACAGAATCATGGAATAATTCAAGCTGGACAGTACTTCAGGTGACCTTTACTCCAACCTGACGCTCAGAGCAGGGTCAGCTATTGAGATCAGACCCAGTTGCTCAGGACAGAGAAATTCCCATTATATAGAACTACTCTTAAGATTAAATCAATGTGGCAACTTAAAAAAGGTCAAAGGCAAACAAGCAAGCTACGAGATAAAACTGCTAAGCAGCCATTTGCTTTCAAAGTGGTCTTGACAACACTATTCAGACAAGATATATGCTATTTTTTAAGGTTCCATTCTTCCAAATCCTTTTGTGCAATAATTTAATCTAAACTAATCTTATCTTAATATGCCATCAGCAAGTGATTTTCCATCTCCTCCTAGAATAAAAAAACGGATTTTCAGGTGTTAGACACATTTACACAGAAGAAAAATGCTCTTTTAGGACTCATTATTAAAGAGCATAATTTAACCTACTATGTAAAATAAACCAAAAAACCCCACATTTGGCTACGTCAATCCTTAATAACTTCTTAACATTCAAGGAAGAGTATATTCTAGATCACGTTACCCAAATAAGAAACGCTGCATGCTTATTATATTTGTGCGATACATTCCCAAGTCAGATCAAAAAAATGAAAAGTTAGTATTACAACTACTGTAAGATGGGAAAAGAGAAATAGCCCTCATGTAAGAGCTTGCTTTTTTTTTTTTTAAATGGTTTCAAAGGAAAAAAGAGCCAACTCGTAGGAAGTATAAAAACTACAGTTTGGCCTCCAGAACCTAGTTTCAGATGCAGGTTTTGGTATGCACAGGTTAGAAAGGAACTTAGGTCTGAATAAGATACTCGTGCAAGACCAAACAGCACAAGTAAAATGACACACATAACCAAACGGTATCGGTGAACACTGAACTGTCTTATGTGGGGTTGCATGTTTGTTTGCTTTTATAAAACAGTCCAGAAGTACAGGAAGTTTAAGATGCAAGAAACCCACTCCCTGGAACATGAGTGGAGAAAAACAGCTGAGGAGCAAAACCAAACTGCTCTTAAAGTAAAACCATGGTCCTTACTCATTTTATACAACATGTTTTATTTGACATCTAGAATTACAGAAATCATAGGCTTTTGTGATCAGAGAGATACACGGTGTCCTGGTTTATCTGTGGGGGCTTGAGTACTTACCAGAAGAGGTGTCCACACAAGCTGATAACCGCATCCTTGGCAGTGTCTAAACAGATGTTACATTCAAAAGTGTTGTCCTGATTTGTATTTTCCCCAGCACCGTTACTGCTACTGCTGCCGCTGGTTCCTCCAGTACTGGAGTTCTTTGTTGATGTAGAAGTCGTGGGTCCTTTGCTTGCCATCCTCAAGAGCTACCCAGACACAAGGTCACGAAAATTTTTCTGTTGGAATCCTAGCAGTGAGAAAGGGGAAAAAAAAAACAAAAAAAAAACAGAAAACACAACTTCTTGGCATGGTAACATTGCATTCTTGCCCTGTTCCAAACTGGTAGTGATTTATCTAAGAAGCACTCGAATCCTATTGTTGATGGTTTTAGTTTAACATAGCCAAGAGGGATCTTTTTTTAGAAACTAAGCTACTTTAAAGTCCTGTAGTATGACCTGGCTTATGACCTGTATTTTAAAGTTACTGATAAGCAACTGAGATCCACAGCCAAAATAAAACCATTGTATTTTCTTGTAAGTGCCATTTGCTAGGAGAAGAATGAGCTGACCTCAATTCCAAAAATTCGTTCCAAGTTATAACTGTGAGTGCAGTCTGAAATAGGATTTAATCATGAAGCAATTCACCGTTTGGACAGACTGACTTAATGCACAGTTTTAAGTTCAACGTTCATTAGTTTGGAATATTAATGATAATAATGGCAAGCAAAGGTGGCTTAGTACTTGATTAGTCTCCTCAGCAGTATATTGCTGCTATCACAGCAGTGTGTTGATATGACTATCAAACATTTCTAGTACTTTCAAACAATCAAATATTTCTAATCTAGTATTAATGGAGAAGTACTAAAATTTTTACTTTAATGTGCTTTAATTTTACTTACATGCTTTCATCTCTCATTATCATCATATTTATCAAAGAACACCGTTTATTTCATTTCAGTAGCAACAACCTCTACAGTCTAATTCCTTGAAATGCAAATTCTACAGTACCTAAAACTTTGAGACTAAGGACAAGGTGTTTACATTTCCAGAAACAGACATTTTACCAGTACAAGATTTTTAATCCAAGACCTAAGACTTTCGGCAGTTATAGAAATTAATTCACCAAACCAAAAATGTTAAAAATATTCCACTGTGCTTGTGGAAGCAAGCTCTGACATCATGTTGCTGCTGTAGGGATATGAATACTTTGATAAGGTTATGAGAAAGAAACGGGTGATTATCTGAACTTTTTACAAGTGTACAAACAATTAATCATTTTAAAAGGGCAGCATGCATTTTTCAGAAGCTAATTTCTTTGCAAACTTACCCCACAAGCATTAAAGGCTTTCCTCAGTGTTCCCTCTTTGAAGCAGTACTGAAACACAAGTGCAACGCAGCAAAATAAAGCCTCAGTATCTCTAGCTGTTATGGCCAACAGCTTTTTCATACAATACAATCCCACTGCAGAGTCAAGAAAGCATCATACTCCAGCCTCATGAAGGTATTGCAGTGAAGACACTCAATTACAGCAAGTGAAATATATTTTTGCAGAGCTTTTTCACTCAGTTACATCATTTCGCACAGTGCCCCAGAAGGGCAGCTTTGTAGTCACACATGCTGCAAATTCAACATACATTGCTTTCAGCACTGCTGACTCTTAGCATTTCACACCATGACTTCATTTATACTCAGCAGCAACACAGTTCATTGTACAAAATTAAAATTCATGTTAGTTCAAGGCAGATGGAAATGCTACCAGCCTACAAACTATATGCTAAAGAGGCTTGGATTTTTCACACATCCTTACTACCAGAATCTTCAGCCTATCTTGCTCAGCAACACATTGTAAAAAAATACTAGCGTCATTTTATGGAATGGGCACAAGAAATGTCTGT
Organism: Tetrax tetrax; assembly: GCA_009806455.1. Classification (NCBI taxonomy): domain Eukaryota; kingdom Metazoa; phylum Chordata; class Aves; order Otidiformes; family Otididae; genus Tetrax; species Tetrax tetrax. Next base: position 20,389 of record WHYT01016619.1, on the reverse strand, counting down.
CTCACAACACCAGGAAAACATGTAGAAGAGGCAAATAAATGAATTTGTGTCCCTAAAACCAATGTGAAAAAAAAAAGGGTCCTTTTTTTCAAATTACATTCCATGTATTCAACCCCAGAAATCTGGAGACTCATCAAAAGGATAAAACTGTATCTTCACAAACACCTAATTAAAAAAAGAAATCTTAGCTTTTAGTAACTATGAAAAATAAATAAATCATTAAGTTATGAAGAATGATGATGGAGAAATCCATAAGAATATCAGTAATGTAATAGAATAAAGATGGCCAAGACAGAAGAAAGATCAAAATTATATAACATAACAGGCATGGAATCTACTCCCCTAGAAGAAGGTCATTCCTTAGTCTGTACTGGGATTCTCTCCTAATTATTTCTCCATGGACTGACTGGGCCTGATAACCTATTAGGATATCACCAATTTAAAATATCAAAAATAAATCAAACCACAACAATAATCAATCTTATTCTGAAAAGCCTTTTCAAACATTTGCTTTTGTCTCTGGAATACTGTTTAACATAACTTGGTCTGTAACAAGTGCTGTTGGGGTCTGTTCATCTGCAGATCACACTGTACCTATGCAAAGGAGCAAGCACGAAACAGCACCCAGTGACTAAACTTACATTTGGCAATCATACATTGTGTTGCTTGTAAGCGTAGTCTGTGAATGCTAAAGTAGTACTTCAGCTGCAAACTCAGCTTGTTCCAAGTGTAGAACAACCTCAAAACTGTCAACATGTCACTTAACTACTTAAAACTCTGCGACAAAAAACTTTTTAGGGAAAAAAAAAAATAACAAAAATAATCACCAAACCACAAGCAAACCACAAACTAAAAAAAAAAAAAAAAAAAAAAAAAAAAAAAGAAAACTGATATAACCAGTTGGGTAATAGCGCCTGAACATTTTCCTGGTTTGGAGTGTTATGTAAAACAACAAATGCCCTTTAAGTGGGTTAACCAGGTTAGCAGCAAAACATAAAAATAAAATAAAGTAGCGATTATGTGTTTTAAGAAGTGATAAGCAATTCCCAACGGGGGAAAATAAAAATAGTGTCATGTACCAGAAGTTAACGCTTCGCAACCGTACCTAGAGGCAGGCATGTATCTAAGGCGGAACAGGCGCTTCTCCTCGCAGGGGGCTTCAGCCTCGCCGCAGGACGGGGGGGCCGGCACCAGCAGGCCGCTCAAAACGGGGATTTCGGTGGAAAACCCTCGCAGGCGGCGCCCCCCGGGCCGGAGCTCCGGCAGCGAGGGCGGCGGACAGCGGGCCTGCCGGGGCGGGACAGGGCCGGGGCTGCGGGACCAGCACCGGGCGGGCCGAGGCCGGCGCTCCCCCGCCTCTCTCGCTTCAAACGGGCGCAGGCGGCTCCGGCCTCCCAGCGGCCCCCGGGCACGGCTCGGCCCCCGGGCACGGCTCGGCCCCCGGGCACGGCTCGGCCCTGGCCCGCTCCTCAAAGCGGCCGCCCGGCCTCGGCTCCCCCCTCCCTCCGCCACCAGCCGGGATCCGCTCGGCTCGGCTCGGCTCACCGGCGGGTCTCGCCGCTCCCCCGCAGCAACCCCGCGCCGCGGAGCCGCTCCCTTGCCAGCGGCCGCCGTCACCTGATCGCCCGGAAGCCCGGCCCTGACGGAAGGGAACCGGCCTCCCCGCCGCCGCGCTGGGCCGCGGGGCCGCGTTCCGCCTTGGGCAGCGAGCGGTTGGCGCTGCCGGGCTGCCCTTCCTTCCCCCGGGCCCCCGAACCGGGCAACCCCCCGCCCCCGGCCGGTTGTTACCTCGGCGAGGGCTGAGGTGGATTCAGGCACCACCGCCGTAAGCCCTGCCTGCGCGCTCCCTGTGCGTTTCAGCTCCGTTTCTATCGCAGTTTCGCTGCCTGCTCATTGTGAGGTGTTGCGGGGGCGGTGTCCAAACGCCTGCCTCTGAAAAGAGCAAAAAAAAAACTACAAATCGTCAACGGCAGGAAATGTTCGGCCCAAACAGGGAAGGAGGGAAGGAAGGAAGGCAGGCAGCAGCTTTGAGGGAAAGAAATTGTTCAAAAGTGTAGGCAGAGCACTCAGATCTGAGCAGAGGAGCATCTCCGGGATGGGGACGGAGAGCTTTATACAGGTATTTACACAGCTGTGAGAGACCACGGAGGTGGAGAGAGGGGCAGAAGGGAGGGCGAGGAGGGGACCTGGTGCCTGAAGGAGAGGTCAGAGCTGAGAAAGGTAACCGAGGAGGCACCTCTGAGGGGTTTTGTCCCTGCTGTGGGGACACTGAGGCAGGAAACGGGGCAGAAGTGCTTGTTTTACACAGTGGAGAATGGGTGAACCCTAAACCAAGGCCTCCCACTAAAGGCAAGTCTTACGAGTAGTTAAGGTGAGAAGTGGAGGGAGGTTAGTGCCAAGGGAGCCTGTCAGAAAGAGACCGAGGATGTTGTCTCGTGCCTGTCTGCTGACTGGGGTGGCTTGAGACTACACAGCTCCAGCGTGAAGGGTTGAACGTGCAAGCTGGGAAGTGTTCAGCAAGATAAAAACACCGCTGTACTGAGCCTTCATACCGTTTTCAGTAGCACATAAGCTTGGCAAAACTCATGTCAAAGTGGTCCGGCAGCTCTGCTGGAATTGCCATCCACGTTGATGTGTCATGCTGGAAAATTTGTGGTTGAGGTGAAGATGGAGATAATATCTGAAAATGATTAGGGCATTAGGACACATGTTGTAAAGCTGGCCTACAACATTAGAAGTGTATTTGCTGTCTGTGAACATTTCTCTAACAAAGCAGGCTATCTCATTTTCAGCAAGACAGTAAAGCAGCATGGTTTGGCAAAACTTCAAGGCCAGGCTGGATGGGGCTCTGAGCAACCTGATCTAGTCAGGGAGGTCCCTGCTTCTTGCAGGGGGGTTGGACTAGATGACCTTTGAAGGTCCCTTCCAACTCTAACCATTCTATGATTCTATGATTCTAACTTCAGCATTCAAGCAAAAATTTGGCATCTTGGTGTAGTATTAGATTAATAAGAAGTTAACAAGGCCCCAAAGGTATAAATGGTATCCCCCAGATGCTGATTAAAACAAAGATGAGTTTCTGAAACTTGACCAGCTTCTACTAGTCACAATGTATATCTACAGTCAACAGAATTTCAGTATAAAGAGTGAAAAAAAATTGGTTTCTGTTATTTTAATCATGGGAATAAGTAATGCCCTGAACAGTCTTTATTGTTTGGGTATCAAAAAGCAATCTGAAAAGAAAAACAGTTTCTGCTTAGACAACACAGCTATGGAATATTTTCACTGCTCAGTGATAATTTTAACATTTTATTTCTCTTTTAAGTCTCAGAATGGAGTGATATTACTATGCATTTCTATAACTGCTTATTTACAGTACCTCTCTTCCGCTTAGAGCAACTGTTGTCTTTTTAAAATGGAAAAGATCCAGAGACAAGCAATGAGTAAGACTGGATTAATGGAAAGGGTGGTATACAAGAGGAGAATCTTGTTTACAGCTAAGGTGAGCAGGAGGGGAACAGACTCATTTAAAACCGTAGGTCAGCTGGGGAATATAGATGGGACATTCAGATATACTCCCATCAGCAAAGAATAATTACATTGAATGGCAATAATAAATGATGCAAGGGAATACTTTCCTTAGAGAAACTAAGAAATCAGCTGTCAAAGAGCATAAGATCAAAAGATCATGTGCATAATGGAGATAGAAATATAATTTATATTTATGTATATTCTAATGGTGATATGCGTATCATTCTCAGTGTAGCTGGTAGCCAGTAATTGCTTAGAGTAAGAAAAACCTTGTGCCCTGGTTGCCAGTTCATTCTCATGGTGTGCATGAGACTAAATCACGTTGATTTATTCACTTTTTCATTATCTAAGTCACATAATGTTGATATTTATGGTGCACACAAGCCCCCTTCTAAAATTCTCAATTCTGAAAGTGATACATATCTCAGGAATCCAAGTCCTTGAAGCGTTTATCAGTATTTTTCTCATCAATTCTTCCTGGTTTACTCTATTTTCAACTCAAGGGTATCTTATTTCAGTATTAAATCACATTTAGGAATACTCTTCCTTCCTTGAAATTTCCATGCAAAAGAGGTCCTATCTGGCTGTGGCTTTTTGCCTTTGTTCAGCAAGAGCCATTTCCAAGAGCTTCTGCTCACTTCACTTTTCTGGTTTCCATACCACACCAGAAATGTGGGAGACCATACAGCTATTTCTGGTATCTGACACGCATTCGTCTCTTTTTTCTGGATTGTATCTCTGGAAACTGCCATATTTCAAAGAGTAGGCCCATAAGCACACTGAACTTTGCCTGTTCTCCTTGATTAAAATATGCTTCAAAGCATCTGGTGCTTGACATCTGTGAAGGCAAATAATCAAGCTGACACATGGTCACAATCTGTTACAAAAATCCCCGTGCCTCTATCAGCCAGTGAGAAGGAAATGCCCAGAAGAGTATCGTTAAGCCAAGTGAAAGATCTGCTAAGGCAAGTTGGTTAAGAGCGCTCAACAGAACATCTTCCACACAATCTTGAGGCTTTTTTGAGTTAAAGATTTAACACCTTTTTGGAGGTTAGTTTGTTATCCTTGCAGTTTTTGTATTTAAGGACAAAGCAGTTGCTAAAGGCAACTCCAGGCAGAGGAGATGCACATTTTCTTTCCCCTGCCAGAGGTGGGGAAATCCGATGCTTTTTGCCTGATACATTTTATGTATCTTAATTAAATGTAGTATCTTTTCTCAACTGCTTTTGAAAGACAACTTTCTGCAGCAGATGGATCCCATCCTATCTCATGCTTTCATGGTAGAAGATTTTTGTGCTGTCTATGCCATAAGAATGTCTGACTCTCCACTGAAAACTTCATTTGAGTGCTGTCAGTCAGTACGTCTGAAGCAGACAAAATGTTAAGTGCTGAGAATTTTATTCCAGTTGCTCAGTCTTTCAAAATCCTTTTTCTTTAATGCCAAGTATTCTCTCTTTCTCTACAAACACAAAAGCAATACAAGCTTTCTGGTATAATTGGTGTGTTTTTCACTCTTATTTTGTGTAAGCTCTTTACATCTGAGAAACATTAAGGTATTTGCCTGTACGGCACACGTGAAAGGAGGCTGCTCAGTAACAGATGGACACGAAAACAAGCAATGTTTATTTTTAGCAACTTCCCATCCGTGGACACTGCTCTTCTCCGTAGCACGAACCCAAAGAACGGGCGTTGGGAAGCAGCGGTTGGGGCACCCGGGTCCCCTTGCAGCCCTTCTGGGGTTTCTCAGCATGGGCGGCACTGGCACCGTGACCCGCCGCGGCAGCACTGTCTGCCCTGCTCTCCTCTGGAGGGCTGGAACAAATATCCAACATAAATATTCCTTTTTCACAATATCTCTCAATTCTGCATATGACACCCAGTTCCTCACAGTTCCTTCTATTTATATGACTGTCAAAGGCTTTCTTCTTTTTTGGGAAGACTTGGCCTGCAGTGCACCACCACCCCTCAGATTGCCTCCCCCCAGCTTTTCCCATGAGAAGAGCCTTCACTCGGCGTCTTTCACGGAGAAGTGAAGAAACCTCATTCGGGAAGACCTGGAGGCACCCATCGCCCAGCGCCTCCCGCTCCCCTCCCCGCCATCTTGTCGGCGGCCGCCCCGGAGGCCTACAGCCCCCAGCATGCCCCGCGGCCGGCCGCCTGCACTACAGTGCCCAGCGCGCCATGCGGCTGCCGCGCCTTCAAAATGGCGGCGTCCAGGGGCGGCTCGGACCCGGACCCGGACCGGGACTCCGACTCGGACTCGGACTCCGACAGCAGCGGCGAGGCGGCCGCGCGGTTCCGGGAGGCCGCTTGGGACTGCGCTGCGCAGGCGGCGGTGCGGACGGAGCCGCGCGGCGGTGAGGGTCGGCGGCCAGCTAAGGCTCTGCTCTCCCGACCCCACCAGTGTGGGCCGGGCCCCTCCACAGCATCTCCTGGCCCGGAGCTCTCCCGGGGAGCGGCGGTCGGGCAGGGGCACCTCTCAGCCGCGGTGCTGGTGTCACAGCCAGGCCGCTTCAGGAGCCCCCGGCGCCCGGAGGTGCCGAGCAGGGGCTCTGGGAGGGGGCTCGGCCCAGCCCAGCCGGGCAAGATGTCTGCTACGGCCTGGGCCGTGGGAAGTTTCCCTTTCCCCTCGTAACTGTTTTCCCCCAAAGGTGGGCGTGGATTGTCTTTCGGGCATAATTCTTTATGCTATAAAATTACATGTGCCGAAAGGGGGATTAAACAGGTCCTGGTCACGGGCCTTTTAAATTTGCCTTTACTTCTTCCTTTGTCAGGTGGCCTTAAAAAGGATCAGTTACAGCCTGCTCAGCCTAGCCTAAGGTATTTTGCTTCTGGTTTTAGACTTACGTTTCACTGAAGAAAAATTCAATATATATTGTATTTGTGCTACTTAAGTTAATGCCTTGTAATGCTTCCTACTGTTAAGGCCTATTCTGTTTTAGGAGTTGGTCCGACCATAATCTGAACTGATGCTTAAATTTGAAAAAGCAAGTAGGTTTTTTTTAAAGTACATTTCTCATTCTTCTAGCAGGAGGGGAATATGGAAGTTGAAAATATATTACTACTGTCAGTTACAGCATTAGTTTCAAGTGTCAGAAATCTCTCAACTCTGCAAGTGTCCCATGAAGGAATTAGTACAGTTACATAATACTTTTTTTTTTTTTTTTCTTAAAAAAATGTTGCAATTGCAAACACTTGTTGGCTGGAAAGCAACACCTGAATTGGTAGTCTTGCAATGGAGGTGGTGCTGTCCTCTCTAAGTTTGCACCGTTTCTATAGGCTCAGTTCTGAAAGCTGTCAGCCAGGCAACTTGATAAAAGCCTCTCTCCTGGGGCAGGTTTTGCAGGAATTGTGGCAGCATGTACAGGAATTATATGTGAGAGAAGGGATGTTCTGATGTAACTTACTTGCATTTGTAGGCTATTTCAATGATGAAAATAATCTGATTATTAATTATGATGGGGGATGGCCAAATAATGTTTAGGTCTCTCTTGGGAACTGAACTCTTACTAAATGAGCTATTTTCCATCTTTCTTAGTGGTCTTTTCTATCAAGTATGAATTGATTACTAGAGGACAGGAGACTTTACAGTCCCTTATCTCTTGTTTGGGTGAGAGCACTGGGTGTTATTGGCCTTGAAAGAGATAATGATTGTTCTTACTTTAAACAGGCGTGAGGTCAATGGTCATGATGAGGATGGAAATGAGCTACAGACAACACCAGAGTTCAGAGCACACGTTGCAAAGAAACTGGGAGCAATGCTTGACGGGTATTTGCATCCTATACTTAAAAAGTTTGTTCTACGGGTGAAGTACACCAATACTTTTGGGAGCTAAAAGCAGGAAATTAAAGATCTGAGTGCAACTTGGATATGGAGGAGAAATTGTTTTTCCTCTTGTCTTCATCGTTCCTGTATTTAATGCAGACTTCTTGTATTCTGTGCAATAACCTGGCCTGTGTGCTGTGCCCATCTGGTAAAGATGCCCTGAGAAGCACTATCTGTCTCTGTTTGCCTCTGTGGTGAATGTGTTGTGGGGAAGAAAATGTAGAATTGGGGTGCCTTAGCACTTTAATCATTTAAAGGCCAGCATGAGAATCTTCAATTTATACTTGCAACCTAAGCCAATACCTGATTCAGGGTTGTGCTGGCAGTATGCCTCTGACTGGGTTGCTGCTGTCTTTATCGTGTAGATATGGCCCCGGAACTAGAATTCCTGGTGTTTAGAGTTGGCTTTAGAAACACTGCTTTTAAGTCGTTCCTACGGCATGCGTTGCTAAGGAGAGAAGGCATAGTCTGCTCTGAAAGCAGGGAGGTGAGACTGCTTCACTAAGAAAAAAGTAAGAATCTGTGTAATCTATAGTCTTGTTTCCTAGAAATATCCAACTTTAGCTCAGTTTGCACAAACCTGTCTAAGATTTGACTGGGGTTTTCTGTTTAGTTTCATCACTGTCTTGAAGGAGTCATCAGGACCTTCAGAAACTTCTGTGCAACAGTCTGACTCTGGAGATGATGGTGAGTTCTAGTCACAGCCATTGTGGTTGTAGTAGAATCCCAGAATGGTTTGGGTTGGAAGGGACCTTCAGAGCCCACCCAGTCCAACCCCCCTGCAAGAAGCAGGGACATCCCCGACCAGAGCAGGTTGCTCAGAGCCCCGTCCAGCCTGGCCTTGAATGTTTCCAGAGATGGGGCATATTGTGACATTGTTAGTTAAACGATGTCAAGTGGGGTGGATCCTGGCCGGTGCCAGTTGTACACTCAACTGACTAATAAGGATTTGCAGTAGAAGAATTCCAGTTAGCTTCAGTGAAAGCTGTTACTTTGATGTTATGATCTCTGTGCCCTATCTCCTCTCAGGTTGTTAGTCTCAAATAACTGCTGTCAAGCACTATAGCAATGCATTAACAGCAGTGAGGCTTCACAGGGAGGTTGCTGTTGATTGCTTTCACTTCTGTTTTATATTGTGGCTAAAATTCCTTTTTACATAATTTAGGTTTTCGCCTTTTCTCTTCCTCTGTCCCCGGAGACTGTGGGAAATCAGAGCCTTGCCCTATGGCGAGGAGGAGGAGACAGCCATCTAGCTCCAGGTGAGGTGGTGTCAGCTGTTTTGCTCCCAAAGTACTATTGCATCTCACATTTCAGAGGCAGCTGGGACTCTTGCAAGGGAATAGGAAGCTGAAGAGCTTGAGAAGGGTGCATTTCTATATTTGACTAGAGCAGATTTTTTTTTTTTCCCTAGTGCTGGGGAACTATAAATGTTTGGGGGAGATTTCTTGCCACTCCTAGCATGTGTAAAGAACACCTTAGCCTTCACACTGGTTAAATGCTAACTGTAGGTGTTGAAGTCTTGGAGCCGCTGGGTGTTTATCAGGTGTTCCCGTCTTGGATTACTCTGCTGTTTGTGCCTTGAGTGAATTCAAGGCAAAAGTGTAACATAACTTCCTTGCCTTTTGTTACTTTCCAGTGACACGGACAGTGACCAAGAGTGGCAAAGGTGCCAGGAGGCTGCTGTGTCAGCCGCAGACATTCTGAAGCAAAGTGCTTTTCCTGCACTGTCCCAGGATTCCAGCCGGGATCAGAGTCAGGGTTATGTAGAGCACAGCCAGAAAAAAAAGAAGAAAAAGAAAATTAGGGGAGAGAACAATATTCAAGAGAAAATAATAGACTCAGCAGAGTGTGACCAGATGAGCAAAGATTTGCCACGGTTGGTGTCTGCAAATGGACAGCATAAGAGAAGGGACAGCAGTCATACAGAGAACTCAGTGTTGCCAGGAGTCGTGAAGAAGAAAAATAAGAAGAAAAAAAGAGAATGAGGATTTTGCTCTGCAAGTGTCAGGTGACTATGATGGATGAAGGATGCTAAAAAAAAAAACAAACCAAACAAAAAAAAACCTCAAACAAACCCAAACCGAAAAGAGTTGCTGCAGATGAGGGGAAAATTAATTGGCAAAGCTTCTGTTCTAAAAGCTCAGTGGCCTGAAAGTCTAATTAAGTGACTTCCTATGTTGTTGGCATCCCCTGGGGAAGGGAACATTGTTCTCCCAGCACAGCAGTTATCTATGCTGCTGCTTATGCAGACCTAGTGTGAAAGGATTAAATACTGTGCACAGACTTGTGTGACAGAGGGATGTAAACATAGCTGCGTCCCTCCTGGTCTGTTCCTTCACAGCATGAAACCACATCTTGTGTCCTGGAGAAAATATGATGAATTTAATTTGGTTTACATGGCAACAGGTGATCAACTCCTTTTGCCTCGTCCTCGATGTCTACTAAGAATAGCTCCAGCCTATGAAAGATGCATTTATCAAAAGCACCCTGTCAGATATCAGGCCCCCCTTATTTTTTTCCTGTGATCATTATAACTCTCTGTTGTTGAACATTGCCATGTTACTAATCCCTCTGTCATCTGCGCCTCTCCAGGGCCCCTGCCTACAAACAGAACATGCAGTGAGCTTATTTCAGAGTTGTTCTAAATAGGTAGTTCTGTTTAAGTTATGTCCTTTGAAATTTCTCTTTTATGTATAGTTTTTTTTATGGCATTTGTTGTTATTAAATTCTACTACACTCTTAGTCTTATTTAATTTAGCAGATTTTGGACAACGTTGGCTTTCTTGCTGTATTGGGATGGCTCCCTCAGCAGAGATAAAGATGGCTGAAGATGGCTCTTTAGTTCCTTGGTGATCAATGCTATGAAATTGCTACAGGAAGGACTTAAGTCTGACTGGAAAGTCACTGTGTTTCAGTCCTTATTTTAGTTGATTATGACTTTTGTCTCTCTGAAATACAGTGGGTTTTGGTAGTTTTCAATATGGCTCTTGTCTGTTTATACATCAGCTCCAGTATTTCAGAAAAGGACCTGTTAATTAGATAAATACTCTTGTTCTGTTTTTGAGATTTCGAGTTTCAGTAGCTCTAACTCATGTGCCCTATCCAGGAGATGAGAGAGACAGATTAGAGAAACTGAAATAGTGAACTGTTGCTCTTTGAGCGTAGGAAAACCCAAGATGTTTTCTTTCCTACTGTAAGAACCTCGCTGGTTTTTAATCAAGAAAACACAGTTGGCATCCAAAAATGGAAAGGCTAGGTAGAAAGTTGGCTTGTAATTTAACTGAATGTGCCAGCAGAAATGACTAGTCATATGGCCAGTTAAAACTTCAGTATATCTAAGCTATCACCTGGGGTTTCAAATGCATAGTGGTCTAAAAATTATCTTTTGACTTATTTTATTATGTTTATTGCTAACTGGAAGTTATATATTTGCAAATTATGCATGTGATGCACATCAGAGATTAGGAACCAATTCTACAATAAAATTCCTCAGATAATCTAGTTACTGAAATTAGTTTCTGATGGCTGGTAATATCTAGAGGAAGGTCATGTCAATACAAACTGTAATGGACATCTGCAGTTCTGAAATTTCCAGATATTATAACTGAAGAGTTTGCTATTGGGCTTTTTCTTTTGAAATTGTCCTTTTAAATTAACCTTTTAAGAGTCTGGAGCACTTTGTAGTCTCAAGGATTTTCATCTATTTCACAGTTGAAAGAATAGCTCTATTTCGGTCATAGTGACAAAAACATGTTAATTAAGGTTTTTTTCATGTCTGGCGAGTGACAAATCAGTGATGTGAAGGCTGAGAGTAAATGGAGAAGAGAGGAATAATTAGAAGAGGAATTATATAAGTAGATCCTTAGGGCTAAAAACCTTCACTTAGCGCAAGTAAGACTCTAACACCCCAGGGTAATTATTTGCATATCAAGAACTACAGAATCTAGCCTACAAGGAAGCTGAGAATGAGCAGTGTTCTGGAAGATGAATCCAAGTTGACATCTTTATAGAGAACTGCTGAAGGAACCGCTGCTCTTTGTGGAGCATGGGAACCCCCCAGCTGTCGTGCAGTGTCTGGGACCCAAGGAGAATGCCACCCCCCGGCTCCTTCAGCAAGACACATGAGATAAGAATCCACATGGTTAATGCAGAGAACTGGAATCTCCTTGCTGCTGTTAAACTTTAATTTCTGCATTTAAAACAAAGCAGAGCTATATAAAAAATAACCAAGCCATTTCCACTAGGATAGCATGATTTTAGAGCAGGGCATTTTTAACGGAGAATGTTTGGTGTTTTTGTAGTGAATTGAAGGATTTGTAGCTTGTGGTCAGTGATCCCATACTGACAGGTTTGTGCCAAGCCATTCCTGAATCTGCTTCTTGGTGATTTTTCATTGCAGTCAGGAACCAGGTTCTCTCACTCTTGCCTCCAAGATACCATTATTTCTCATAGTTCCCACTGGTGCTTCTTTACAGCAAAGAAGGTAAGTGTTTTAAAGGTGGTGCCCCCTCTTTGGCAGCTCAGCTTTGCTCCTTCCTGCATGGCTTAGTTTGGTGTTGGCAGGTTTGTAGAGGCCCAGCTTGAGGAAAACTGAGCAGGATGAAAGTCCCATCCACGCCCTGGCATTGTTGCCATATTGCATTCAGATCCCTGTCTTGATGGGATTCCTTCTTGGGCAGCTACAAAAGGATGTCTGGTCATCCTAGGCTGCCTCATGGGGTTTGGGTTTGCTTGTTTTTTTTGAGAGGCAGTGGATTTTAGCAGTGCCAGCATCATCTTTCTGTGGCTTCTGTCTTAAGCCTGAGACATCTTCTCTCACAGAGGCAGCTGAGTAAGGGATTTGTACGAGGCAGTAGGGGCTGGAGGCTGGCTACTTCCCATGGAACAGCCTTTCCTTCCCATGGAAGGCAGCAGTGACAGTAAACACAGTTGAGTTGCACCTGACAGATTGGTCATGGCAGTCACCCTTGAGCTGGTTGTCCTGATTACTGGGTGGAGGATGCCATCTGCGTGGAGATGAAGGTCTCGATGACGTTGTGAGTGGATGGCAGCAGCTGACTGTGGCTGTTGGTGGAGTCAGAGCTTTGGTACAGCACCAGGCTGCTGGAGGACACTGTCAAAGGCACAGGCAGAAGTTAAGTACAAATTCTCACTGCAGTCCCCTTATTGTGTGTGCGCACACTCTCATTTCCAGCATGCCTGAACTCTCCTGGCATAGGGACGTAACTCCTTTTTCTGTTTTGAGTGCTGTTATGTACCTAGCTCAAGTCTAAAGCTAGCCTGAAAACAATGAGGGTGACAACCTTCAGAGAGTTCAGTCTTGAGGGTTCTATGTGATTGTTAATGTCCTTGTTATTCTTTTAGAACTGGAAAGATCCATCTGGAGTCTCTTCATGAGGGCTTTTGGGCTTTTCAGCCCTGAAAACTGCCCACAAAACTGGATACATGTAGCCACCGATTTTGTCAATATTTTTAAGGTTATTTTCCTCTCTAGATTCTGAGGAAGGGTCCCATTTCCACAGTCTGGCCTTATACAGACTGTGCTCCCAGTCTTTTCCTTGTATCAGCTTTTCAAACCCCCCAAGACACTGGTAGAGCCCTCTTAGAGAATCGTGAGCCCCACTTACCATTTTCTAACTGGATTTTACAGAGTTGGCAGGAGAAACTAGGCAAAATGTGGTTTAAGATAGTAGTGGCTGCTGCTCTTACCAGCGGGGCTTGAGGTGAGGCGAGGGCCTGGCTGAAGGTGCTGGATGGTTGTGTCTTGATTCTGTAAATGTATTGTTGGCACCTGTGACACTGGCGTATGCATCCCAGACTCTGTGTGGGTCTCCGAGTCAGATGTGAATGCCTAGAGAAAAGAAAGTTAACAGGGCCTGGTTTCTACATCCCTTCTGACAGGCTCAAGAGGAGTGTGAGCTGGTGCTGTTTCCAAGGAGATTAAATCCTTCTTGATGATGCAGTGAAGAGTTTGCTCTAATGCCTCCAGTATTGCAGCTGGCACCAGCAAGGCAAGGAGATAAGAAAGTTCATCCCGCTGGGATGGCATAGACTGCCCACCCAAAAACTCTTTGACAAGCAAGGTGTCTACTTGCAGACTAGCGCAGTTCTAGGGCGGGGGAACAAAGGCACGTGCTAAAGGCTGTTACCTGTTTAGGTGGTGTCAGGTTAGTCAGGGCGCTGAGATTGGCTGTATCTGTTATCACCATGGTTTGTGGCAACAGGCCTGTATGTGTGTATTGAGCCACTTCAGACTTGGGTCCGTAGAGAGCTGTGCATGAAAAAAACCAAGATCATGTGGATGCTGGAGCTTTGCAGGAGACTAGCTTGGCTGAGCTGTTCTCCTCATGCTCTCTGCCTCTGAAACAGTGGGAGTGTAGGGATGGGGAGATGAATGCAAGAGAAATAACTTTGTAATTAGACTAGCAATAATAGAAGAAGAAAATAGAGTGCTGCAAGCCCAGGGACCCAGGAAATTCTCCAGAACAGTCTTTGTTTGTTTGTTTGAGCAAATGAGTTCACGTTCTTACCGTGAGGGCTCTGTATCTGGGCCATGGTAGCCATGAAGGGGCTCTGGTTGATGTGACTCTGGACCTGCTGCATGAGGGGCTGCTGGTAGGACGGGTGTAGTTGCTGGGGGAACTGGACGGGCTGCAGGGTAGTGAGGCTGCTCCCCATGCTGTTTATTACAGGTACGCTCTGGGGCTGGGTTGAGGCCAAGCCTGAAAAACAAGGATTGATGACAGTAGTGTCACACACTATGGGAGGAGTGTGGCCCCGCTGCAATAGGGGTGTCTGAAATAGCCATTGTGGCAGGCCTGTCACTGCAGGGTGATTTTTGGATCCTGCTTTTCAGGTGTTCCATTTTTTATCTGTGATTATGAATAGGTTTCATGCCTGTGAAAGTGAAGTAGGACTGTGCAAAATGTACAATGCAGACAGGTACCATGAAAACACCTCTGACTTCCAGTGTTTGTTCCTGTGGTACATCCTTGTGTACCAGTATAATCACTTCCACTGGAGAGGCTCAGAAGTAAGCTTGGAGCATCATCTCATGTTGAGTTCATTTTATTTCTTTTTTTTATGAAGCTGTTGGCAACAGAGAGGACTGTGCTGTAGATGTCCAGCCACATGGAATGGAGTTTAAGCTCATTTTGCTTAGGCTGCCAAATTACAGAATTTAGACCAGTGAGAAAGAGGTAGAAGGCTTCACACATTAATACCCATTTCCCACAACTGTCCAGATCATGTTCCTATAAATGAACAAGTCTCTCCAGCACTGAGAAATTTTCACTTGTGTGGAAATCTCAATTTTTTTGTTGTTGTTTGCACAGAGTTAGAATCCACATGATCTTGGGTATAAATGAGGAAATGGAAATCAGTTCACAGTTGTCACCATGGAGCAGAATAAGGCCTCTTTCTTCCTGGGAAGAAAGTGTAAGAGGAGAGTATACATTTTATTTTCCTTTATCTAATGAGATGCACTTTGGCAGTAGACTAGTCTTGGAATGAAAAGAAATCTCATACAGCTGTCAAAGTGAAAAATATAAAAAAAAAAAAATTACTGCTGTGGGTTCCAAAGGCATATGCTGCTCTTCGCAGGAAGTAGAGCAGGATGTTTTGTCTTTCAAGCATTATGAACATGCTTCAATTTTCATCGTTTTAAGGAAGTACTATGTTTATATTTGTGAAGATTCAGAGAGCAAAACAAAACATTGGCATAGGAATAGACTGCAGAAGTCCCTTGCTCTTAAGATGCGCGTGTGTGCATAACTTAATTCTAACACGAACATCTGTCCTTTAATTCTGTACTTGTAGGTAGTGCTGCTGAAGATCCTTAGTGTTTGTGACAATTTCCCCAGGCTCGTGTCACTGCCAACCTAGTACTTTGTCTCTGAAAATGAGGCAGGTAATTCTAACAATTACAGGTAGCTCTTTATCTGAATTCTGATAAGCAGAGTCTTTACAGAACACTACTCACCTATCACCAGGGTGGAGGTACCTGTGTTGGTGA
This sequence comes from Tetrax tetrax, assembly GCA_009806455.1. NCBI lineage: Eukaryota > Metazoa > Chordata > Aves > Otidiformes > Otididae > Tetrax > Tetrax tetrax. The sequence continues at coordinate 5,018 of WHYT01016619.1, read as the reverse complement.
ATGCTGGTGCTAGGGATGAGGTCTCACCAGCTCCAATTGCCATTACGCCCGGCAGTGATGCCATGATAAGGTTCTGAGTTTGCTGGCTCAGCGCATGTGGATTTTGCTCTAGGCTGTGCAAGGCAGTCAGGGTGCTGACAGGAGGGAGAGTTCCTCCAGGAGCTGAGACCTGTGTGAAAGGAGGAGTGTGAAAATGCTCTCTGCAGCAGGTTGAGTATGGCGAGTCCCAAAGATGGGATGAACATCCTTCTCCCTCTTCCTGCCTGCTCTGACCACTTGTTAACTAGAAAGACTTTGCATTTGCTTGTCTGCAGTTTCCTTGTGCTCATCAATTAACTAGCAAAGGTCAGCTGTTGAAATACTAAGAGTAAATCCTTGCTGGCTTAGTACTTGCACATTTAAGAAATCCTAAGAGTTTTACACACAAGAATGAGATTAGTCCCACTGCATTCTCTATCGGGAAAGTGTATCTCCTATTTTACAGCTGAGGGTAGAAGACGATGCTCAGAGAAATTAAGAGGCTTGGGTAATTTTATGTAGTAATTTTAGCTACACCCTTCACAGAATCCAGGAGTTTCTCTTTTCTTGTTCACCTTTTCCTCTGAGAAATGCCTGTAATTTCCTTTTCTCCTAACAAGAGTCTTGTAGTGGCCAGTGAGTTTTCAGATTGTGATTTCAAGGGAGTTGCTGAAAAGTTTCCTTAGACCTTTTTCTCATACAGTATGTTCTTCAGGCTGCATTACCTGGCAGTTCCCTGCTGTTAGAGAGGAAATGTACCTGTTGGAACAGGACTGGTCTGTGCATGGGTGTCTTGCTGATTCAGTCTATTCTTGAATCATTGAGAAATTTAATAACTTAACTGTTTTCTCAGCCTCTAAAATTAACCACATAACCTGTGTCTGTGCTCTAGTGGGGTTTTGAGTTTACATCACCCTTGGAGACCTGTGGTTGTAGTACTATGTAACAGCAAAATAGCATTGTAATAATTTGAGCGATAGAGAAGGTCGGTGCTTTATTACACTTCTTTTCTCCCCTCAGACAAAAAGCTGTAAGGAATCTCTAGTAAGAGTAAGCGCCAACAGGTGAAACAGTGGGACAAATCACCTTGATATCGATTTTAGAAGACAACTGTAGAAGATTTTCAGCATCTTGTGAAAGACTTTCTTTTTTTCTTCAGGAGGAGACCAGAAAGTGAGCAGAGTGAGTGATTGATAAGATTTAAATCATACTAATTTATAGTGAACTTAACATTGCCTCAGGCCAGTGTGCACTAATACAAGCTTCTGCCAGCTCTTTCCCTGTAAGTAAGGAACATGTGCAAACTGAAAATGATCAGTTGTATAGTTCTAGTGCTTCACTGCTAATTATGTGGGAAAAGGTGTTGTCAAATCTCAAAAGGAAATTTGCTTTGAGAAGGCAGATTGCTACAATCTAGATATCCAGTACATGTCTCAGTGGTATGTGCTGCATACCACTGGTTGTTGGGCTTCATTTTTACAGGTAAGAGAGATATAAGTATGGCTCTGTGTTGTTAATCCTGCTGGTGTCTGACCAACTATCTTGAGATGTGTACCGTTCAAATGAGAGTTGGAGATGACAAAAATCTCACTGGGGAACCAGGGTTTCCTGGGAAGAAGGAAATCATGTCATACCTTGAGCTCTGGTTTTTTTCAGAATAGACTGTTTTGATTGTAAAGAAATGGCTGTACTTCTGGGGTTGTGTTTCATTCTCTAACCCCTGCCCTCACCAGCAGTCTAGAGGGCACATGTATCTGAGGACTGCTCGTGTTATGTGGTCAGTGCAAAGTGGCTGCGTAATATCTCTGTAAGAAGGTGGTTTTAAGAGTATTCTAGCAAAACCTCCTCCTGAATAGTTCATTTTGTGACTACAGGCAGAGGACCTGATGCCCTCCAGTCAGCAGAACTTAAGATACATTACTTACCAGCTTAGTGTCTGTGCTCAGTAGGTTTTGGCTGGGCTCCAGTCCAGGGGGAGAAACCTGGTGCAGGATGGTTTGGGTGGTCACCATGGAGCTGTTCCCATGGTGGTTGCTACTGGAGGACTCTGCTTCGCTGGCTGGCTGCTGATTGTACCTCACTCCTGCATCAAAACGGGGGGAAACTGGTTGTCAAAAATGAGAAACTGAGAAACTTTGGCAAGTGCTAAATTCAGTTTCCTTTGCAGGTGCTTGCCTTTAGATTTTCAAGGCAGAGACATGGTAGGTAGTAGGAGAATCAGGAGAACAGGCATTCTCACCACCCTGCTCTGGCTTTTCTCTGTAACTTGGCACAACTCTTTCCTCAAATACTGACTTTAAGGTATGGCTGTGTGTGCTGCAGGGAGCAAACAGGATTCACTGGAAACCACCCCTCTGGATGTGGGTGTAAAGAGGAGAGAGTCTCAGCAAGATCATCTCTTCCCACAGTGAGAGCAATTACCTGCTTGGGCTTATGAAGCTGAAAAAGCTCTGCTCTTTTTGGGTGGAGAATGACCTTTCCTGATGCCTGAAAACTCAGTCACAGGTCTGATGGTGCTGGTATGTCTCGGAAAGAGTAGGAGGCACACACATGAGTGAAAGGTACGGAACTGACTGGTGATGGCAGCCAGCAGATGACCCCTTGAAAGGGGATTACTGCGTGCCAGCCATGAGGGAGTGCAGAATGTCAAAGAGTAAGTGAGGAGATTTGGCTGAAAGATTTGTTATTGAACTTCATGTCACCCTTGCTATCCTGGCCGTCTCTCCTAACTCAGAGACATGATTTCTTTGTCACTGGTGCTCTTCCCTTCTGTCAAGTCTACTTTTCCCATCTGTAGATTCACCTCCTAAAGGGATGGACTTGGGAGATAGCTTTGGTGACTGAGTTTGGGTAGGTTCTCCCATGCCTCTGACATGTCCCACTGGTTGTTTCTTACCATGAACTTTGCTGGGTGAGAGAGCAGGTGTTGGCTGGAGGGAGGAAGAGTTGTGAGGAGTTAGAGGAGGAGCAGAGGTGGGCTGTGGTCCGCTGAAGGTGTCCATGGCCAGCTTGTGCCGGAAAGCTTCCTCCTTCCTGCGATTGGCAAACCAGTTGTAAACTCTGACCTCTGTCACCAGGTTTGAGCCCAGTCCCTGGGCCTGAGATGGAGAAACACCTCTCTGAATACACTCTGCTCTGTTGGGGGGAAAGCAAAAGAAGAGTCTTGCTGAGCTGGACTTAGAGAGACAGAGTAAGTGCACAGCCCCAAACTGGCTGTGATCTGGCATGCTGTGTGGAAGGATCCTGCCAGGTACAGCAAGACATGGGGCATTACTGATCCTTTGTGAACAGTGAATGCTCAGTTGTGGCATTTCATTGAAATGTGGCTGGTGTCAGTGGTGACATCCACTGCTGTGCCGTTAGCCTGCCTTGCTCTAGCAAACACCAAGAATACAGAGAGGCTCTGCCCTGCCCCTCTCCTTCGAAGCCAGACACCCATCTTTACCTGTTGCATTCTTCCACCAGTGCCTCTCTCTCTTCTTTGCTGGGGTTTTTCTGTCTCTCATAAGCTTGGAACAGGATCTGTTGTGAGGCAGGACCCCACTTAAAGCGGTTTCTTCTTCCCTTCTTGGTGGGCAGGTCATCTCCCATGGGCTCCTCTGTCAGAATACCCTGGCCAGCGTGTGTGAATTCTGCAGGCGCAAAGGGATAAGGGAATTTGCTTTCTGGAAGCATTTCCAATAGTTCTGTCTTGGTGCCCAGCAGGCCCAATGCAGCTTACCCTTACAGAATATCTTGTACAAGATGGAGGGTTGAATCTAGATAAGGTGGAAATAAAGTTCCATAATCTGCTAAAAATTACAAGATATTTCTAGTGGGACTATATTTAACTTTCTGTTGCATGCATTTCATCTCTGCTCCCCCCTTGGAGTAATGAAAGCAGATGCAGCTGAGTTTAAAGCAAGCATGACTGCAGTCCAGCTTTCCAGAACTATCCAAAGGCCAAATGTCTAATTTTACTTGCAACCCAACAATACAAAATTAAGACAGATTCCAGATGGGCTCGTGAATGTTGAAGCGCATGCCACAGAGATGCGTTCCCAGTGGGTGTCTGTAACGAAAGGGCTTAGATGGTGCGAGGTGATAGCCAACTTTGTTTTTTCATGAGGTGATAACCCGCAGTGGTTTTTTTTTGTTTGTTTGTTTTGTTTTTTTACAGGGAGGACAGCAGCCTGCTGCTTTTTGCAGCTAGAGGAACTGTTGCTTTAGCTGAAACTGTGAAACCCCAGTTCTCAGGCAGAAATTCTGTCATTTGTCCACTACACTGCTGTAGTCTGAGAATGGGTGCAGAATTGCAAATGGAGAGTATTAGTTTGCTTCTCTGTAGTCAAATGAGGAATAGGGTGGGTGACTGCAGGCTGCTTCATGGGGCAGCGTGTTTGGTGTACAGTTTGGTTGACCTCCCTGCTGAATACTGACCTCGGCTTCTCTAAGCTTCCCACTAAAAGCTACTTTTCCTTCCATGTTTCCTTAATAAAAATAGGGAGTAAGGATTAGCAAGAGTGAGCAGAGGCCTTAATGAAATTGAGATGTTGCTGTACTTACGCTGGGCCACCTCTCGCTGCTTGCGGACATACCAGGTGTAGAGGGCTGCCCTTTTTTGGGTCTTCATGGGAGTGCCCTTGTTGAGGTGCTGTGAGAGGTGAGATTGGTTCAGACCAGTAGTGTCCACCACCTCACGTTGAGGGATGTTGTGCTGCTGGAGGTATGATTTCACCATCTTTGCTACTCTCCAGGGATCCTCTCTGGAAGGAGCAGAGAACACTTCTCAGGAGACAGAGATCTACCACCTGCACCCAGCAGACCTGGATTCCAAGGAAGGGCACTGGTACCGCCTGAGGTGCACCTTGTCAGACATAACCATTGTGTCTGACAACACCAGCCAAAGCGTTAACTGGCTGCATAAGGTAAAGCTGTTCCTCAGTGTGGTACCTTGTTCAGTTTTGACTCTGCATTCAGGGTAAAAACTGCATAGTATTAAAGATGAAGTGCAAAAGATA
>WHYT01016618.1:196398-224526 GCA_009806455.1 Tetrax tetrax | reverse complement strand
ATGTTAAAATGTCACTGAAATGTCAACTTCCTAGTGATGAAACAGAGATGAAACCTGACTTGCTGTATTGTAGGATTTTTTTTAAAAGGCTTTGGTACTATTGAAGCTGAAGTTGACTATCAATACAAAGTATTTTGATTCTAATTTAGTGTGCCTTTCCCTGGTTTGTCAAGAAGGTGAGCAATTCCTCAGGGTCCTCATTCTTCATCCTCTATCATGTGTTACCTTGTATCGGGTCGCTGTCTTTGTTTACCGGACACTGCGTTGTGCAGCATTGTAGTAGTAACAGTACTGGGAATTCATCCTGTCTGCTTTTAAAGCTTGGGCTTCTCATACAGTTTTTTCTTTTTAGCTTTTATTTGTGATATTTAATTTTTATTTCTGAAACTTCTAAAAGAGGGTTGGTTTTTTTTTCCATCTTAAATGCATTTTTAACAGTTTAATTGACAGTCTCTAATTAGTGCATGTTTCAAGCAAATGAGTATGTTTCTTGCTATTTGCAGCTTCTCTTTGATTTCCTTGCATTCAAAAATGACATCAGTTTTTGGAAGAAAAAGAGGAGCATGATTGGGATGTCTACAAAAGCAGGTATGGGCCAGAATGTTAAGTGTTGTGCCTCTGCTGTGTATATATACTGTGTGTTTTTAATCTTACTCTAAGTTGACACTTTGTAAGTTCACCAAAATGGCAAAATGAGATGTTTTTGTGTATGAAAAAAAGATGGCTAACAGACTGGTTCTAACTTTCCTAGCATGGTGCTCAAGTATCACTTGCTTTTAAGCACTTGTGTCACTTCTGAGGTTTGACTGTCTTGCAACTGAGAATTAGTTTAACATTAAGTCAGTTACCATATTTCCCTTGCTGAAGGAAGAGAAAGTACTTTTACAAAAGAATGAGGACCAGAAGAAAACTTGTGAGTGGAGAGATTGTGCTCTCATGGGTAATGCTGTCCTGCAAGTCCCATACGTTCCCTGTAGATAGCTACAGGTCCCAAAATATTGGGAGTGGGCAGGGAGAAAATGCTGTAGTGTAACACTGTTTGATTTGGGCTTTGGTGTAAACAGGAGCAGTGCAAGCTCCTACGGTGGGAGGGAAGAGCATGGGAGGGTTGGCTTGGCTTCTGTGTAGGAAAGATGAGAGAATTGTAGTGGTCTGACATCTTGTCAAGCCTCCCTAGAGACAGATTAGGGTAGTAGCCCTCCCTGGATGCTTGAACACACTACTCCCCAGCCTTGTTTATTGTGCTAATACTTACTGCTTGTTTTCTAACGGATTTTTTCCATTCTGATTATAAACCAAAATGATAAACCTAGAGTCACTTCACCTCTGAGACTATCCCTAATTCTATCGTATTTGCAGATTGATTAAAACATGGGAGGAATATCAATAGCAGGAAAAAAATGAGGCATTCTAAATTATAGTGAACAGCAACATGTTTTTCCCATGTGGAGGTCTGTTTGTCATCTTTATCAGAGTGCATTTATCTTTGTAAGGCATTTATACTGCTGTTGGCATATGTACACCAAAAAGTTAGTAAAATTCAAAATATTCCAGGCAATTTCAGAATTAAGTGTTAATTGCCAGTTTAAAAACTGAGTAAAGTCAAATTGTAAAGACTGAGTGCCAAAGGGGTTTTTTTGGGTTTTTTTTTTTTAACCTTACTATCGAATTATCAGTCTCCAGTAATTGATGGCTCCATCCTCTCTTTAGCAAGCCTTAGTCACATGTCTGCCTGTGTCCCCTCCTTGCCCTGAGGGAGAACTGGGACAGGCAATTGCTCTGGAATGGTACAGTGTGTTGTAGCTCTTCTCTCTTTCTGTCTCTGCTTAGGGGGATGGATATTTGAATATAAGAATTAGCTGAGAGACACTTATAAGCATCCAAAGTTTTGCAAAACCTGGAAAATAACCCTAAAATATACTACTTAACATTTACAAACATTGAATTAGTTGTGTGAGTTTCAAAGAGTGACAATACATTGCCTCACAGCCTTTCAGCTTCCTCGAGACAAGAATCACAAATGTAGTTCATAATAGTTCTGATACTTTGCTGAATTGCTGCAGTACTGAAGTCTTCCTTAGATTTTCTGATTTCCTTTTATCTTTTGTGATAATGATTTCATAAATTGTTTTTGTTCCTTGTACCTGGAGGTATACAGATCACTGGCTGTTTCTAGATCCTGTATAGGAGAAGTTCATGCTTAAACTGCGCAAGACAAAATTCTAGTAAATAGGCCAACAGTCTTCGTTATCTCAGCTATTCATTTAAATATTAATGAGTCTTTTGTTCTTGTTTTTCCTATCTAGTGCTTTGGCGGTGCTTCAGTACTGTGGTAATATTTCTTTTCCTTTTGGATGAACAAACAAGTTTGTTGGTACTGATCCCAGCAGGCATTGGTGCAGTGATTGAGGTGAGTTCTTAAAGCTCCAGAACCAAACACCAGTATTCACAACAACATCTAAAGTTTATTGTAGAGAAAGAATGCTAAACTAGTTACTGGAAAAATACTGCTGTAGTATGCTGTCTTGGCAGCATTGTTTAACTGGCTTTCAGTGGTAGAGGAGACTGAGTCCCTTTATCAAATAAGTAAAGAGGAAGTATCAGGTTTTTCTGGCATGGGCCAGCTGGTATTTTGGAAACCACACAAAGAGCTGTACTGAGGTTCCTTCCTGTCACATCATCTGATAGGCATCACTCCTGACCAGGCATGTACAACCGTATCAGTAAGCCTTCACGGAAACATTTTTCAAAGAGCAGGCTGTGTGCCATCAGACATTGCCACAGGTCTGCAGCTTTCTCCCTGGCTGTGACTGAGGTGCTTGGGGAAGGAGGGAAATAAGATGACTGCTGGCTATGTTTATTATTCCAGAAGATCATGTCCAGTCAGTGGGTTGCAGGTGCTGCTTAGAAGCCTGCTTTATGTGTTGTAAAGCACCAAGTCAACAGTAACGGGAAGGAGAGATCTCTCTGCCTAGCATTGCTTGCAGATCTGTTTACTCTTCACTATTGAAAAATAAGTTCAAGACTCCGATGTGAAATTTTTAAGTACACATCTGTTATAGTTGCAGATAATCCCTGTGGAGACAAAACAGTTCAGAATTTTTTAGTTAGAGATTAAATTGTTGAATGCAAAGTCACAAAGTGATCCTTAAATTTCAGCTTAAGCTCTTGTGAAAACAAGGAACAGTGATGTCCTAAATACTACCATGTCATTAATGGTAACATTATTTTTCAGTCAGTTGAGATTTTAAAATATAACTTATTTCTGTGTTAAGTTTTCTGTATCAGATTTGCTGGTGGTTTTGTTCTTACAAATAGAAATTTAGTCTTATGTTTCAAACTGTCTTTAGCTGTCTGAAATTTTAACAAAGTTTCTGGGATAAATATATATTCCTGTAAATATGCTACTTTTATAAAATATCTTTTATTTTGAACCTTGAAATCTAAATAACTAAATTCAAATAAATCCTTTAATCAAAAGACTTGAGAAATTCAAAAGTGTTAAATGGTTTAAAAGTGAATCAGGTCAAGAAAAGCAATACTCTGTTTGTTTCTAGTGGGGAAGAAGAAATAGCCCTGGTCTCTAAATTATGTTTTTTCAGAAGTTTTACTGTAAACCAGATCAGCCGTGTATGGTGGTAGGGTAACAGGAATGATCAGCTATGCGAGAGGATTTAAGTTCAATTAAAATGTTAAGATTTTGAATTTCTCTTTCATATGAAGATGGATTTCTTGGTTGCTACTACCTAAGAACAGGCAGATCTAGATCTCATTTGGTCATTGTGCCTATCTGAGATTCTTCTTGGATCTGCAAAAAGATTATTAAATAGAGCTATCTGAGATCTGTAGTCCCTGTGACTGTTTGGCTCCTATCCTCTTTCTCAGGTGCCTTATTTTCCAGTATGTTGCTTTTGGATTGCAGGCTGGGGGAACTGGTTTGAAAGGATTATATAGGAACACTGTGTGGGGCACTTAAACGCAGAGGAAATGTTCTGTAGGTTCTGTTGCAGTAACATCTCTCTCCTCGCAAGGGATGGTGAGATAACATGGTTGTCTCAAGGTGAGAATGAACATATGGACTGTACATCTCAAAGGAATTTGTCTGCTGGGAAGAGCTTTCTCACAACTTGTTCTTAACACCTGTTTCCCATGCAGTACTAATAGTGACATTGCTTCTCTAATAAGAAATTTTCTCGCTTGCATCAAAGATGACAGTAAAGGATTGCCTTTACCATATGGCACTTGTTTGTTTGGAGGATACGGTGGGTGAGAAGGGAATACTGGTGTATCTAAAATTAAACAAGCAAACTTTGTCCACAAAAAGCTCCATGGAGCCTAGCTGTCCTGGTGAGCTCACTGCATTGCTTAAGGTGTTGAATCTGTATAACAGGTGGGTACATGAGTAAATTTTCAGGTGCACCGAATCTTCAGTTGCATTAGGGTCAACCTGTTGCAGCTGTACAGTAAGTAGCCAGACAATCCAGTAGATTCACTGACTTTTGCTTGTTAGACCACTGCTGAAATGTAATGACCGTGTAAGTGCCCACTTAAGTACTGTTAGGAGTTCTGAGGCACCTTCATCTTGCAGATCCCAGCTGATCTCGAAGGCATGTAAAAACTTGCTTGGCAGGTGGTTACTGGAGAATTCTCTAAATGCTTGACCTGGAATTCATGCTGGTGCTGAGAGCAGCTAACCCCCACCTAAGCTGCAATACAGATACCCTGGAAGGACTATATTATTTCACTTAAAGTACATCATCTGATAATGGAGACTTAGTAGTGCATGCTCCCAATGTTGTACTTACCTGGTGACACAGCGTTTGGTTCATATAGAGATGCAGGCAGTGTGCTGCAATCATGCTATTGCTGCTTTATGCAATGGGTGCTTAAAATAAATGTTCTGGGGTCTTGATTCTGAGTATCTAAATCCTGCATAAGACATTCCTTTGGATAATTCTTTATGTGCCCTTTTTTTTTTTGCTAATCACAGCTCTGGAAAGTGAAGAAAGCTTTGAAAATGACAATCAAGTGGCAAGGCTTGAGACCCAAAATTCAGGTATGGTAGACATTGGCCTGTTAATGATTACACCTTGGATCTTTCTATCCATTTCCAGGTTACTGTGCTTCTTTCCACTTGGCTTTCAGTGGAAAGAAGATTAAAAAACACCCTATCAGTTTCCTATGTACATCTCTTTATGGATGGCTTAATCCAAAAGCTGGATGAGCATTTTCAAATTTATGAATTTCTTTAATGAATTCTGTAGAAGAAAAAGCTATTTGGGTATTTATGGTGTGAGAAACTAAAGAACTCCTCTGTCTGTCCTGCTAAATCTTAACAGGTGGGACTGTGCTCCTACCACTGTACTGGAATGGTGTTCTTAACTAGCATCATGAACTTTTCATGAAGCTGTAGCTGTAACTTCTCTCTTGTGGAACTGGTAGATGTGACATGTTCTGGGGACAGGACCGTCTTTGACAAATCCTCTGGGTAAAAATTTAAGTCATGAGATTTTTTTGCAGGACATGCAGAGGCAGCTGGGATTCAAATTAACACTTCTGAAAGTACACAGAAAGTTGTCTTTGTTGGTGGGAGAAACAGTTGCCTAATCTTCAGTGTTTACCTCACAAGAAGTACTGGGATTTTGTGCTGCTTGATGTCTAAGTGTTTTGAGTGGCTCGTAGCTCTGGTTGTTCCGTTGTGAGTATTTCAGGAACTGTGTTTAAGCACTCACAATTTCTGGAGATGTGAAGATAATCCATAACTGACCTCTTCATGCATAAAAATGGTTGTGGTTTTTAATAATGGCTTCCTGTATCTGCCAAATTCTTAGCCACTTGATTTCACTTTTCCTTTGTGAGCTCTGCTGTCTCAACAGCATTTTCCTAAGCAAAGAAGTCCCTGTGTAAAATCTGAAGGGAAAAATTAAACTTTTTGCCGTGCCTGTATTTGGCAGTCTGCACAGGACATTTGTATGACTCTCTCGTATAAAAGGTTATAAGAACTTTGAACTGTTACCTAGCTTAATGTCTAAGCATTTTACTTTTGCAGTTTAAATCTCTGTTGAGGGAGTTGGACAGCAAGTGCTTTTTCTCCCAGTTCTGACTTGATTACACATTTTATATGTATTGCAGTTTGGTACATACAATGACTCTGAAAAGAAAACTGAGGAGTATGATACCCAGGTAAGAGGGAATCCTGTGGCTTCTGATCTATGAAGTCTATATATATGTCCTGCTGTGATTGACTTGTTTCGCTCTTTATTGCTACAAGTGTATTTTCCACTTTCTTATAGTCGTCAAGTGGATCATCACGATGTGGATGATCAGATAGTGAAGGTTCAGTCTAACAATTTATGAAAAGAAACAGTAAGAGTTTTTTTTGTTAGCTGAATCTGATTGAAATGTTTCTCTGAGAAGCAGAATTGCAATTGACTTACCTGAAGAGAAATACCTTAAAGGGTCTTCATTCACAAATTTGAAAATTTATGTTTGTCCTTGTTATTTATACCGGAGGAATGTTCATGTGCTGCTTGATTTCTGAAAGGAGTTGAAGAAATCAGGAAGTTAGACAAAGAGCTGTTCTTAAACTCTGATCTTCATGCTGCCTCTTGTTGCTTATGCTCTAAGGTCCTTGGTGGTCTGAACTGAGCATTGGAATTTTCACCACGTTCTCTAGAACTGGAAGCATCCTGGGAATAATAGATTTTGGAAATAAGAAAAGGTTTTCAGGAAAAAAAAATGTGGCTGTCTTGAAGCTAATGCCATGACAAATCTGCTGTATATAAAATGTAAACTAACAAACTATTTTCATTGTCTATTAGGCTATGAAATACTTGTCATATTTGCTGTATCCACTGTGTATTGGAGGAGCAGGTTACTCCTTGCTGAATGTCAAATACAAAAGGTACTGTAAATCTATAAATGATCTTCTACAGAATTGAAACATTCCCTATTTTTCCCATATTAATTAATTGGAGATGATGGGTTATGGAAATCAGTTGTTTGATTTTGATTCTTCACCTATACGATCTAAAGCTGGTTTTTTTAACATCCTGTAGGCTACAGGCTGTTGTATTTAGCAAGTAACCTGATACTACTGTAGTATATAATTCCATAGTTTACATACGTAAGTAAGCTGTGAATCAGAAGAGGAGGAAGAAAGCTGCCACTGAAATCGGAGAACTGATAAGCTGACAGGAGAGATGAGAGTAATTCAGTGGTTAAGCCACTGAATTGACCAGTAAGGAAGAGAAGCAAAAACTGTCTCAAACTTATTTACTCTGACCAAGAGGTTCCTCTGTTTCTAACCTAAGTATGCTAGCTAGGGTGGAAAGCAAGAAAAAGTGTTTCAGAAAGGATGCTGTATTCCTTTAGAGGCTTGGGCTTACAGCAACGTATTATACTTCAGCGAGAGCTGAAGGTATTTCATTAAAAGATGGAGCTCCTGTCCACTTTCACTCAATAATACAGCTAGTTCATTTTGTATTGGAGAGGTGCAAACGAGTATGCAGCCATGAGATTGTGTTGTAGAAAAAAAATCTGCAAACACAAGTGTGTTGATGGCCATGTAGACATACTTTTTAATTGTCTTTAGGCCCCAAAGGGATGAGAGCGAGAGCAAGCAGTAGCTTAAAATAACATCAGAAGGAACTACTGCTGCTGCATACGTGGGCTGTAGCACTTGTACTAGAAACTGGGGCAATTTCTGGGCTGTTAGAAAAATAATTTTTTCGAAAGGTTCTTATCTTAGTAAGGAGCTAACAAATATGCAGCATTTAAAAACTCTTCTTTTCTCACAAAATTCTTAAATTCATTCAGTACTGCAAAATATTATATGCCAGATGTTCTATGAGGTGTAGCTTAAGAAAGTGAAAACAATTGATAGAGAATTTTTGTCATTGTTGAATCTGTTTGTAAGGAAATGCGATGGAACAAGTAATCTCAACAGTGGATTATCCTTTAATCTTGCAGGCATTTTCTGATGCATTTTTTAGATGCTTGTGGATTAGTGAAATTCTGCTACAGCTGTAACGGTGCTATTAACAAGACACTAACACAGCCTTGCAAGTTTAATTTTGAATTTTGTAACCTGAGCATCACAATTACTAGCTGTTCTTATTATTGCAAGCAGAAGTATGGAATTTGACCACTGTCTGTAATACTGATGTCATGTTGCTAAGGTTGTGCTCCATTGAACATCTCGGAGAGGTTTTTAGATGTAAGGAAGGAAAATGTAGATTACTTCTATTTACCTTTTTTTTTTGTTGAGTTTTTTTTTTTTTTTGTTTCCCCAAGTGCCTGCTATAGTGGTTTGCACCAAATGGTACTTGTTTGAAATCTGATAAGTCCTTAACAGTGCCATATTAAGTGTCTCACCAGTGTTACCTTGGTGAGCCTTAATACAGTCAGTGTTCAGTACGCAGCATTATCTGATGTCAGTTTGGGTGCAGAAATCTTAGGACGTTCTGAAAACATATAAAAACAGATGGAACCCTTCCTAATCAAAGGAAGATGCGAGGTATTTAGTTCTTGTGTAAAGTAAGTCACAACATTGCCATTTTAGCCATTTCTTGGAGTAGTCAGTATACAAGTCTTGTAGAGGATGTGTTACAGGTATATATTTTTGACTGAGGTTAAAAAAAAAATGACTGGACTATCTTCTTTGTTTGTAGCTGGTACTCCTGGTTGATTAACAGCTTTGTCAATGGTGAGTCCCTTCTTCTGTTTTCTTTCTATTCATAGTTCTTCAAATGGAGGCCAAGACTCAGAAGCAGAAAATTAACTGCTCTTAGCTGGATCAGTAACTTGACTGAAAGTTTCAGAATTATCACAGTGATTGAGAAAGGGAGAAGAATCAACCCAAAGTGAAAGAAAAGTATTAGATGCATCTTCTCTCTGTATGAAAATGAGTGTAAATCTCTAATTGTGAAAGTATAGTTGCGTGGTGTAGTTCTATTCAGCATTTGTCTGTAAGTTTTCTGTCTTTTCTCTGCAGGAGTGTATGCTTTTGGATTCCTGTTTATGCTGCCCCAGCTGTTTGTAAACTACAAGGTAAGATTGAAAAGTGATAAAAGACTACTTTCTTAGTCTCTTTTTCCAGAATTTATTACAAATTGGTATTTTTAATCCTAGATGAAATCTGTTGCACACTTACCATGGAAGGCTTTCACATACAAAGTAAGTAAAGCTCTAATTTCAAGATTGTTACAGTCATTTTGGAAATAATTTTCTGTGAGAAACAGCTTAGTATTATGTAGCTTAAGGTTGACAGTGCTTTGTTTAAGAACTAAACTGACAGCTAACCCAAATTTGTTTGCAGATGTCTTTAAAAAAAATGGAAACATTGATTTCCATTTTTCATAATGACTTCTATATAATGAGAATACTTGCATTCTAGTTTTGATGATAATATTGTTTTTTCTATTGCCAACTGTCTTTCATCAGTGCAAATGTTGGTCCTGCAAATAAACTAATCAGTCTCAATTTAATACATTGTTTTAGGAAGATAGAGAGTTTTGTTAAAAAAGGATAGTTCTCAAGAAACAGGACCACTTAAGAGACCTTGTTTTGGCAGGTTCCAGGAGCTACCAGACTGAAATAATGTACACACTGTTCCATGCTGGGGTGGTAATTCTAGCTTCTGGGCAGTGTAGTGACAAATGTGTGGTGGGTTGTTAAACAGTGGAAGAGGGGCTGCACTGTGGTGTCCCCACTGTCTAGACTGCCATTGTAGGAAGTAGTGAGATGCTGTAGCAAAGCTTAGCATCAGACCTTGGTGGAGGGAAAGGTGAGTTTATTTCAGAACGAAGTCAGCTTACGCTTTGATACCTGCATACCCACAAGCACTCATGTGTCTGAGTGGTTTGGGTAGTATTCAGGCACCAAGATGGATGTACCTGAGTATCCCACTCAGGATTCCTTGTGCTAATATAGAGGACAAGGGACACTCACTGTTGAGTTCCTATGTCTCCTACGTTCTTCCTCAGTTGACCACTACATGCTAGTTTTGTTCTTGTTCCCCTAATGAGCTGATAGTATTTTGACTCCATCCTTTTCCACCTCTGTGAGTCACTAGGATTTCAGTACTGTCATTTGTTTTCCTGATCATTGTGTCCTGAGAAAAGCTAGATGGATGTGCTGGGATCATGAAGACCCTGATGCCATCAACATGTGCCCTTTTCTCTTCTGCTTCTACTCATAAATGCTTTCATTTATTCTTCCTTTTTGCCAATGTATTACGATTGTCTAGAACATCATTACTTTGAAAGAAAGTGTTAAAAACTGCTCAAGACATGGTGTCCAGTTCTGAACAGATATGCTGGGACAAAAGAACTAAAATCTTAAAATTTTAAGTACCTTTCATAGCTTTTCCATTTCTTTGAGCCTACAGCCATAGCCAAATTTCTTCTGCTTTAATATTTTTAAGGAATCACAGGACATCTAGGAAAAACAGATTGAAATACAGCTGATAGCGTAGCAATTAAACAGTGTTCAATGTGGAAATACAGTTAAAAAAATCAAAATAAACATCTAGTATTGCAGACATACACTAGGAAAATCAGCATGTTTCTTAATAGAGGGGAGTAAAAGGTGTATCAGTGAAATGATTTCACAATTTTACTTCAGCAACAAAATACAATAACTGAGCAGAGACATCTGCAATTAAATAGACAACAAAGGGACAGTATTCAAACAAGTAACCTTTTAAAGCAGTAGAATTCTCTTGCTAAATATCCTTTTCTTAAAGAGCATTTATGGTTCCTGTTAAGATGCCAGAGGCTGCCCACAACAAAGGCTTGTGCCTGTGTGGAAAGTAGTATATGATGTTTTCAATTATGTTTAACTTATTGGTCTTTGGAGGAGGTAATTTGTTTTTTCCTAGTGGATATTTAAAGTTGCTTGCTGTCTTCTGCACTTTGAAGAGTGGAAAGTCTAGTCTGAGCAATCATCTGTGATTGTTGTTGTAGAAAGCTTTGGGGTTTTTTTCCTTAATTTGAACTCTTTTCTGTTTTGGAAGGCCTTGGCAAAAATGAAATCAGTCTAAGTTTCCAGTTTCTGTAGTTTTTATGCCCTTTATACTTCTATGAGGAGTATTTTCAAATGAGGCAATCTCCCAAGAAAACTAGCTAGACTAAATACGGTTAGATGGGCTGCCTTGATGCATTCAGTTTCAGTAGCTTATGAGGACTGCCTAGGTGCCTGAAGGATGAAGCATTTAGCTTTTTCTTCCTTTCATCGTTGTGGGATCACTCACTTGGGTATTGACTTGGAAAGGCTGCCTTTTCCAACTTGCCAAGATTTTTTTTTGTTCCATGACAAACCTTCTTTGCACAGGCTTGAGAAGTGCCATCCATATTCTTTGATCACATCAGATTGATGAATTTGTTTTGACAGGCCAGAAAGAGCTTTCCTGTTGTAACTAATCAGAACTCTCTCCTGTCCAACATCTCAATTTTCTGCTGATGCTTTCTTTCATCATATAAACATTGGTGCATTTTGAATAATGAGTCCTTCTCTGCTTAGAGAATACATCGTTTTCCCCCTTCTTATAGTATGGATCAATGTCCAGCTTGCTAAAATTAGCAATAGCCGTGTTACTGACTCAGCTTGTTAACCCAACAGTGAATATACTTTCCTGCTGGTTTTAGTGAGTTGAAACAGTTTATTGCACTATATGAGTACTAGAGCTGGTGCACTGTGAGAATTGATTTCTAGTCCTCCCTGTAGGCTAGAACTAGATCCAGAGGACTTGCCCTTCTGTTTACTTTCTTTACCTTCTCTGACAAAATACTGTTGTCTTTGCATGCTCGGAGTCTGTTTGTGTTGCTTTCCCAGCAGATATCTGGGAATTTAAACTCTGTCACTCAGAAGTAGTGAGAAAGTATTTCATTATTGCTTCAGAAGTAGAACCTGTAGAATGCCTAGCTGAGTGGAAATGGTGTAGACAGTTATGTCTCAGATAAGGGTGGATGATTACTTCCAGGAGAGCACTGAAAATATTTTAAAGTCTCTCCAAGGCTGTCAAGTTAATGTTCTTAAGAGCAGTAAATTAACGAGTTCTTTCAAATTTCCACAGAAAATGAAAGTGAACTGCCATTTTGTAAATCTTGAATCATTTGAGTAATGAATGAATGAAAGTTGTGGTTTTTTTCCAGTTTATTTTAAAGATTTCACTGAAGTTGAATCTGGTTTTCCCCTCGCATGACAATACTCTCACTTAGCTGAAGTCATCTTACTTCTTGTTTACTTGTAACTATAATTATGTGATCTGGAGTAGACACTATGGTCTTCATTAAAAGAAAGCACTTTAAAGTTTACATTAATTAGTTTTTCAGCATAACCCTTAAGTATTCTTACAAATATGAAAGTAGTCGCTGTTCCTACTGAAAAATACAGTTCTAGGAAGCCTGTTTCCTGTAGTTTTGTGTGACAGATGACTTCCTTTCTTCACAGCCAACTGAAGTATATTTTTCTTTTATTTGTAGGCATTCAACACCTTTATTGATGATATATTTGCTTTTATAATCACTATGCCAACATCTCATAGGCTGGCGTGCTTTAGAGATGATGTCGTGTTCCTGGTCTATCTTTACCAAAGATGGTATGCCTTTCAGTCATTGGAGTTTTTACAGTGCTGTAGATCGCTGCAGTCTTATTGCTATAAAAGACTACGAAATAGTTTGGGATAGATTTCAAGCAGAATTTTTATGCCATAGTCATATATACTATGGTCGGGATAACAGTAGTTGTGTATATGCCTGGTGAAGGGAATGTTGAGCAGGGGATCCTGAAAAGGAGATTTCAGTAGAAATAAGAGGAGCAAAAAAGCTTTCCCGTAACTGACAGTCTACCTGGACTATTTTTAGCATTCTAAGAGAGCAGTCAAGAAATTCCTCTTCTTACCGCACTCGCAGAATGTTTGTCAGTTACCTGTTCTCCCTCCACTAAACAGCAGTCTTCCTTTTCAGCAGATACTTTCACATTTGCAAGCTACAAAAAAAAAAAAAAAATTAACATGAATACATGAAGGAGGGCCATTCTTAACCTTGTATTCACAAGCCCCCTCTTAAGAATTCTTGGCTTCTAACCCTTGCTGAGGGGCTACACGCCTACATATGCTCAGCATCTGAAGCGTGCTTTCCAAGTTGCTGTGCAAGGCACTAGCAAAGGATGTCTTCTGGTGAGGGATGTCCTGGTCTGCTTTCCTCTTTATCGAGTTTGCAAACACAAGTTACCGGGTTCTCCTGTAAGTTGAGTATCTGGCAAGTTTCTGAGTCTTTAAGTAACTCAAGTCAGATGGGGAGGAAGGCTATATGCAATAATCATTGAAATATTGTTCGTAAGTGAAGGTACAGAAAGTGTATTGTTGTTCCCAAGAATAAATATTTAGATGTGGAGCAAACAAGAATTTTAAGCCTAGTTCACATTATAGCAGAATATACGGATGTATACGTCTAATCATTAATACTAAATGCAAACTTCAGGTTTGGGTTTATACAATCACATGTGAAGTGTAGTAAAATAGGTCCCCTTCCAAAGTATTTCTCTGGACATTAAGAGCTCAACAACTTCTGATAGGGGCTGGACACTGGTTTCAAGTTTGAGAGGTATCCTGAATTGCTTGAGAAAGACTCGAGTCAAGCTTTAGGGAAGCTAATAAATCTCTTAAGAGGCCCTGTAAGAGACAATGGTTATGTCTTAATGTGAAGAAGCTGATGTATCTGTAGCTCATCTTTAAAATAGTTTTATTTTTTGCCACAAATGGGAATAAAGAATATGATGAGAAAGGAATTAACTTTTAAAATTAAGTAGCACAGAACTGCTTAATTTCTCCAGGTAGCAGACAATATTGTAACTAATAATTTGTTTTTCTGCCAGGCTTTATCCTGTGGATAAGAACAGAGTGAATGAGTATGGAGAATCTTACGAAGAAAAGCCAAAAAAAAAAGCTCATAAAGAATAACTAAGAACTGAAGAAGATACTGACCCCTGGACTCTTACTGACTTCATGTATTATTTGGTCTTAAGGAAGGAAAAACTTATTTAATAAGAGTATTTTTAATGTTTATCACAGAACTACATGGACAATACATCTTTCTTCTATATTGCCAAAATCTAGTTTTGATATCCTCCTATTTCAAGATCCTCTTTTATCCTCACAAGGTCCACAGTCTGCCAGATGTCATTAAATAAACTTCTTGCATTTAAACTTCTCTTTGGTGAAAACCCAAGTGTCCTGACCACTGAAATGAATATCCAAATCTACGTTTTTTAAGACAGCTCACTAACTGGAAGTGTGGTGCCCATGCCACTAGGCTATGAAAAGTGAAAAACCAAGCCAGTGTGTTACAGCGGAATTGAGCATTTTTGCCAAACAAGAGGCTGTCAGAAATAAAATGTGCAATGTTGGATTATATGCTAATTACAAATCATTCTCATTTGATAATGGAGATAATGGAAATTCTAGAAAGCATGATTAAAGCATATGTGCTTAAAAAAAAAAAAATTGTTGGAAATACAGGATGAGAGAGGTGGGGCTGTTAAAATTCTGCTACATTCTTAGCTCACAACATGGCAGAGGGTTTCAGTTGTCTTAAACTGGACGAAGATGTGATTAAACTGTAACATGATTTCTTTCAATATGTATGCAAGTTTATGTAAATCCTTCTGCATTGTTGACAAACCTTCTGATTTATTGGCATAGCAGGTATTCATATAATGCAAATCACTGTTGTGTGCTAGGAAAGTCTCTTCATAGATCTTACATTCTTCATCATGTGGTACCCCAGTGACCTACTAGGCCAATTCTCTCGTGTTTCAGAGGGAATAAGCCCTTGGTCTTTCCCCTCTCCCTCCCTGCCCTGTTCTGTTTATAAGGTGAAACACACATCATTCAAGTGGAATGATTCTGCTCCAATACAAGACAGGTTCAACAAACTACTTGGATACAGAGAAAAAAAACCCAGCCTGGTGAAGCACAGGTATCTTCCTTTCACACGATTTAAAATCCATATTCCATGGGAACAGTTCATTAAGGGAGGTATTTTGCTCTGTTTCAGCCAAATTAGTAAAAATAATCAGGCTGAATTGGTATACCAAAATTCAAACTTCACAGCTGTATCTATAAATCATGGTTCTAGATTTTTAAAAGCAAGTTTCCTAGTAACAGTGAAACACAGAGTGCATTCCTTTCAGCAGCAAATAAAATGCAATTTAAAAAAAAAATAATCAAAAAAGGCAGAATTCTACTTTCAAATTCTAGTTTTGCTTTCGTCAGTACATTTACAAATTAACCCTAATGATTCTTAAGTTTCTTTATTAAATTGCATGCTGTTTGTGCAAGGCTATTTAACTTCAATTTGTCATTGACTGAAAATATCAATTGGATAACCTTGAAGAACACAGATCTACTGCTATAGTCCATAGCTACTTTATGACGTGGATTTTATCCAGTTCTGATAGTGCAGAAGTCTGAAGTCTTGAAGACCCACATACTTGGGTCCCAAAAAGATACAGAAATGTGCCGAACTTCTTTTGTCACAAACTATAGTCTCTCTTATATTGAAGTTCTCCTTACATGCTACTGGCCATGGAAAGGAGTCTTGAAGTGAATATTCGACTTGTGTTCGTGTTAAGGTCTCTTGACACTGTTAACTGGAACTAAGGAGGACTGTTGATTTTAGCATTAAGCATAAATTAATAAGTCTATGCAAAGCCAGAGTTGCATTTGCTGTATCTTGTACCTGTTTTGGATTTGTTGGGAAGGAGCTCTTTGCTGTTAGGCAAACTAATTTGGAGCTCCTATTTCATAGTAATAGTTAAATGTGAAAATTTTTCCTCATATAAATAATGCACATAGGAGATTCCGGTTTTGTGCCATTTCTAAACAATCAAATTATTGGTTCTTCTAGAATAGCTTCTGAAAGTCCAGAGTACCATATTTGGGTATTTCTAATGTTTTATCACTCATTTTTGTATGTAGCTGTTGAAAAATCACTTGCACCTTTACATACTGTGAGTTTTATTGGTCTTCCGTTTTGCATCTCTGATGACAATGACCTCATAATATTGTATACAGTAGTCATAATATAAAATTAGAACATTTTAAGTCCTTAAAATGAGCGAGACTTTCCTGTTGAAGCCATTGTTTTATGCATTCCACTTCCAAATAAAAGACTTGGAAAATGGGATAAAGAGTTACTTTTTGTTTTTGGAAAGATGATGAAAAACTACGTAAGCAGTGTAACTTTGGAGGTTGAAACGGTTTAAGTTTCTAGTTGTGGAAATGGCATCAGCTTAAAACAAAAATGCGGTTCTGTATGTGGTTAGTGCAGAAGAAAAACTTCCTATATGTAGTATTTGATTTAATGTATTGCGGCTCATGCCAGGTTATCGGTGTCTGTGATCTGTTTAAGAGTTCAAGAGTAACTTTTTAAAACTTCGTCATTTCTAATAAGGTTAACCGTGGTAAGCAACTAGGTGACCATCTCACATTCTCATCTTCATTAGGCTTGTAATGGCTTTGCAAATTAAAAGATTACAGTGATTTGGGGTTGGGAGTGTGGCTGGTTTAGAGTTAATTGGGCAAATCGTCATGCCCTTCTGGAAGGTATTCTTGCACAGTACTTGTTAGTGCGTGATAACACAGCAATCATGGTTCTCGAAGGACGTGAGTGAAGCAAGGCAGCTGACAACGCTTTTGTGGGTGTACAGGCCCTGTGGCTCAGCCCCTCTCGGCTGTGTTACAGACACCGTGCTGTACAGCTCTTCCACTTCCATTCTCTGCCATTTCCCGCTCATCTTCCCCTGCTGCTGACCGTGTTCTCCAAGAGGTGACCTGCCCTTACAGCTTTTTTCCCGGGAGCCATAGGGCTAACAATTACAAAATGGGCTGCAGCACAGTCAGGTTTTTTTTATTCTCACCAGAGCTGAGGTCTGCTCTGCCCTGCCTCTGTCGCTGCTGGAGCAGCTGCTGTTTACGTCGCTGATCCATAGATTCAGCATGAGTACATGATCCCTTTTGATCCAGCATTACACTCCAGTAAGCGTCAGATCGAGCCTCTACACCTCCGTGCCAGAAGCAGACAGATAATTCTGTAATTTGTCTGCTTTTAGACAGGACATCTTCCAGTTTTTCCATCAGAAGACAAATCTCATGTTGAGGAAGCGAAGCACGATCATTTACTAGTACTGTCGGTCCTCTTTACAGCTTACGGCTTTACAGTATCATAAATCTAAAATAAAGCGAGCGGGAAGGGACCTCAGGAGGACATCCAGTACCAGCACAGCATCTTCCTCTCCCCGCCCCTTTCAGACTAATCAGGCTTTCCTGATAGTCTGTGTAAAACCATCTGAGCGAGCAGATCTAGCCGCAGGAGTGGAGAAATAAAGCCAGCTTTCCCAGATGGTCTCTGACTGCTTCCTCTCTTACGCTGGGAGAGGTTTGGCTCTGTAACTGTGAGGATGCTCTTCAGTGGTTACAGACGCTTTGAAGAATTTCCTCTTAGTACAGAGAGGGAATTGTGATGTCTCCTGTGTTTTCATCCATCTGCGTTAAATACCACTGCTTCTTCTTAAGCATACTTGCAGCTAATCAGTTTGGTTTAGTTTTTTCTTTATGCAGTTCTCCTGTTTCTTACTGCTCCTTTTAATATCAGGTCCCCAAAAGTCCTGTATTGTCTTTCTTTTTTATCCTAGCCCCTACCCTGATGAGTATACCTGCCTCAAAAGGAACAAAACACTTTAGATTCAAAAGACAAACACTTTCAACACAATAATTCTGTCTCAGGTCTGCCTATGTTCAGTTTAAAGAATAGGATAGCTTCTCCCCTTCCTCTCCCACCTTTCCGTTTGGCAGCACTCTGTCCTTTTAGTCCTTGCTCTATGGTACCCATAACACTTCTTGCAAGCTATTCCAGATGTAGTATGCACCAGCCTCTCCGTTTCTGGCCCCTAATGTTCTCTCTAGTCATCCACAGCTCCACAATCCTTATTAACTTAAGACAGAGCTCTTTGATGGTTGCCTTTATGATGATTTGTCCTCCTTCTGTTCTCATGCTACTGGAGTCTTGCACACCTGCAAAGACCGATGACCTATCTTACTCTTACTTTGGACTTTGAAAAGTTCACTTTCAACGTTTTCATTTGGCGTTGATTGCCTCTAGCAGTCTCTAGCCACAGGTTAGCCTGTGGTGAGCAGCCTAAAGCCAAGTAGATGTTTCATTGCCGTGGTTCATTGTCATGCTCTTGTCCAGGTAACCACCCGGCCACTTGAGGATAGACTTTGGAAGTGCAGCTACGCTCCTCGCTCCGTTCAGAGCCCTGGGCCTGGCGCAGCTCCAGCTTAGTGCTGCATAACTGCTCAATGCCTGGCTCACGGCCGGCCGGCCACAGCTACACAGCACGCTTTGCCTCTTTGCTGCCCTGCAGCCTCCCACCTGCATCGCTTGCAAGCTTCAGCTCAGAGAGTCGTCACAGATACCTAGTCTGGACTTACTTCCACAGGATCTACTGGAGTATAGTACAGTATACTCCAGTATACTGGTGTATATATATACTGGAGTATATATAGTTTTTCAACTGAACTTAGCAACTTACATTTCATATACTGAAATTCTCAGCTCTTGCTACATCGGCTGTTTAGTCTCCATCAGAAGCAGGCTTTTCATTTGCCTAGCGCTGACCATGAGAACAGAAAGGCATAAGCGGCGTTTCATTTGGTAAAACTAAGAAACCCTTCATCAACTTCCTTGAGAAAGAATTGCTTGACCTCTCTGCCATCCCAGAAGTTGTTACGAAGATAAATAGGAAAAAAAAAACAAACTTGAAACAGGACTTTGTGTTGTTTCAAGCCAACTCTGATTTCTTAAACTTGGGCACCTCAGAAGATTAGTGTCAGAGGACCATGCAATCTGAAAAAATCCCTATCACGGACCTTGACTCCATTATCCCTGGAATATCCATTATCCCTGTGCTGCTCTGCAGCCTTATGCAGGCTGCCTCTGATCCTCCTTAGTTATGCCAAATGTGGAAGGATCAGCAGCACATTGTGGATCTGCTTGCTTTTTATCACAACTCCACTAAAGAGCAGCTTTTTATCAAAACTCCACTAAAGAGCAGTTCAAAAGCAGACCTGAAGATAGATGGCTCTGTGAGCATCCATGTCTCCTTCACTACTGCTTTCTTCAACCTGTCACTTCACAGAATTAGGATTTCAATAAGTAGCTATTGCTTACAAAAAGGGAAGAGAACCACATTCATCCCTTTTGGGGAAGGAAGAGGGGGAAAAGAAGAAAAAGTTCTTTGGCTATGCTGTGTTTTTAAATGATTGGTTATAAATACCTCTAGCTGGAGTGCCAAACAAGTCCCTTAGACTTTCTGGTTTCCTATCCTAGGAATTCAAAAAGGATTGAGGTCTCCTGCTAATCACCTACAGCTACTCTCACTCTGCAACAATCTTTTTTTAAAAAGCTGCTCTTCTCTGCATTTCTAAAGGAAGCACAGTCTTTAACTGAGAGTCTCCCAGTGCCGAAGGCTAATTTAGTTCATATACAAAACAGGTATTTCTTTCTGCTGAAGTTTTGACCTACTGAAGGAACTGTTTTTACATTCAGCTATCAGCAGGATCGTATATTTTGCTTCTTTCAGGTCACTCTTGCCCAGCACCTTTTTCCCCAAGTTAAATGTAGTACCATAGTTCTTTCTTGGGACTGTATCCTGGTATCACAGTACTGGGGCAGAGCTCCAAAGGAGAGAAGTGAAAGGATACTCCCCTCTCTAATAAAGTTGACAACTGCCAACTCTTTTTTAGGGTCAAGATGAAAATTTCTTATCAGAATGCACAACCTTTGAAGTGAGATAATAACACCTGGGTTTGCCAAGGCAAAGAGTAAGTGCTGAGAAAAGTGCTTTGCTTATAGGCGCAGAATTAGGCTCTTTATCACACAGAGCTTCTCTACCACTAGACCAGTTCTGGATGCTGCTGAGGTTTAGTGCACGTGGCCTCTCATCCCGCTGCCACGGGAGCAGAACTTGCTTTATGTTGGGCTGTTGAGCAGCCTACACTTCTGCCTTCTGGCACGAGTCACAGACATGACCTACGTAAACTGAGAGCACTCATACGGCGTTTACCCTACACATAAAACCATAACCCTGAGAAGTAAATTTTTTTGTGAGTGCACCTGGTTGGTGGCAGGTACCAAGCAGCCTTTGCAGGGAAATGCTGGTTTTCTTTCTCCTTTCCTCAAACACCCGTGTGTGAGACATGCCTTTTCTTATATGGTAACTCCATGCTGTGGGTTTCTGAGCTTGGATTAAAGTGTAAAGGGTTAGGATATTAACGCTGAGTTACACTCACTGTTTCTTACATAGCAGCCCCCCATGTTTGAGGGATCTCAGTGATGGTCCGTGTAGGGCCACTGTGGGAAATTACAAGCTGCACACAGCTGTGAGAACGCGACCTTGGAGAGGGGAGCTAGGAGGGTCGTTATCTCGGAGAGGGGAGCTGGGAGGGTCGTTATCTTGGAGAGGGGAGCTAGGAGGGTTGTTATCTCAGAGAGGGGAGCTGGGAGGGTTGTTACTGAGCAGGATGCTGCTGCTATCCAGGAACCGCTGTTGGCCAGCAGGGCCTGTACTTGGCAGGCCTTGCTGCATGCGCTGGCCACACGTGCACCAACACCTGCTCAGTGCTCTGCCACTGAATCTGCTGAGGGGATAAACAGAGGTGGCTCAGAGCAAAGGGAGAGAGAAAGGACCCAGGACACTCTACAAACAACAGGGGACGCCCTGAGGGTGCTGCACCTCCCTCCCTTCTCTGCTCTGACCCCGCTGATCATCACCCTCCTGCTCGGCAGTGTCACCGGCTTAGTGGGGATGGTAAGCCTCTCACAAAGGGAAAACAATTCGCTGGTAACTGCTTATGCTAGGAGCTGTAACTGCTTGTACTGGTAACTGCTTATGCAAGTCTATAATAGAGCAACAAATACTGTTGTGCTTTTAAGTATCATGTGCTGGGTGAGCTTTGTGCACAGGAATCCTACGAACCCACTACACCCCCTCACAGGGGTACAGGCACAGGACTGAGAGCAGAGTTCCCACCACCCAAGATTAGGTACTGTCACGTTCCGGTTTTGGACGAGAGGAAGGCCCCCTTGCGTTCCAGCCGACCTCAGACGAGTCTGGGAGGCTGGGGGCGGCTGGGCCCACCTCTCACACCAGAGCGTGGTTTTGTTCGTATTCTCGGGAAACAGAATTAAGACTCAAAACGGAGTCAAGTGCCAGGTAACTTTATTAACCCGACAATAAGTTTGCAAGTGGGAGAGAAAGGAGGGAAAGAAAAGGAAAGAGGGAAAAGAGTTCCGGTTATAATAGCTACCACCACGGTGTTGCAGCGTCCCGACAGTCCAGTTGGCTCGAGGAGGGAACGATCCGTCCGGCGTTGGTCCTTTCGACGTCGGTTCTGTGGATGTGTATTTCGTTGACAGAGAGAGCCGTTGACTGAAGTGCAGTCGTGTAGTGAAGAAAAGAAGTGAGTGCAGAAAGTGTGTGTGTAGCGAAGAAAGAAGAAGTGAGGGAAAGAAGTGAGTGTGTAGTGAAGAAAGAAGAAGTGAGTGTCCCGTTAAGAAAATGTTCTCCTTTTATGTTGGTTGTTTTCCAAAAGCTGTTTTTTTTCCTAGCCGCATTCCCCACCTGGCGGTGATATGCATGCCCATTACCGAGTGATACACATGCCCATTACCGGGCGATATGCACGCCCATTACCGGGCGATACACACCTCTGGGGGATGCATGCCGGGGGGCTAGGGCTAGACGTCTCGTAACCAGTTCTGTATTCAGGTTCTGCGAGATAATGGGAAGCCATTGTCCGGGTGGTGGTTTGATGTTTCTCGACAATGTTGAGACAAATATTCAACACAGTCTCTCACAGGTACATAAAGTGCAAATGGTCAATTACTGGTCACTGGGAAATGCCATCCAAGGGGCCGGGTAGAACAAGGTTCTGAGCACAAAAATGAAACGAAGAGCTCATTTGAAAAACCTCCCATACATGGTGGAAATGCAGAGGATTACCAGGCATAAAAGATGGTCAAAGAGCTCCCAATAAGAACGGGAAAGAAGTTGTAACAGGGAGAAAGACCACTCCAGCATTAAGCCCAGGCAAGGACACTGTGATCAACATCACCCCTTCACTGCCAGCAGGTTCCCCACCCCTTCAGTACAGGAAGAGCACTGCTTTTTGATTCACCTTTTGCTACTACAGACTCTGCAATGACATCGTAAAAAACTAACCCAGTGAGGTGTAAAGTACTGAGTAAATAAAAATTGTAGGGAGCCAAATGTGCACACATTTTCTGCTCTGCCTTTCCCGGGTAACAAGGTCACGGAGGCTGCACAGGCAGAGTAAATTTAGATGCAAACTGGTGGATGATGCAGGCATTTTCAGCACTAAAGGAGGAGCCAAAGTCTGAAAGCAACTGGTCAGACCACACCTGGGCTACGAAGAGGTCTGCACCAGAGAGAATGAGTTTGTGTGGAGGTCTCAAAGGTTACGTGTCTCACCTGCATGAACAGAGGCATGTTAACACAGTGTGAGCCTGCCCAAAGCAGTAAGTCAGTGAGAAAGAAACTTGTGGTTTGACATTAAAACTGTTTAATAATGAAAAAGAAGTAATAATTTTTAAAAATTGTAGAGAAAAGAGAGGAAAAAAAATAATAGCAAAGAGAGAGGAAAATAAAACACAAGAAAGACAAGTGATGCAAATGAAAACAATTACTCACCACCAACCAAACAATGCCCAGCCAGTCCCCGAGCAGCGGTCCCCCCACCAACTTCCCCCCAGCTTTATATGCTGAGCACGGTGTCATATGGTGTGGAATGAAATATCCTTTTGGTCAGATGGGGTCAGCTGTCCCGGCTGTGTTTCTTCCCAACTTCTTGTGCACCCTCGGCCTGCTCGCTGATGAGGCAGTGCGAGAAGAATCCAAAACATAGCCCTATACAAGCTACTGTGAAGAAATTTAACTCAGTCTCAGCCAAAACAAGCACACACAGAACATTAATTTCCCCTCAGGCTCTCCAATATGGAAAGGAAGTGTGAAATAGTGAGGAAGAGTATGCCTGAGGAAGAGCAAAGTATGATGCACTTGGGCATGGCTGGCTGTCAGCCAAGAGGCTGAGAAAAGGATCAAAGAGTTTGTGGAGGAAATATTGGGACTGAGGGGTGAAAAGCAGCACTGAACACTGATTAAACAGAATTGAAGAGGAAAGTTCAAAGTTTGACTGGCACGGGGTGTGTCTGACGCAGTGAAGACCATGACTCTGAGGAGGCAAATGCAGAAGGAGAAGGAAGGGCTAAACGTCTGTTTTAAGGAGCAACAGGCAAGTAGGGAGAAACTGAATAAAATGGAAAGGCTGGGGCTGCTGTGAGAACAGAGAGAAACAAACAGGGACTATGACACACAGTGCAAGAGACACTCTGTGGCCGGGAAAAAAAGCAGTTAAAAGGTGAAGGGACCACTGCAATTCTCAAGGACAGTCCAGATCCAGAGGACTGGGATGAAGATGCATGGGAAGAGCCAGAGCCGGGTAAATCTGGGAAGTGTAGTAATGATAGTGCTTGAAAGGGCCTGATCCCCCACACCACATGCCCTGCTACAAGATGAGCTCTGCATCTCAGGAAGCCGGACAGAGAAACAAATGGTACCTCCAGTTACCAAAGCCCCTGTAAAGACAACCAAAGCTGAAGATGCAGCCCAGCAGAGAAGAGAGCAAGTCACTGTCATGGGAGGTTTCATTCTACAGCTATGACAGGTATGAGTGCCCTAAAAAGGGATTACAGTGAGTAGCTGGTTAAACTGGAGGGATGTTCTTATTAACAGCATATGACTGTATGGATCTAGCTCAAGCAGCAGCCTCAGGATGAGACTGGGGCCAAGAACAGCCACATTGGCTCAAGATCTCCTGGTCAGTGATGACTCAGACTGGTGAATGGGATGGATCATTAAGGGGTCTTACTCTGACAAACTGTACTGGTTCTAGCTGAGATAGAGTTACCTTTCTTCATGGCAGCCTGTGTGGTGCTGTGCTTTGGGTCTGTGACTCACAGCGTTGACAATACACCAACATCTTGGCTACTGCTGAGCAGTGCTTGCACAGTGTCAAGTCTTCTTTTTCCACTGTGCCCGCACAATGAGTAGGCTGGGGTGGGCAAGAAGTTTGGAGGGGACACAGCCAGGACAGCTGACCTGAACTGACCAAAGGGGTATCCCATACCATATAACCTCATCCTCATACTCAGCAAATGTAATGTTGACTCTTCCAATATGCCAATGGTTCTCGATGTGTCCACTGAAGCCCTTCTCTGTTACAGAGTTAGCCAACTGCCACAGCAGAGTCCTTGGACTTACTGCTAGGGAGTCCCCATGATCTCCTTTGGGATCCTTGGTGTCTTGTTAATGTATTTTCACGCCTTGTGATATCAGAACATTCTGGCATGGTATAGGCAGTTGTTCAGTCACTGAGTTCCTTTAACCACACTGGTGAATACCATCTCATCACGGAGACTCACCGATTTTTGAGCATTTTTTCCTCTCTGTTGAACAATGTAATGCGTAGTACTTGAGCTTGAGATAGATCATGCTGTGTGTACAGATTTGACACAGGACCTCCCTCACGTTCCTTATGTAACTTCTTCAGTATTGCCATGATTGCCCTAAGTGTTCTTTCTCTACTCTTACATCACGGACTTCCCGGCAAGCTGTCCCACTTCTGATGTTTGATTCTTTCAGCTTTGGAAAGTTATTAATCAAACTATTCTGATTTTGTTGTATTATTTTTTACTTTTCTATTTGAACACAGCTTCAGGTTTTTGAAAGACACCTTTCTTCTTCTTCTCCTGACACTTCTCGTAACAGTTTCATTTCAGCCTTTTCAAAGGGAGCTTTAGAAAGAGACTCGCATCTTTAAATAGTCATTACTGAACCTAGACCTAAACTTAACATCTTATTTCCTTTCACTTCACTGTTGGGTTATGAAACTGGCATTTTATTTTTATCACTGCATTATCATCATTTATTCCCAAGGTAACGCCTTTCACAGAAGCTGGTCACAAAGCAGGATGTGGATAAGATTAAGTCTGCCTTGAAGGATAAATTTTGTTGAGAACTGTGACTTCATTGTTTGTACAGATCTGGGTTCCCAGTAGAAGAACGACACGGCTATACTGGAGTGAGCCCAGTGAACTTGCCACTAAAGGCCACTAAGATGAGTAAGGAGATGGGGCATCTGACACATGAAGAGATGCTGAGGCAGCTGGGAGTGTTCAGGCCCACAAACGAAAGTCTCAGTGGGGATTGCATCGAAGTGTGTAAATAGCTGATGTAAACCAGATGGATCCAAACTCTTCTCAGTGGTATCCAGTGATAGGACAAGGGGCAGTGGGCACGAATTAAAATACAGGAAATTCTACTTAAAGGTGAGAAAAGTTTTTACTCTGAGGGTGATAAAATACCAGGTTGGCCAGAAAGGTTGTGGAGTCTCCATCCTTGGGGTTACTCAAAACTTGATTAGACATGGCACCAAGCAATCTGCTCCGAGTGACCCTGCTTTGAGAAGGGGGTTGGAATAGACACCTCCATAGATCTTGTCCAGCCCCAGCTATTCTATAACTCTGTATTCTATTCTTTTCCTTATTTATCCTCTTAAAAAATAACTTTACTCCTTTTCCATGTCACGTAATTCCCCCACTTCCCCCTGAATTCTCTCCGCAGCCCAATGGCAGACACACAGAAAATCATGTGGTACCTCTGAAAAGAAACAGGAGGAAAGAGACCCGCTTAGCCTGGCTGCAGCAGCCCTCCTCTCCCCCTCCACCATTGCTGTGGTCATTGCCACCAAGAAGGTATCAGCAAGAGGCACAGGTAGGGACTTACTAAGGGACTAACAATCGGTAGAAAGGGTCAAGAGATGTCTTCAGAAGTCCAGCCTGCAGCAACACCTACAACCCAGCCATCTGCAGCGAGCGTGTCAACCAGCTTTGAGAATATGGATCTGCCATCACCAGAGCTAGGGCCAGGTAGTTGCAATCTCACCTGCAACCAGCGTTCTCAGCTGTGGGCACATCCTTCACTACCACTACAACCCAATTATTTCCTTGTACACTGGTCCTGGAGCTGCACCTCCTAAGGAAGACCCATTGACAGAAAGGCATAGACCAATGTCTCCTCTTCAAGGAGACTCTAAGCATCAAACTCTCACAGATGGTCCTCCTCAGCCTCATGCGCTTGCTTTCTCCAGTGCCTACCCACTGGCTGCTGAGGACTCCATTGTGGTTGTCAGGGGTCAGGTTGTCATTTTCAAGATTAATTAACTCCTTTCTCTTTCTCCTCCTCCTTTTCCTCCTCCTCTTTCTTTCTTCCTGAACACATTCCTCACAGGAAATGGTGAACTTTGCGTTGTCCCTCTCCAAACCTTTTCTAATCCTAGTACATCCTTTCTGACATGTAGAGACCAAAACTGCACTCAAGGTGTAGGCAAACCACGAATTTATGCAATGGCATAATTCTGTCCTCTTTATTCCTCCTCAATCATTCCTAACATGCAATTTGCATTTTTGACTGCAGCTGAGCACAATGCCTACTTGTTTCATGTAACCTCAGGGTCTCATTCCTGAGTAGTGCTAATCAGCTCAGAACTCATCATTTTATTTATGAAGCTAGGAATGTGTTTCACCTCTGTGCCATACTTGATTTATCAGCATTAAATTTCATCTGCCAGGTAATTGCTCAATCACTCAGTCTTGTAAAGTTTTTCTGCAATTTTCTAGTTGGCTTGTGTCCTTGCTGCTTTGAATAACTTGAACACATCAGCAAATCTTGCCATTTACTGCTTTTTCACAGTACATTTATGAAAGTTACACAGTGCAGACTAATGCGGAACTCTGGTGGGGATCTTCCTCAGTTGAAAGAACTGACCGTTTATCCCTACCTCTATCTCTTACCTTTTAATAATAATGTATCTGTACCAGCACCTTGAATTTTAGGGTTTTTTTTATTAATTTATAACATTTCCTTTTGCAAATATTTTTGGAAATTCAAGTAGAATATATAGCAACCAGATCACTGTAATCTTCATGTCTTCCCAACCCTTCGTAGAATTCAAAGAGTTTTCTACGGCAGGAGTCCCTTCTACGGGAGCAATATTGACTAAGCAACTTGTGTTTCTCCCACGATCTACTAATCCTATCTTCTCTTATTTCTACTCATTTACCTGGAATAAACACCAGGCTTAGAGAGCTACAGTTCCCCAGAACTCCATTGCAATCCCTTTCACACCCTGGCATCAAGTTTGCTACCGTGAAATCTCCAGATACCAAGAAAAGTTTTGAGTAGGAGGTTACCCACTGCTGTAAGCGATTTGGCTTCTTCATTCATGACCTTCAGGAGACACCCAGGACCAGGGAGAAGGTTATTTTTATAGTTTACCCTGTTCATCTCCACCACAACCTCTTCTACAGTGGCTTTTATTTCAGACAGATCCTCTACGGAGGGCTGACCCTAAAAGAGGTTCCTGGGAAGGGAATCTTCCTGGTTTCTTCCAGAGGAAATCTACCTTAATAAATAGAATCATAGAATCATAGAATGGTTAGAGTTGGAAGGGACCTTCAAAGGTCATCTAGTCCAACCCCCCTGCAAGAAGCAGGGACATCCCTGACTAGATCAGGTTGCTCAGAGCCTCATCCAGCCTGGCCTTGAATGTTTGCAGGGATGGGGCATCCACCACCTCTCTGGGCAACAGTGTTCTACAACTTGCATTGTGAAAATTTTTTTCCTAATATCCAATCTAAATCTACCTTCCTCTATTTTAAAACCATTACCCCTCGTCCTATCACAGCAGGCCTTGCTAAAAGGTTTCTCCCCATCTTTCCTGTAGGCCCCCTTGAGGTACTGGAAGACCGCTACAAGGTCTCCCTGGAGCCTCCTCTTCTCCAGGCTGAACAGCCCCAACTCTCTCAGCCTGTCCTCATAGGAGAGGTGCTCCAGCCCTCTGATCATCTTCATGGCCTCCTCTGGACCCTCTCCAACTGGTCCATGTCCTTCTTATGTTGGGGGCTCCAGAACTGGACACAGTAC
>WHYT01016618.1:163060-195988 GCA_009806455.1 Tetrax tetrax | reverse complement strand
TTGGCGTAGCGGAGCGGTGCGGGAGGGAAGGAAGGAAGGAGGGAGGGGAGCCGAGCCGAGCCGAGCCGAGCCGAGCCGAGCCGCGGGGCTGCCCCAGGTGGCGGCGTGCTCCCACTCCACAACATGGCGGGCGCGGAGCCCTTCGCGGCCGTGCTGGCCGCCTTGCGCGGCTGCTACGCCGAGGCTGCCCCGCTGGAGACCTTCATCCGGCGGCTGCGGGAGAGCGGCGCCGGGGAGGCCGAGGTGCTGCGGGGCGACGACGCCCCCTGCTACCGGACGTTCGTGGGGCAGTGCCTGGTGTGCGTCCCCCGCGGGGCCCGCGCCATCCCCCGGCCCTTCACCTTCCAGCAGGTAGGAGGAGGCCGGGCGCCAGCGATGGCCCCGCTCGCACCTGCGTTGGGGACCGGGGCGGCCGCGGCAGCGCAGCCCTTGCCGAGGAGCTGGCCCGGCCCGGGGCGGTGGTGGGTCGGGCGAGCCCCCCCACCCCCGCTTTAACCCCCCGGGGTCGCGGCTGGCGGCGCGGGGCTTCCCCGGTGAGCCCATGAGGGGCGGCGGAGACGGGGCTGCGCGCCGCCGGGCAGGCGGCGGGGCCCTTCCTGGCCTCCATGCGTGCGCGGGGGCGGCGGCCCTTCGCCCCTCGTGGCTGCTGCCGGCCGGGGCCTCCCCGCCGGGCCTCGCCCGGCCCCTCGGCTGTGGGTCCCGGGCGGCGGTGGGGGAGATCATCCCCCACTTCCCCTCCGCTTTTTGGAGGGGTGGGCGAGCAAGGCGCTGGTGCGGGCGGGTGGGTGGTGTGAGTAAAACGAAAGGCCTGCGAGCCCGGGGCTCCCTGTGGCGCAGCTTGCTTTGTGGGGTAGGAGCGAACAAGCCGAATGTGGCCGGGGAGCAACTGGAAACGAAAAATGCCGGTTTCCCACTCTTGAGAGGCTAGAGAAGAGGGGGAAGACCCGCTTGCGACTCCGTGTTTAAACAGGAGAAACTTCTCAAAGAGGAAAGACTGCTTTTCTCTTGGAGCTACTGTGTGCGTGAGTTAAAGGGTGCTACGGTAGGGAATGAACTTTGCGAGCTTTTTGAGCGGGTTTTAGTATTGTGAACCGAGTCGTTTGGTTGAACTTTACATAAAAGGAAATGGAGGCCTCAAGAAAATCAGTGTTCTTTCCCTGGAGGTTAGAGCCTGCGTGAGCACATATCTGCGAGTGCACGTATCTACGGGCAAAGTGACCTGAAGGCCTTGGAGTCCAGGTTGCCGAGGGAGACGAGGGGAGTAGCATAGGGTGTTTCCTGGGCATAAAAACCAAGATCAAAAGGGCAGACGTTGAAAAGACTTCCTTAAAGTTGTAGGCCCACGTTGCTGCATGTAAACATCTTACGGTACAGTTGAAAATCTTTCTTTTTGGGTATGGTGCTTGTGAATCATTGATATTGGTTTGAAAGGATTTGATCTAAAGCTAGGGTCTAGGACTGTGTATCTTGCATGTCTGTTTATTTAAAGCATATATGGTGTATATAAAGCATTTATGGCAGAGTCAGTGATAAACACTAATTTTCTTTTTTCTTTCTTCAGTTATCTAGTCAGAGTGAAGTCATCACAAGAGTTGTTCAGAGACTGTGCGAAAAAAGAAAGAAGAATGTCCTCGCATATGGATACTCCTTACTGGATGAAAACAGTTCTCATTTCCAAATCATGCCGTCTTCAAATATATACAGCTACCTACCCAATACTGCAACAGAAACTATTCGCATCAGCGGCCTCTGGGAAACACTGCTGAGCAGGATCGGAGATGATGTGATGATGTATTTATTGGAACACTGTGCAGTCTTTATGCTGGTTCCACCTAGTAATTGTTACCAAGTTTGTGGGCAACCAGTTTATGAACTTATTTCACATAATGTAGACTCATACCCAGTGTTTGTTAAGCAGAGGTTTTCAAAGCATAAACGTAGTAGCTTGCTTGACTATATGCAAAAAAGGCTTATGTTTCATAGACAGTATCTTTCAAAGTCGCGCTGGTGGAAATGCAGACAAAGACTTGAAGCTGATGTCTCCAGCCTGGAAAATAAAAAAAATAACAAGATACAAAGCTTAGTGTCCAGTTACCAGTATTCTGCAAAAGCTGTTTCTAAAGCAAGCAAAGAGATCAGAATGGTTACTGAACATCTGGAAAAACAGAGTAGCTCCAGTTCATATTTGTCAGCCGCCACGGCACCATCTTTAAAAAGGAAGCTTGATAGGGAACAACTTGACATTCCAGCTAAGAGAGCAAAAGTAGAGGAGAAAGTGAGAGAGGAAAAGGCTTGTAATTTAACTCCTGATGTAAACCAAAGTAGTTTCAAGAGATATGGAACTGGCTATGTAGCATCACATTCTGTAAGTCTCATTAAAAAAACGCACCTTTCTCAAAGAAGCAGCAGTGATATGTCTGGTCCTTCTTTAGCTCACACATCTTGTGACGGGAAGAAGTTTGTGGCAGGTGAAAGCTCTTTTCTGCGAGGAATTCAGAGTAACAAACCTTTAAAGTCCACCATTGAAATCCAAGCAGAATCCCATAGGAAAGGAGTAGAGGTGCATATGTATAAGTCTCAGTTGGATTCTGTACAAATCAAACCCGTGGAGGGTATTTCTTCAAAATGCAGAAGGCGGGAAAGTCCCCTAGCTCAGAAGTTACCAAATACGCTCTTGCGTTCTGCAGTATACATTGACAGGAAGCTGCTTCTGTATTCTCGCAGGAGTTTCCAAGAATGTTTTCCTAAATCATTTTTACTGAATCGCTTGCAGGGCTGTCAGGCAGGTGGAAGACGGCTTGTAGAAACTATATTCTTAAGCCAAAATCCGTTGGAGCAAAAGCACAACCAAAGTCTGCCACATCACAACTGGAGGAAGAAGAGGTTGCCCAAACGCTACTGGCAAATGAGAGATACATTTCAGAAACTGTTAAAGAACCATGGAAAGTGCCCTTACTTAGTTCTCTTGAAAAAAAATTGCCCTGTCTGGATATCTGAAACCAGTATGAGAAAAACTGAGCTGCCTTGTCAGGCAGCCTTACCTGGGGAATCAGAGGTTCACAAGCAAGCAGAACAGTTTGGCAAGGAGCCTGCTAAGTCTGTGACAAGCAGCAGATGTGAATCAGGTCACACTGACATGCCAGACAATTTAAGTGCTCCTCTTGCAAAATCTGTGCATAGGGAGTCGCAGAGTGAGGAGCAAAACCCGGGAGAGGTGTGTGATTCAGCCCTTGGGGAGCTCCTCAAGCAGCACAGCAGCCACTGGCAGGTGTACATCTTTGTGAGGGAGTGCCTGGAGCGGGTCATCCCCGCTGAGCTTTGGGGTTCAAACCATAACAAATGTAGGTTCTTAAAAAATGTGAAAGCATTCATTTCCATGGGGAAGTTTGCTAAGCTTTCGTTGCAGGAGTTGATGTGGAAGATGAGAGTGAATGACTGCATGTGGCTTCGTCTAGTCAAAGGTATTTCTTATATTAAAGAACTAAGTGGTGGGGGTGTCAGATGACTGGTGTTCACATTTAAAGTGGGAAGGGGAGAGTATTTAGTCTGGGTTTAAAGTTGTGGGTTCATTGGTAATAGCCATAATCGAGAGAGCAACCTAGTGTTTGTAATCGATGGTGGAAGAACACATGAGCCTGTCTTCCTTACAAAACTTCAGTTTTTATTGTTTTCATTCACCCTTCTTGTGTTTAAAAGGATGACGTTTTCATAAACATGAATTCAGAACCTGAGCCTTCCAGCAGAACTCTTTCCCTTCCACCCCAGCCCTCCAAATTGCAGTAACTGAGAATTCAGTGAGGTATGACCTAAGCACAGAGGGAACAAATGCAGTCTGCCTGTTGGGTACCTTCCTTAGCCTTCAGGAAGAACTCAGGGCAAATCAAGAGGCTTGTAGTGGCATGTGTTCCTCTGCTATGGGAGTGAACATTCCTCCCGCAGCGTGTTTTCTTCCACCCCCTCACATCTACCTGTGAGAAAGACGTGAGTGTGGAACTCGTGCAATACAGGGGTTGCCCACCATCTGTCACCTCTCTAGAGCCCCTTCTCTAGGAACAAGAGACCCTACTGAGCACTGCTTCAGGCTGGGTTGGTGGTGCAGAGATCACCAGACCGAGTGGTCCCTGGTTGAAAGATGTCAGGAGGGCATCAGCTGATTGCTCCAAATTCTGTGTGAATCCCTTCTGTTTAGTCCTCTTTTCAGATGATAACAGGGAAATCTTGCTTCCCTGAAGAAGTATTTTTACTTACCTGGTCCTACAGGTACGTGGGTCCTACAGTAATGTGAGCTGAAAATGGTACTCCTTTTTAAAAGGTGTGATAAGGTTCTAAAATTACTACACATTCTTTGTAATGTAGGAGGAAGATAAAAAGTCTGATGTTTGAGAACTGGTGTTAAAAGTAGGGGAGGTTACATTTCCATAAGAAAGTACTAATTCTAGCAAATATATTGATTCTTTATTCAGAAACTGGCTGAAAACCATGCTTTTCAACATGCTGAGGAGTTAAATATTAAACAAATTATTGTAAAATACACGGTTGATTTTATAGTCATTTGGAACATCTTATCTTAAAGAAATGTAATACCCTCTTATTCTCTGTCCTTATTCAAGGAAAAGCAACACATAGACTTGATTTTAATTTTCATGAAACTACTCTCTTGTGCTTGAAGTTTAAACACACATTTAATTGCTTTGCTGCACTGTTATTTGTTTTTTTTTTTTCTCCAAAAGTAGGAGTAGTGGTTTCTTGTCAGTTTCCTAAACTGTAGTCATAATTTACATCTGTTGTCAAGAACTTAGAAAATAAATTATCTAGTTCCAGGACAGCTACTTAACAACGTGTTGATTTAATTTGTGTTTTGCAACTCTTCTGTTAGATGATTTTCTAACAATCACTGGATTTTTTCATTGATGTTACCTGGCTTCTGTTGAAGTGAATGCTGTTTTATCTCTTTATGGTAGTTTTTTCTTAGGTGCTGTAAGTACATGAAAACGTCTCCGCCCTGAAGCACACAAAAACCAAACAGGGTAGAGAACTGGAAACTCACTTCCATTTTTTAAGTTTCAGTTTTAAGCCTCAGCTTTGCTGTGTCAAAATTAAGCTGGTTTTAACACATTTGTGCCATAATCATGATTTGTGCTATGCAGCTAAACTAATATTTCTGTATGATTTCTTTAAAGTATCCTGTTACATTTTGCTAAATTCCGCTCTTAAATTTAATTAGAAAAAGTATTATTGGAAGTTGTCCAAAATTCGATATTGTAGGACAGGTTTTTATTCCCTACTCACCTGTTTTTAGACATCGCTACAAATCTATGTAGCCTTACATTTGACAGTAGCTAGGAATGTTCTGGGTTCATAATTTTTATACCATCTAAATACTAGTAAGTGCTGATGGACTTAGCATGATTTTTTTTAATCTTTTTTTTTTTTTTTTGACTGCAGCAATAAGTTTTATATAGGATGTCTGAAATAAAGCTTAACCCTGCAATTCATTTTGATGTAATTGGGAGATCAGAGTATCATTCTCATCCCAAAGTCAGCCCAGTTTAATTCTGTTATTTTTACAGTATACTTAAGTATTTTCATTTTGGGGTTTTTTGGGGGGGTTGGTTTTTTGGGTTTTTTTTTTTTTTTTTTTTTTTTTTTTTTTTTTTTTTTTTTTTTTTTTTTAAAGTTTTGTGTTGTAGTAGGCTTATTTCCCTTTTTACCTTACCCTTCACGATAATCTTGCCATTGTGCATTAAAGATCTTGCACAATCAGTGTTGGGGGAAGAAAGTCAGTCTTCGGGCTACTAATGGCATGTATTCGTATCCTGTATGTCGGTTTGTCGCTACAAATTATTTTCTGTGTTTATACTTAAGCTTGGATTGGTCACATTCTTTAATGCCAGTGAAAATTTGGAGCAGCATCTGTGCAATTGTTTGTATTTGCTTTTTTTCTTTCCATTAACCTCAAGCTAAGAAAATAGTGTTATGTGTGGAGGTTTTTTTTGTTTGTATGTTCTATTTCTTTACTAATGCAATGGTTGATACTATAACTACCTTTGAATTGTTTATTGAAGGTGATCACTTTGTTCCTGCCTATGAACATTGTTTCCGTGAAGAACTTTTGGCTAAATTCCTATACTGGCTGATGGATACCTATGTTGTTGAGTTGCTCAGATCATTTTTCTATATCACCGAGACCATGTTCCAGAAAAATATGCTTTTCTACTACCGAAAGTTTATTTGGGGCAAGTTACAGAACATTGGAATTAGGTAACGTTAGAAAATTAATCAAGCATTAATGAAATATGTGTAAATTTCATGTTTTGTAGTGTAAGGTTATAATTCTGCTTTCATTTATTGCCCATTTATATTCCTTTTATTTGCTTAATTTCCCAAAAGAAAATTCAGCCTGTGATTGTAGTATCCACAACTTATAGATTCAGGAATAATTTGTGTGAGAAGATGGATTTAAATTCGGAATTCTTTGGTAGGAGAAGAG
The DNA here is from genome assembly GCA_009806455.1 of Tetrax tetrax. Lineage (NCBI taxonomy): Eukaryota > Metazoa > Chordata > Aves > Otidiformes > Otididae > Tetrax > Tetrax tetrax. Next base: position 189,498 of record WHYT01016618.1, on the reverse strand, counting down.
AAACCTTTGCAATAATAAAATCCATTATCGAGAGAATTTTGTTTTGATAACTTCACATGGAAGGAGAGAAATCGGGGTTTGGAGATATTGTGAAACAGATGTTTAGGAATTCCTGTGCTTCCTTGGCCATCTCAAGACTCTCCAGGCACAATCCCCTCTTATCTAGGCAGTATTTTCAGTCGCTGTTGGTGAGTCGATGCCAAAGGCTGTTGGGTTCCTGCCATCTTTGCTGGAGGAAGAGTATCTGGTGGCCTCAGTTGTTGCCCTGATGGCTTTTTTGTGGCTGTCCTGGTTCTTCCTCCTCTTCATCTGGAGCTGCTCTTGATGATTGCTCTGAGGTGACTCACAGGAAGGGGTTCACAGCCAAGCATAGCCACTGATGCCTTTCCAGTTCTTTTGTATCCTCCTTTGGGAGAAAGAGGATGGATGAAACAGTCTGGACTGAGTGGACCTGGACTTTACTCATGAGCTTGCCTTTGCACTGCATTGTCATTAGGGAGTAAGTCCCCATCCTGAAGGGCTGTCTGTATAAGTAGATCTTCCTGTGCAAAATCACACTCAGGCGTATGGACCATAGTTCTGGGAGGGGATCTGAATCTGTGTATTTGTCTTACTGTATGGGTGGAGGTTAGAGTGTGCTGGACTTGTTGCACTCAGTCAACTTTCTATTCATTTTTGAAGTTATATCAAACTTCTTACTCCAAATTGAGAATAGTACTTTTTAAGAAAAAAATCAGTATTTAATGATATAGTTGGTTCAAGTTACATGGCCCACAGAATACAAAGTTACATTCTAAAAATAATGAACCCTATGTCATGGTGACAGCACCTGTTTTTGTAAGGACTATACCCTCCCTGCCCTTGCTGTACACCTTAGCTGCTGAGGATTGAAAATGCTGCAGAAATTCCCCCAGTGGATTGTGGCAGGATGTCGCAAGATAAGACCATCCACTCAGCTCCTCAAGTTCAGTGCATAATGGCGCCGTGAGTGTAGAAATGAGAGTAGGGTGGTTCAGTGGCCACCTGCTTAGTGCATGTTCAGAATCATTAGCGCTGCTATAAATGCCATGAAATAAGCAATGAATGTTGCTGCAGGCAAAAGGTCATCCAGTTCTACAGCTGGCCAGAGAGGTAGTAATGACGGTCTGCCACTAAATGGGTTTTATCTTCACTTTCAGAGAAAGTAATTTTTTTTTATATAGTGGTTTATTTTGTTTTGTTTTTCCTCTTGGTCTTAAATGTGAACTGCAAAGCAATGGAGGCTTGATCATTTGGTTATTTCTGTTGTACTGGAGTTCTTTGTTCTTAGTGATCTAGCTAATACTAGAGCACATGATGAAGTTTTATGGGTTCAGGAAAGAATTTAAGTCATAATAAATAATAGTCTTGTCTAGCTGTGGAAAAATGATCTCCTATCCACTGTACTTTACTTTGGGCTAAATCTATACCGGGAATTTAATTCAAAAGTTTGAAGATAAATCTTTCAAACACTTGCTCAGTAATAGCTCAACTTCCCAGCCCTGGATGCCATGACACCTTCTAGGTGTCATGCACTGTATCACTAAGGCACACGGAAGAGAAGTATTTTGTGTGCCTCTCTTATCTGCATGCTTGGCATTTCAAGTGTCTCCTAGAGCATGCTTATGAGGTTTCCACCAACCATCCACTACCTTTTGTGGTAGCGTGGCCTCCTTTTGCTAAACCAGCCTATTGGTTGGTGTGGGATGAGAAAAATGTGCATGCAAATTTAGATTTGCGTGTGTCGTGTGTGTCCCCCCCCCCCCCGCCTTCTGACAGAATTTGAATTGTCTCACACTTCCCAGGGGAGTATCCTAACCGCTAGGCTGTAGGGCTTTTTGGAATGGCACATTTTATCTTTCTGAAGCAGTGCAGGATATTGATCCAGGTCTTTCACATTGCAAGTAAGCCACTTCAACAATACAGTCCTAAGTGAAAGCAAAGGCTTTTGTACCACCTCTTTTTCCTGCCTCCTTGCATTGAAAAGTCTTGATTTGGACTAAGCTACACTGAACTGTAAATCCTGAGGCATGTCTAAGGAGAAAACACATTTCCCAGTAAGATGAACTTACAGAGCTCAGAATCTGTGACTTGGGAGCCTTCCCTTATTCGTTATTCTCAGCTGTTCATGTTAGCTGACACCTGCTCAGCAGATATGTTCTTCTGAGTTATGTTACTGGATACCTAAATGCCCTTACGTTGTATGTGTCTCCTAGTACGTCAGTTCACTGTAACTTTTAATAAGTTGTAGGCCCCCTAAATGTTGGGAGTAGAACAGCCCATTACAGTCTGTAAGTCCTTCCCTGGATCTTTCTTAATGTAGTTTTCAGAAGGTTCTATTCAACTTTGTTAATGTCTTTCAAGCATCTGAAACCATGAGAAACATCCAACTTCTGTTGTCTTAAATAAAAAATATTTTGTTACGTTCAAATGTACTCGGCTAATCTGTGCTTAGATTTTCGTTTGTCTTAATTAAGATTTTTAAAAGTTATCTTCATTTGCATCAAGCAGACGTATGTACTCTCTTATTGTATGACGTTATTAAGATACTGTGAATTTGTTCTGAAATTCCAATTTCCATGTCACTTTCTGCAGAGGTTAGTATTTGGAATTATCTTCTTAGTAAAATATTTGGCTTCAGTTATCCTAAAGAGATTAAATGTTTTAACTTCCTGCCTTTCCTATTGCTTACACTGAATATATATTTATATTTTAGAAACCATTTTGCCAAAGTACATCTACGTGCTTTATCTTCAGAGGAAATTGAAGCTGTCCGTCAAAAACAAAACGTTCCTGTGGCATCAAAGCTCCGGTTCATTCCCAAAGCGAATGGGCTAAGACCCATAGTAAAAGTGAGCGGTGTTGTTGAAGCACAAGCATTCAGCAGGGAAAGCAGAGAAAAGAAGGTTTTTATTTTCTTTATTGTTTTATGTGGGTTTGATGTAGACAGCTAATAAAGTGAGTGAGGTTTTTTATATTATATAAAAATAGTTTTAACATGGTGAACTGGAACATTCAGATCAGAATGAACAAGTGGGTCTGTCTGTTGCAACTTAGCTTCTCCCTTCCCAGTGCTTAATTATCGTTAGTCTCCAGTTCCAGAGTCACATACTTCTGTTTGCAGGCCTGTCTTAAGGAAATGATTCTAGAAGAATCAGGTAATGGTGTTTTCTTTCTCTTCTCTTTCCATCCCTTTCGCTCAGGCTTACTTACTGTGTCTAGTTGTGGTAGGCGTCGGCCATCTGTGGGAGCAGAAGGATGTAAATCTCAGATTCTCGCTATTCTGAACCGACATGTTGCATTTGTTTGGCACACCAGAGGGTGAGGGGTGGAGGATGCGTCCAGCCGGTTGGGATTTATCGGAATCCTTACTGTGCACGTTGATGGGCTGGTGGTGCCAGGTCAGCCCGGTGGGTCGAACAGTGGTGAATTGGGTGTGTTACAGAAGGTCTAAGAAGGGCGAGGAAGCTGCTCAGTCGTAGTAGGGAGATAGGCAGGAAGCTGGGAATTACTGCAGTGTGGGAACAGAGACGGCACACACAGTGCACAGAATGATCTGTTTAACAGGCCAGTTAACCACAAGACGTAGTGGGAACCCAGTTTCACTGTCTTGCATGATTGCATTAATTGTTTTACCTTAAGGCTGAGACCCATTTAGTGCACAAGATTAAATGTTTCTCAAATGGGGGGCTGCTTAGTACTACGTACTCAGTATGTGATCCCAGACCAGATTTACAGGGCACCAACTAAAAGCTGTTCTGAAGTGTTATTCATAGTCTTTCTGTGACAATCAGACTGTCAGATTTGAGAGTATGCACACCATTAATTTGTAAATAGCTGCAGTGCCCTCTACATCCCTCCTAGCATTTAAATTGTAGAAGGAAGATGATCTTCCAGTTCTTTCTGTCTGACAATATTCCAGATTTTGGAACTTGGAAGCCACTTTGGAATTGTAGGGGTAGCCTTGGCCAGTTTCTATAGCTCAACACTGGATTATATCCAGATGAATTGCTAGAGATAATCTCTGAAATACCCAGCAAACCAACCTCTGAGTCTTGGGCAGCTCTCAAACTTTGCTGCAAAATACATGGTGGAATGAGCCCAGTTCTGTGAATTTATCCTCAAATCACTGTAGATTTTGTATTGTTTTAAAGGTTTTACGTATTTGATTTACATCCTTCTTCCTTTTGTTTGAACCAATTTTTTTAATGAGAAGGTCAGAGCACTGGCAGGCAGTGGGGTTCTAGAAGATCTGATTTGTCTGAGAGTTTATAGTATTTTACTGCATTCTGCAGAGATTCCAGCAGATCTTTAGGTTTTGCAAAAATGTTAGCAACTCTGTGGATTAGACCTCTTCCAGGGAATTAAGAAGCATGAGGGAATTCCTTCTCACATGAAAATGAAGAGTGCTGTGAATACTATAACTCCAGATCTCTCAAGGTCTAGTTCATGCTGAATTTGAAACCAGTCTCAATTTTCTTTTGTTGGCTCACTTGCTAACACCTGTATGGCCATCAGCTTTGTGAAAAGGTGAAGGTGTGCTTTCTGTGAAAAAGCAGCCTTTCTGGGATGGGCTCATTAAGAAGGCAACTTTTCTACTGGTGGTTACATTGATCTTGCTGCTTCTATTGCCTTTGAGCTGCATCTCTGCGGTTTTGACTTTTTATTGGGAACTTGGCCTATAACAGAAAAGATACCTTTGCAGTAATTCAGGAAAGCGCCTTAATTTATAAACTGGTCAAAAACATTTTGCATATTTAACTAATGAATGAGTATAATTACTTACCTTACGTAAAACAATGAAGTTGGATCAAGTTTTTTTGGAGGCAGTGGCTTTAGTTTTGCCAGCTTTTCACTGAAACCTGTAATTGATTTTTTTTTCAGTGCAAAAATAAATGTTTAACTGGAATGCTTCCATAATTAGCAGTTTCAATGTATCCATATCATGATCACAATGCTACTATTGAGTGTAAGAAACCTTTTATGTTCTGTGTATGCATTTTGGAGGATTTCTCTGAAGTTCTAAACTGATTCATAAGTATGCTACGTGTGCAGTTTGTTTATTTTGTGCAGTAGTATGGCTTGCCCTTCTTTTGTTGCCAGGTCTGTCAATATTTTTTTTCCTTAACTAATCAGCCTGCACGATTTCACTGCCACTCTGGTGTATTTTACTGTTCCCATAGCTGAGAGTTAAATCTTTGCTAATGTACTTGCATAAAGTACCTCCAGAGGCTGTGCTGATGGTGCAGCTGGAGTATAGCCTAAAATCTCAGGAAATGTGTTATTTTTGCTATGGGTGATATTTAAGAAGTTACCTTCTAATTGGTCATGGTTTTATTTGTTAGAGTCCATCTGTTTATCTCCTTAACTATTGCACCTTGATTTCCAAGCGTCAAGCACAGAAAATAACATTTTCTGTACGGTTTAAATTTGAAAAAAAAAAATTAAAAAATCTCTGAGGCTGTTTTGTCACTTTCGTGTAGTTCCTGCAGCTATATTCACGGTTTCTGAAAACTGCAGTTGACCAAAATAATATAGTAAATGTACAAATTTCATTCCTGTTTCATCTAAATGTGAAATCTTTGTATTGCACAGAATTTAATGTTGCCGCATACTTTAAGGTGGTTCTCTTTGATTTCTTTTTAGATGCATCACTACAACACTCGACTGAAAAATCTATTTAGTGTGTTAAATTATGAACGGACTATAAACACCAGTTTTATCGGCTCTTCGGTGTTTGGGAAAGATGATATCTACAAGACGTGGAAGAAGTTTGTTACAAAGGTTCTTGAATCAGATGGTGAAATTCCTCATTTCTACTATGTTAAGGTATGTCTTTAATTACATATTTGAACTAAATTTTCAAAGTCAGCTTGTGCAGATACTTTCATAGCTGTAATAGCAGTGATCTGAGTGCATAATTATTTTCTTTTCAAAATAAACTTTTGTGCATACCTGACACAGACTCTGGTTGATTTTTTTGGGGGATGAGGGCTTGGTTTTTTGAGGGGAGAGTGTCCCTGCAGTAGCACTTCCTTTACTTTGGTATTTTTCTGTCCATCTTTCTGTAATGTAGCAGCTTTCGCTTCTGCACATTTACTGGATTTTTGCAATTACATTTACTTGGTTATAAAAATGGGACAAAAATATAAACTCAAATACACTTTTAGGGCCATCTTCCTAAGGAAAACCAGGAAAAACTTGCTATGTGCATACGGATAAATTGAGCATATTTTTAAAAAATAGGTCTCTTCTATCTCAGTATTGTTAAATTTCTGTTGAAAATGAACACTTGAACTCTATTGTCTCTCCAACAGGTTTCTTCTCTCACCTGAAAAAAAAAAGAGTGCTTGTCGTATCCCACTATTTGAAGGAATTTCTTCTTAACACTTTGGTTTTTCTGTTATGCCTAGCAGGCAACCTTATGTATTTGAGGCCAATTCATAGCTTTGAATTGGGGCAATTTATACATATGTATGCAAATTACAGTTTTATCTCTATTAGAGTGAGGCTTAACAGAAATAAAACTCCCATAGGTCAGTTGTCATCATGTCCTGAAATTACTTTCAGTGACTGCCTCATTATCTTTCCAACTAAAGAATCATGTGACTGACATAGTTCTAAGATTATTACTTCTTCAGAATGTTTTGAATTTTGACTATGACAAGTAAAAGCAGAGTTAAAGATGCAATATGACCTTTAGGAAAGATAAAACATCTGGGTTTGCTGCCTTCTGGAAGCCTAAGATGCCACCTCCATGATCATGTGGAGAGGAAAGTTTCTTAAAATATTTCAACATATATCAGCAATAAACTTCAGTTAAATTATTGAAAGTCCAGTGTTAGGTTTAAGGTTGCATATGGTATCATCTTCTGTTAATAACAAGAGTTGTGCTAAAACTGGCGGTTTGGTTATTCCTTGTAAGGGATAATTCATTGATGAGTGAGGAAGGTTTAGCAGATAAACAATGAGTTTTTGTTTTGCCACAGAATTGGACTGAATGATGCAGTAATTTCACTCCTACATGATTTATTCTTCAGCCTTGTTTACATACTACAACAGTTCTTTTTTTCATACTACCACAGCATTTTCAGTGATACCGATGAATACATAATGGAAGATATTTCTTCTGTTTCAGGCTGATGTGTCCAGGGCTTATGATACCATTCCTCACAATAAGCTTGTGGAAGTGATTTCACGGATCTTAAACCCTGAGAAAAGAACTGTCTACTGCATACGGCGCTATGCCGTGATTATGATTACCACAAGTGGAAAAGCCAGGAAGTTCTATAGGAGACATGTATGACTTGGTGATTTCTTCTGTTTGCTGCTGTAGATATATTTTGATCCAAGGAATATTTTTGTTTCTAACTTTTTTAGTCACAATTTGAATTGGGCAATTACTTCATAAATCCTTTTTTAACTGTGTTGGATATTTTCCAGAGGTAGCAGAGCTTCTTTTTACCCTGTACTCGTTACACTTTTTACTCAATGTTCGTAAGGATAAAGATAAATGTGTTGTGGAAATAGAGATATGTGAGGGAAATACTTCATTTTAACAATAGCAGAATTGTTGGATTGAAATAACGCAGTAAGGCTGGCCCTTTAATCTTCACTGAATAAAAGAGTCTGGTACTGGATTTTCTATTGCTTTTGTCATTTATTTCTTTACACTCAATATACAGGTTTCTACTTTCAAGGATTTTATGCCAGACATGAAGCAGTTTGTGTCCCAGCTTCAGGAGAATGCCTCATTGCAAAATGCAATAATAGTTGAACAGGTAAATATTGGGAGACTTCTTTTCAACTGAAAAAGAAACCTACAGAAGAATTGGAGGAAGATTGGGATTTTTAATTGAATGTACGTATTATGTGGTGACACCACCTCTCTTCTGGTTACCCAGCGCCTGCCTTAGGAAGATTTTTGTCATCTCTTCTTTGACGTTTATAACAGGCTCTCAGTTTCAGTGGAAGGAATGCACCAGGCAAGAAGTCTGACAAAATCTCCTGTTAGACTTTTCCCTGATTTTCTCATTGTTGTCTCAAACTTTGATTTTTAACTGGCGATTTCTTTTTCCTTTCCTAATTCCATTGTTTGTTGCAACAGTTCTCAAGTGAGAAATTAACTATCTAGTAAAGAAGAGCTTCAGCACTTGCTATCTCCAAAACATACAGAAGTAAGAATGACCAAAATACATTCTAAGTTAAGTAGCTAAGGAAATAGATGTGGCATCTTGAATAGCAAGCTAAACAGAATAGAAAAATGGCTTTTTTAAAAAAAAAAAAAATAGTTTTTTTTTAAAAATAAGATCACCTACCAAGGTTGACAAGAATGAACTCTTCTTTAGAGTGCAGCACAAAGCAAGATCAACTCTTGTATTTTTTGTTTAGAGAGATTTGCTTTCTGTGGAAAAAAGTACAGTTAAAAATGTTACGTATTTTAAATTTACTCCTATTGATGCTTTGTTACAAGAAGCAAGCATCCTTCTGTTTTTTAATTCTTGTGCTGCAGAGAACTATACTAATTCCAAATGTTTGTTCTCAAGACTTCCTTTTATGCAAGGAGGATGACAAAGAAAGGCATAAAAGTACATGATATGCTCAATCAGTTCTTAATACGTTTTATTGCTTGGCATCATGGTGTTCCATGATCACAACCTACAAGATTCCCGAGGATCAGATGACCAGACAGCTATTTTCTCACAGGCTACTACTGCTTTTGTGTTGTTTTTTTTTTTCTTTTTTTTTTCCTAAACTTGCCAGTGGAAAATTTTAACATAGAGTAATTTATGCTTCTAACATACAAGTAAAATGATCTTGTATATCTACACACATATGGACATAGGAGTAAAATATACAGTATGGGTGGTGCACAGTTCCAGGATCCTACAAAATGCAGAGAGCCTAATGAGTACATGGATGAAAATGAGCACTAGCTGAATCTGTGATTATGATGTGTATGGAGGTTTTCTTTTTTTCCAGTGGAAACCTGATTTAGCTAGCTATACTAGATATTACATAAACAGCAGGGTTCTGTTTCAAAATATTTTGCATTGGAAAACAATTTGTGTGTGTCTGTGTCCTTACTTTAAAAAAAAAAAAAAAAGTATTCTGAGAAAACTATTATCTCAGCCTGGGTGTCTACCACAGGTGCATCGTGTTAGCTTTTCAATACAAATAACCATAATCTTGCATGGCTTTATCAAAAGCTGGGTGCATTTGTCTGATGTCTGATCTAAGCAAATAGGAAGTAATGGTGCTTTAGTTTTCATCGAGGCATTGTTAAAGGGGCTTAAACTGCTCTAAATTAATTATTTATTACACAATTCATAACACAAAAAGCTTCATAAATGCTGGGTGTCACACATAGAATCATTAGTAATGCGTGGCAAAGAATAAGTTTTGCAGCAGAACTGGCAAGTGGATGTATCTAAAGTTGGGGAATCGTAAGGAACATGACAGTTAAATTGTCCTACATGGGAGAAAGTGGCGAAAAGAGTGAGTTCTCATACATTGTAATCCAGTATAATATACTGGCACTTAAAGTGGTTTTAGATGTTATATTTGACTATTTTCCCACATAATATCAATCAAAACTGCTTTTCTTGTAAAGCAAAACCAAAAAGAAATGCACCATTCACTTGTTGGATGTGAGTAGCTTTTTAGTGTGGTGTGTTTTTTCTTACCTTAGGGCTCTGAACTGCTATATTCTTAACTTTTAATAAAAGTTTCCGTGTATCTTTTAAGTTTATACTGTATTTTTAGTTTCAGTACATGTCTAAAGTACAAATCTTTTTTTGTTTTGTCCCATTTCTAGAGCTTAACTTTCAATGAGACAAGTTCCAGCCTGTTTACTTTTTTTCTTCAAATGATACATAACAACATCCTGGAGATTGGGAGCAGGTAAAAAAGTAGTTAGATTTTCTTTTTATAGTGTGTTTAATTTTTTCAGTTGATTGTTTTGGTTTTTTTTTTTTTTCAATTAAGCAGGATACTTAAATTTGGCTCAGGGGGTTTTTGATAGCTGTCTTTTAAAAGATCTTTATTTCATATTAATTTGAAATCTCTTTATCAGTTTAGCTCCATAAAAGCATGAAGAGTTTGGAATCAAATTTATATTTAATAAAATTTCTCTTTCCCACCTGGATAATGTTTACTATACACAGAACGCATTATTATATAAATATGTAACCTTCTTAATTTAAAACTGCAGACGTAGTCCAAAAGAAAAATGCTTTAAAATGTTGGGATCCATAGCAGTGAACAAAAGCAAGGTAACATCCAAGCAGTCACGCAAAAGCCTTGTTAGTCATTGCCCTATAGTGCAAAATTGAACTTTTTCTGCATGGTCTTGCTCTTTGAGAAGTTAAAATAAAAATAAAAGGCAATAACAATAGGAATGTAAATTCTTGGCAACTCCAAAATTAGGAATGAGATGCTATAGAGGGTAGTAATGCAGATTTCTTCTTGTGTTGCTAGAAATGCTAATCTGGGATTTACATTTTGCTTCTAGTTGGCAAATGTGTGACCATGTCTAGAATTGCAAGTACTTAGATGATCTTTTTGTAAATTGAGAGTGAGGTATATTAGAATGAATAGCTTCTTGGTCTTGAAGCATATCTTTATTTTAGAATACTTAATATCACAGAATCGAGGGAGAAAAGGCTTCAAGGAGGTAAATAGAAGAGTGTTTTTACGTTTTTCTAGCACTGATGCTTATACTGCCTTTGGCAGGATCAAGCACACCCTGACAAAGGCAACTTCATGCTTAGTTAAATGCAGTCATAGCTTGACTGAAAAAAATAGTTTGTCCTGGAATTAATTTGCCCTTTTTAAGTTCCTCATTCTCAGTTGTTCAAAAAAAACCCCAAAGCTGCAAATAAGTTTAGTAAATCAATACACTTTTAACTGATGGTTCTTAAAAACCCATCACAGTTAGTCAACATTCACTTGATGTTTTGAGAAAAATGCTGATTGTTGAGCTGGAGACCTAGAAGGAATCTTCTAATACCATCTGATATATTTATCAAAAGTCTGGTAAAATGTAAAATAACTGCTAGAAAAATTTGCAGATGACTCAAAACATAGGTATAAGATCACTGCTAGAACGTAGTATGTGGCTCTGGTGTCCAGTTGCATAATTACATTATCTTCAGTTTCACTAAGCCATTCATGTACTAATGGTAGTATAGGCATTATCCTATCTCACTACTTCAGAGGAGTGTTGTGAAGATAATTCCCTTGCGTTTTGTGAGGCATACTCATTCTGTTGGTGCAGCGTAGAAAAATCCATGAGGTAGTGGGAAACTCTGTCTTCAGTAGCACATCTAGATCTGATACATTACTGTTCCTGTGTGTGGTCTTTCTGGCTTTGTATAGGTAACAAGATAGGGGCAGTATTAATGAACCTTCCCCTGGCGATGGCTGTATGAATTCTTTGAAGCCATGCGAAACAAATCAAGATTTACTCTTTTGCGAAATGACAATGGCAATTTCAGTGAACTTTTTGAGAGGAGAATGGGGCAGGTTGAATATAATTACAAGTAGTAAGGGTTAGCATTCCACAGAATGTAATGGGCTTTCTTAATTAGAAGTAAGATAGCTTTATGCCTGAGGAGTTAAATTAGGAAATAAATGTAATTTACAGTATAGCTGGGATGTGTAAAACCAGATCATGTGCTCTATTAGGCTAAACCATCAGAAATTTCCCTGAAATTAAAGTGATATTTATCTGTGGAAAAAAAGCCCAAATCAAAACAAACAAAAAAGACCCCTAAACCCCAAGAAAATACTTTCCTTGTCCAGATCATGCTGTGCAAGTATAAATGAAAAATATATTGATTTAAATTATTTCATAATTAAATGTTTTTACCCTGGCTTGTGCTCCTGAAGGAGCTGCTTTTTTTTCAGAAAACTTAGCCAGATTTGGTAGTGGTGAAGGTTTGTATTTGAATTCAATGTGGATGTTTGCTGTTTCTGAGAAAAGTGGGAAGTGTTCCATCTCAAAATCCATCTGAATTTAATTCCTAATGTAGATGCACAGTATGAGCTTCAACCTATGGATTTTAAGTGGACATCTCCTAGGAGCTGTTTGGATAACAATTAAAACTAAATAAAATATTGTTTGAAAGATTTGTCTGTGCGCTTAGCTTCGAAACAGGTGTTCTTGTACAAGAAACAATCTAAGATGTAACATAAAGAATTATAAAGCTTAAATGAGAGGTGGCTCTGCAGCTGAAGGAGGAAGGAGGCATTTTGGTTCAAGATCTGTTATAAAATTTCTTTCATTTAATGACAGTCATCTACAGGAGTTTGTTAGTAAGATATTAATATAGGTATTAGTGGGTCTGAAGCCGTATGTAGATTCCTAGAGGAAAGAATAAAAAAATTTAAGTAAGCCTAACTAGCAAGCATATACCGTATTTTTTATTGAAACGTATGTTATACTTGAAAAAAATAAGTAAATGTTCAATGGCTATTGAAATCTTCGTGTTGCATTTTTAGTAGTTTTTTTTTGTTTTTCTTTTATTCTTTACTAGGTACTACTTACAATGCTGTGGAATTCCACAGGGCTCCATTTTGTCAACCTTACTTTGCAGCTTATGCTATGGAGACATGGAAAACAAATTGCTCTGTGGAGTACAGCGGGATGGGTAGGGATGCTTTGTTCTGTGCTCTGTTATAGTAATGCATTATAGTATATGTGCATTTAGTGTATGCATAGTATATGTATTATATATGTGTTTATTGTGTTTATAGCATAGAATATGTGTGACATTTTCTCTGAAGTTTGCTTTTGAATTTCAAGGATTTCCAGCTCTCCATTAGGAAGTGTGGTGCACACAAAATCTCTACAGCTTCCATGTCACTGTGGTTGTTTTAGGGGGGGAATTTCCCTGTTTGCCATAAGATTGGGAAGAAAAGTGCTGAAAGGAAGGTGTCCCAGATCTGTGGGTGGCAGACATGCTCTTACAAAGAGCACAGTATTTAGGGATGCTGTAAAGAGTCTGACAAGGTCTTCTTGTACATGTAGGAAGTTATGGTTCTCCCACAGTCATTCCCACAAAATTTGTGGTCTTTTGTCCTCAAACAAGGTGGGGTGTTCATTACAAGCTTTCTGATACTCCAGGCTTCTGCCTGAGGGCTTTCCAATCCACCATCTGTAAATCTTAACATTTTATCGAGGTCACAGCTTTATGACAGATTTTTTACAAGGCATGTTGGTTCTTGTTTGAAGCCCTATGTGGCTTTCGGTACATTTTCTAAGTGTTTTTGTGTCCTGCTTGTGCCTGATTCTGAGAAGCTTGACAGAAGGCTAGCATATAAAAGCTTTACCTCTTTGTTAGCCATAAAAACTTTAGGGTCCCGTCTGCCTCCATATAAACTTACAAACTGATCCCCAGCTGAATCCCAAATTAGGGTCTTTAAGCAAGAGCTAGATGTTGGTGAGCCTCCTGAAGCCTGTCCGTGTTCACACATCTCCCTCCATTGCTGTGAGTTCTGTCCTAAGAAAGGAAAACAAAACTAAGAAGTGTGTAGAGTACTTCAGTTGAGTGCATCTGTCTCTTGTCTCATCTTGGGGGGCTCACAAGGTAACGGAATGTCTCAGAGTTTTAAATATTTCCCTACATGAGTAGTGGAGTTCTTCTCATAGGTATTAGGATGCTGTGATGATATGAGTATAAACAGCTGTCTTTTGCTTTCAAAGGATTTTGTTTATACATGATGAAATTATGACACTGATTCAGAAGAATGCACTTCTTTATCCAGCAGCTGTTTTTATATAGAGCGGATTTTAGAATGTTGCTTAGGTGTCTGTTGGATGTTTGGCCTTTACGTTGAAAAAATAACCTGGTTATTGACTTGGCAAAAGTGCAGCTGATCTGATCATGGTGATGGCAGTACTCCTGCTTTGCAAAGGAGGCTGGACAAGATACTCTCCAGAGCTTCCTCTGTATGATCTACTAGGCAGGGTTTATCAGAAAATATGGGCAAGCTTAAGGCCTGAATTCTGTTGAAAAAGAAAATTCCAGCCTTTACAGTGTTAGACTGTAGTTCTACATTCAGGTTATAGCTTCACAAACAAGTTATTAGATGGGAAAAAAGATACAGAATTAGAACACATCGAGAACCTGATTATCTGCATGTGTACCTGGTGTTACACCTCTTTTCCTTGTGTTGAGTATTAAGATACTGCAAATTCTCCCTTGGAAAAGTGTAAAACCCTGCATCCGAGATGCTGCTGTGGAGTAGCTTGTGTGCTGTAAATTCCTATTGTGTTTCATGTACCTAGCCCCTTTGCTTTCTTATTTTTATTTTTTTCCCTTTATTTTTAGGAATGAAGCAGAACTGAGAATTTCTTCCTGAGACTCGATTTGGAGATCATATGGGCCTCTACCTTCTTGTGACTTAAAATGGGCACGTTGTTGCTCTGAAGAGTATGATAAAAATTTGAAAGGATTACATATTAAAAAATCTAACATCAGTTTCTTCTTGATTACAGAGTCCTCATACGTCTCATTGATGACTTTTTGCTGGTTACACCACATTTAATGCAGGCAAGAACTTTCCTAAGGTATGCTTTTAAAGACATAGTCTTTGAAGAAATAAGCATTAACACCTTTTAGGTCATTCTTTTTCATCTTTATACATGCTTGTACATATAAATATATTTGTTTTATGGGTTAATAATCAAGGGCTGTTTTGGAGTCCTTGCTAGTAGCCTGTGCCTGGAAAGAATCCTGCCAGCTAACAATCTGCTGCATCTCAGGTGGTGGGGAGTTCCTGCAGAGATTTAAATTAGGGACCTAGCTATTGACCTTGACGGATCTAGCTTCTAGCAGCAATTAGTAGTACAGACTAACTAAAGCAGCTGACAGTTGTCTTTTAAGAGCATTTTCCCTCAGATTTTTAAGATGTCATAGTTAGATTTTTAAATTTTTTTTTACCGGGCAGGCATGCTGCTACCTTGTATTCCTAGGGAAAGAATGCAACTTTTCTCTGATCCAATATTGCCAAGAATTTTCTGGTCATTAATATTCTGGGGTGGGTATTTGAAGATACTGATAGCACGGAAGTGTGCAGCTGATACAGAAGTTTTCAAGCAGTAATTCTTTAGAGTGCTTCAGAACTACATTTTTTTTTTTTTTTTTTTTAAAAATTGGGCCCCAAAATCCAAGAAGAGTTCTGCTGATGCCAAAGACAGTTTTAAGGATCAAAAGGAAAAGGTCTTGAAGAAAAGCTTAGCATCTGCAGTGCAGTCAGTTGCATCGTGCACTTCAGCAGTCAGAAAGATTCAGCTGTGTTGTGAGCATGAAAGGCGATGGGGAAATAAATTAAGTATAGTTTGAGGTATAAATTCTGCTAAATAGTGGATAGTCTACTTTGAAGACTTCATTTGTCCTCATTTCATTATCAAAACAGAAATAAATTTCTAGGGATCTCAAGCTATTAATCTCTGTAACATCTTTTCAGCATAATATCACTTCCAGTAGCATTGTAGTTATTGTCCTACTTGCCCTTTGAAGTTACCTGCATCTTTTTTCTGTATCAACTTCTGCACCAGCTGTGTTGATTTTCTGTAAACAAGTAGCCTCTTCTGTGAAAGCTTTCCAGAACTGCTTACAGATCCTATGAACTCTGCCATGAATAGAGTAGTAACAGTTTTTTCTGATGTAGTGTTAGAACTGGGGGACGCAAGGGATTAATTTTGGGAAGACAGCATTATGACTATTATCCCCCAACAAGAACAGCCTGCCTCTTCCTCTCACTCTTGAAAAGGATGAAGCCTGCACATGAATGCATGGCTAAGTAAGATAAACTGCTGCTTGTCCATGAGATGACACTGCTGATCCACTGTGTAGTAGGTAATCAGCAGGCATTCTGGCAGTTAAAACAGCCTTAGGGAAAACTTTGTGGAGAAAGTTCAAAACTTTTCATCAGATAAATGAGATTCCTGTGGTGTGGATTCTTCTTGTTTTCTTTAACTTTCAAAAACAATAACTCTTCATCCGCCTTTTTCCAGTTATTTTGATCTCTGTGGTTTCTGTAAATGTGGTTTATGCAGCTTGTCTTAAATGTGTCATGGCTTAAGTGCTTAATTTTTTTTTTTCCATTATCCTCATATCCTTAAGCTTATTTATTTACTTAACCTATTTATTTACCTCTAGTATCTTCAGTTTTGTTTATTTCTAGCTCTGTTCCTTAACCTAAAGAACTGGTTCCCTTTGTTCTTTGTTCTTTGGTTTCTGTCCTTTTATACAAGGCTGTGTGTGTCTTGCAACATGGTGGGTTTTTTTGTTTGCTTTTTGGGGGGGCGGGGGGGAGTTAGGCTAACTGTTTATATTTGTTTTAGGACTCTAGCAACAGGTATTCCTGAGTATGGCTTTTTAATAAACCCCAATAAGACAGTCGTGAATTTCCCTGTTGATGATATCCCAGGATGTTCCAAATTTAAACAGCTGCCAGATTGTCGTTTGATCCCATGGTGTGGTTTATTATTAGATATACAGACACTTGAGGTTTACTGCGATTACTCCAGGTAAATAGACTTGTATACTCCAGTGTCAGCATTACTGTATAACATTCACAGTGTGAGAAGCACAAGGGTGTCTTGGGAATGGTGTGAATGAATTAACTGTGAAATAGATTTGACAATTTTGTTTCTTACACCATAACTTAAACATTTTGTTCTGCTGTGCAGCCTGCTACTTTCTTCATTCCGTCCTGGTGGAATGTATGTATCATTAACACCATCAAATGTGGCACAGGTCACTAGTGACCAGAAGTCATATACCGTATGGTGGCTACATCGTTCTGAGAGAGTTTATTCAATCGCCTCAGTTCAGCTTCTTTCACCGTTATGCACTGCATTGTACTCAATATCATATAACTACATTTATTGTTCTGAAATTGTTGGGTTTTTGTACCTTCCTAGAAGAAGCAGTAAGTATTACATGAACTACAGACGGGGAGTAATATTGCATAGACTAGAGTGACTAGTAATTCTTTCAGCATCAGAGGTGTTCCTTCTGGTACACTTCAGGTGGTAGTGTAGGGGAGAAGTAACCTCTCTGTAACTAGCAATCTTGGCTATATACACAAAGGAGTCTGAAGCAGCACAAAACTTAGGACAGGTTAATGTACCCTGCTGAAAAACTCTTCTAGACCCTTTACATGGACTCCTACAGATGGCATTAGACATTTGCTAAAGATTAACAAGAAAGAACTGTTTAAACTTAAGGATAATATTGCTGTAATACTGACCATATTTAATATAAACAGCCTATGCATACATTTAAGTGGGAAGTTAGGAGGAGGTTTTCCATCACCAGAGTAGTGACATTGTTCAGTAGTCTTCCAAAACAGAAAAGCTTAGTCAGTTTATGAAGGAATTTATATGACATAATTTTCTGTAACAACAGATGACTAAAATCAGCAGCCAAAGAGATTTATTCACTAGCTCTGTTTCTAAAAGAAACAGTTTACGTGGGTGAGGGTATTGGTGCAACTTGTCTGGGAGACACTAATCAGAATCCTGAGGGTGTTTGTTACAAGGGCCACTTTGCTTTTAATAAGCTTGACTTAACTGGAACGCCCAGGGTGAACTGAGGTGGCTTCCTGCCTAAGCTCCTGCATTGCGTGGATCACAGAGTGTAATTTGATTGTTACTAGAGTCATTAATAATGGGATGGCTAGACAGTGTATTCTAGAAATACATCCAGATAGTGTTCAAGATTATTGGTTTGGTTTTTTTAGCAGTGTGAATTTTTCAGCCCTGAGGTACTGAAGTTGTTCCTTAGCTAATAGCCTTAACGCCATAATGTCCAGTTTGTTTCTAAATTGAATGTAATTACAGTCATCTTCTAGCTACTGGCTCATTGATTAGCCGGCAATCTGTGTAACATGAGAAGTTAAATGAGGCTTACTTTACAGGATTTAATTTAGTCTATTAACCTACGGAGTTTGTTTAACTACTTTTCTTTTTTTTTTTTTTCTTTGTAGTTATACCTGTACTTCTATCAGATCGAGTCTTTCCTTCAATTCAAGTAGAACAGCTGGGAAAAACATGAAATACAAATTGATTACAGTCCTCAAACTGAAATGCCATTGTTTATTTCTTGATTTACAGGTGGGAATATGGAAATGGATGTTGGGAAATATTGTGGTTAGTGATAAAAAGCACTAAAATGGCTTTGAGTTCTAACATAAGAGTTGATTTTGAGAGTTAATACATGTAACTTGGGAATGTCAACATCAGCTAAAATGTAGGGTCTCAGCACCTTCCAGAACTGAGCCTTCACAATGTTGTTACTTAGGTACATAACAGAAATCTTTTGAAGTTTAGCATCAAATATTTTTTTCTCTGGATCTCTAAATCATCTTATGCTGTTGAACTTGAATAAATCATACCGTGACACTGAAATATTCCTGTAGCTCTATTTCTGTTCTCTTCTAGATCAACAGCCTTAGAACAGTTTTGATTAACATCTACAAGATATTTTTACTTCAGGCTTACAGGTAGGTCATTGTCTTCTGCAGTAACTCTGAGTATTTCATTACTCTTTCTTGACACGTGGAGGAGCTATGGATTAGGAAAAAGCATGCCATAAAAATGTGCAGTGGGTAAATGTCAGTACTAAGTCACGTTATTCTCGTTTCAATGCTGGTCTTACATAATATTATTAGATTCAGGATGATAGGATTATATTGATGTGTGTGTTTAAATGACACTTCACTAAATGGATTTTCATTTTCTCTGGGTGTTGACAGCTGACCTCAAGAAAAGCAGTCTTTTGCTGCAGGAGGATGACAAGAAGCCTTATCACTCATTAACAAGTTTATATTTAGAACTTTTTATCTATTAAAATCATACAGAACTTTGACCTGTATAACTTTGCCTTAAGTTGAGTTTTCATTCTACCAAATTAATTGCGGTTTCTTAGCTGTTCATAGACTTAATTGCTCCTTAGCTTGTAATATCTTGTTGGTTTTTGTGAGCTATTCTTGACCAGCAGAGGAAGTGAATGTTTTAAACAAGGATAAAGGGAAAGAAAGCAAAACTGATAAGCAAGTTAGAAGAAAGTGCTAATCTCTGTGCATCAAAAACTTGGAATGATTGGCAGCAGCAAGTCATTTATTGTTTTAACCGAGAAAAGTTATGAGGTGCTTTCCTCTTCACAGAAGTCAGGTATTGCTCTTTTGCTAGGTTTATACTTCTTAGGAAGTGACATTTTAGTTTTTTTCTTAAGTTCAACTTGGTCCACGTTCACCTTATATCATCTTTGTGTCCAGGAGGTGCAATTGGACTTGTCTAGTACTGCACTGACATGTCAATCTCTTAAACTCTGTGTTGTGAGTGACTTAGTAGTTTTCTCTGATGTTGGACTTGACTGCTTAGTTACTTCTGTTGGCTTTTATTGTAACACCCTAACAAAGGTCCTTATATTAGAGTACCTTTAAAAGACTGTCCCCTATGCTAACAGCGTGTCAGGTTAACTCAAACAGAGCTCTGTGGTGCAGTGTGGTAATTATGCTTATCCTTTAAATATTTTAAAATTTCACAATTTCTCGAAGTGGTTATTCTTATGCTGCATTAATTTAATAAACAAGTATTGTTTAGTAATTAAAATTAATTCCATGTTGAGTAATTAAAAATCAACATTGTAATTGTTGACTATATTCAGCATAAGCAGGATTATAACATTAAAGTCTGAAGGAAAAAAAAAAAAAAAAGCCAGCACTTTTAAAATATGTCCAAACAGAGGTGTAAGGGAGCATACAGTAGCATACAATACAAGTAATTTCCATAGAATTGGCTTCCAAATAGACAAAAGAGTGAGGATCCTGGTCTGTGGAACACTGCATCATTTGGAGGTCTGTTTTCCTGAACAACATAATTTGTTATGGGATTTTAATTTGTTTTTTCTTCCTCTCACGCTCTCTCATTTGAGTGTTCTCTGGCTGCACAGTCTGTGATACAGAATTGGTGAGGATGTGTAGTTTAACTTTCCCTGCATATAGACTATTGTTGTCCTCAGAAGAGAATTCTATTACCAAGGCAGAAGATCTGCCTTGGCAGATGATCAGGATCTTTCAGCACAAAATTTACAAACAAATATCACATGTGTCTGCCACTCCAGGGATGTGTATATGTAGGAGAGGTGTCCTATGGTAACAGTGTTACAGAAACACCTAAAGACTGTTGGGTGCTTTTAAATGTTGTTTAGTGCCTAAGGTATGTAATCATAGTTTCACTTGAAATTGCAAGTGGTTTGTGATTAAATAGACTGATTTTGTGAACAGGTTCCATGCCTGTGTTCTCCAGCTTCCATTCAACCAACAAGTTAGAAACAATCCTTATTTCTTCCTAAGGATCATCTCCGAGACTGCATCATGCTGCTATGCTATCCTAAAAGCAAAAAACACAGGTATAGTATGTTATAGCAATGAATTGTAGCATATTTGGGGTTTTTTTAGATGAATAAAACATCTTGAATGTGCAGTCAGATCATGTAATTTTTAGATAAAGATCAAGAATGAAAATATGGAGTGCATGATAGGAATCCCTGCAGTTTTTGTTTTTCTTAAACAATTTTCTGAAGATACTAAAATGTTTCAGGTTTTAGTTTTTAGTTCTCTGCTGTCATAGGGGACTTCATTGACTACATAGATTTTTAGTAAAAAATCTTGGGGTGATTTTTACAGGTAGGAGAGATCCGACATAGTTCTTAATGCTCATTATTTTTCTGTTCTGTCTGTAGGGGTTACTTTAGGTAGCAAAGGTGCGTCTGGCATATTCCCTTCTGAGGCAGCAGAATGGCTCTGCTACCATGCCTTCACTGTCAAACTGTCAAACCACAAAGTTGTTTACAAATGCCTGCTTAAGCCCCTAAAAATCTGTAAGTATTCCATTATTTTTATAGCTTTGAAATGTTTTTCAGCACTGCATGTTCTAGAGCCTTGTTCATATGGGACAGCTGTTGATACCTGGCACTCAATAAGTTGGTACAGTTCAGAAAGCATAATAAGATTTGGTTAATCATATAAGCATTCTCAGAAGGTTTAACTAAATGAAATATGAATGCTCAGTTTTCTATTTTTAAAAATGTAGATTAACTGGCAACTAAACAAGTTTCTCCCACAATGTGAACTCTTACCGAAAGAAGTGTCAATGGGGTCACTTTGGAACAGAATCACTTGCATGTGTGGTATTGCAATAGAGTTGAGTGGTGTTGGCAAATCTCTGACTTTCTACTTGGTAAAAGAAGCCGTCTGTGTACCTGGCCTCTGGGGAGCTCTCTCTTTGACCAATTTTGCAGTCTGTCCCCAGGTCAGCCACAGAAATAATAGAATTTTCATTTTAAAGATATTAAAAGTGAACAGCAGTAGGCTTTTCTGAAGTGGTCGGTACTGTTGTTGAATTTAGCTGCAGTGAAGGCCAGACTCTCAACGCTGATTCTGTAATTCACACTCTGAATTAGTCATTACTTGGGTGGTTTTATTATACAATACCGACAAATTCTTCTGTCTGGCTCCAGAATAACCCCTATTTGATTTGAAATGTATCAGAAGCTTGCCTTGATATCTGTGCTGAGGTCCAGACCCTCAAAAAGAGCAGTTCTGTTTTTAGAAGTAAGCATTTCCTTCCCATATCAAAGGCTTGCAGCAATGCCTGAGGAGTGCAAACATTCCAGTTTTTGGTGGTGCACTGTCAGTGTATCAAAGATGACAAACATTTACAGGAAACAAACTGATGGTTGGGATTGCACCAGATGCGTTCCTGACAGCTATGGACTATCTGTATGGAGCAGAACTCCAGCAGCCTCTCCTAGAGAAGCTCCTTCTCTGAGTTACTCACTGACACCAAAACCAGAGGCACTGCTACTGAGAAGTCAATTCTCTTCATCCCTTCTACAAGTACTAGGGGAAGCAGGCCTGCCTCCAGGAAGGGAAAAGATGGCTACTTGCTTCCCTTGGAGAGGACAGAAACTGAAGAACCAAGCAGAGAATGCAGTAGTCACACCCAGTTGGATAACAGTTTCTCTGGGAGCTGTGTCACTTCTCTAAGATCCATATAGAGCACTTCTGAGTTTTCATCTCTAATGCTGAAGATTTTGCTCTTTGCATCTTTGGCTGGGAGACAACAATCCAAGCCAGAGCTCCCCCGTCCTTCTCTGTGCATGCTTTGCTGTTGAATCTGACAGTACGTTCAGGCTGGAGGTGCAGCCCCAGGCAGCTTGATTGTTCAGCAGAATCTCATCTTCCGTGGATGTGTGCATCTGCCACAAAAATGGTCTCTGCTGTCCACAAAACCACACCACCACAAATAGCAGGGAAAATGGGCTGGGAAGTACAGGTGGAATTTCCTAGTTTGAATAATGATTATTGTTAGGTTTCTTCTGCTATACGCATACAGCCCCTTCCCTAACCGCAAGACTGACCTGAAACTTGCGTGTAGCCCAGGCCTTACTCTGTGTGCTCAGTTTTTAACCCAGTAAGGGAAAGTTGACCATCAGTTGAGTGGCAGTGAGAACTGCCCTTGCAGAAATGGAATTACCTTGCTTCCTAAATTCCTGGGGAGAACTATTAATGTGGTACTGTCTGAGTATTTTGAGGGTAGAGTAGGAAAAGTCCAAAGGCAAGTAGAAAATTAATGGTGATGTTCTCTTGAAAACAGTAATTTTCAGCTATTCTTTCATAAATCTTACTTTCTCTGAGGCAGAATCTGTTCTTCACATCCATAATGTCAAGACAACTCTGTCTTTTAATCTGCAAGGCCCAGTTTCTTTTGGAAATATCTGAGACTTCAAGTACACTCCTGAAAGATCAAGGGTTCTGAGATCTTTGCTTAATGACTGCCTAAACAATTAGCAGGCTGTGACTTGTTTTTACTGTGAAACTTTTAAGATGGAAGCTTTTTCTGTGGCTGCCAACAGATGACTGGGGCCCAAGTAACTCAAATGCCATCTCCAAGAGATCTCCGTTTACTTATAGCTCCCTGAAATCTTACCTGTGTTTCCACTGGCCCTGTTCCACCTGTGCTGCAAGGGTTGATACAACACTTAGTGGAGCACTTCTGTAGTTGCTGTTTTTATGAAAAGCTCCCAAAACATCTACTAGATAATTTGGCAGGAGGGTAGCTGTTTGGGGTCAGCTTGTCATGCAACTTGAATACTTACCAGTGACTGTAATTTTGAGAGGTGCTTTGACTGCATGTATATTTGCTTCCCATCTGCCTTTCTCCTTCCTTTAAGAGCTGGTTGAAGTTTTAAAAATCACTTCAAACTGTTTTTGAAAAGAAACTGGGAAGACACCAGGTGCCCCACCTAGGGCCTGAGCAGGAGGGAAGGTGAGGCATCAGTATGCTGGTACTGTAAAGCTGTACAGACATCTTGTGATCTGTGGTTATAGGCCACATGCATACCCTTGGTGTGAAGATGCATCGTAATCTCCATGTCTCCAAGATCTTTGGTCGTAGATAAGGGCTATTTTTCAGTCATCTGATTGTACATGGTGTTTGTCTTTTCTTCCAACTTCAGTAAGTCTTCTGATTCTGCAGAAACCCACTAAAATCCATTTAAAGAGACATTGGTGGGTGGTTTGCTATTCCTTCTTATAAGGTAGTTCTGTTTGGCCTGCATCAGACTTGTTCCTGGGTAACGTTACTGTAATCAGAACATCATGCTGTAGAGAAGGTTACTGCAGAGCTGAGCGTTTTGTAGAGATACTGGACCTAGTTTTAAACACTGCATTTTAAGTTCTGTCTTACTTCTGGAAATGAGGTGGCACGTGCGGATGTCAGAGTAGCTGTGACAGGGAAGTCTCTGGTTCTCGGGCGTGTTTCTGTAAAGTTAGCTCAGTGCAGTATGGCACAGCAGTCTGTAGCACGGAGATAACCCAGGCTGGTAATAGCACTTGTGTTGACTTAACAGCTACACTTTTTGTTGTCATTTTGGAGTTTGTATCGGCTATATAAAACCTATTACCCCTCTAAGATCATATTGTTGACAGGAATTGATACAAACTTAATGTTATTTTATTGTGTCACTGCACATGCCTTTCAATTACTCTCCCTGGGAATCGATATCAAGCTCAGAGGTTTTGGGGAGGAGATTCTTCCCACTATTCCAAAACCTGTTAAATATCGACATGAGGTGCTTGTCAGTACGAGTTGTCGTCACTCCTCAGAGTTAAGTGTTTAAAACGTAGTTACTTTTAAACATTCCTCCTATTATTACCAGTGGGGAAAGGGGTGAAAGTCTTTCCTTATCATGATGAGAAGTAAATACATCATCTATCTCCTTTCCAAATACAGAACAAATGTTTGCTGAGCACTCCTGTCTCTGTGCACCATTGACAATTGTGCCAACTCTGTTTAGGTAACGGACTTAAACTGTTGCTAGGATTTTACATGTTCTTCCTAATCTTTAAAAAAGTCCTTTTTATTGTCTGTAATTCTGTTGATGATAGACTCAATGACCTGCTATGTTTCAAAAGTGCTGTGTCGTCTTATAAAAATTTAATTCCAGATTTAAGAGCCTTGTTTAGTCTCCAAAATTTTCGACTTTAAGGGTGGGTTTCCAGTTAGCCCCTCTTCTCTTACAAGGAAACACAGCAGAGAGAATTGCTGTTGCCAGTGTTACAGCAAAAGGTACATTTTCCACGTGATGTCAGTTCCAAGCATAGGTTACTTTGATGTCATATCTGAAAGTAGAGGGAAAAGAAACAGTTCGGGAATACCTTCCTGCTGTAGGTAAACATTAGCAACCAGATAAGAACCTCTCCCTTCGCCTTAGCATTGTTTAAAATAGAGTCTTTCAAAGTAACTGTGCTTTGACAGAAGATCTTTTTTTTCGTGGATGTAGTTACTGAATAAATAGTCTTATACTTTAAAAAAAAAAATCAGAATTCTTAAATCCAAACAGAGAAGTTTTATAGGGACATAATAGGAGGAATTAACTCCTTGGTTTTTGAAGTTTGTTAGTATTTTAACATATGATTTTTAACCTTTTTATTTATTAGTCTGATTTAAGGGCAGAATTGTAGGATATTTTATTATAGCTTTTTATCCCCATGTTCCAGGTGTTGGAACTTGTTGGTTTGCTGGTATTGATTTCGTTACTTCATTCACATTTTTTCTAAAACAGATTTGTAAGTTATTTGTGGTAGTAATGAATTGTTTCTGATACTTTGGTAGGTAAGATGCAGCTGCTCAGGAAGATCCCAAAGGATACTATGGCACTACTGAAGACAGTGACAGAACCGTCTCTTTGTCAAGATTTCAAAGCTATCCTGGACTAACTGGTTGAAGTTTATTTCATAATTTTTCCAGATTTAAAAATAAATGTTATGTCTTTAGGTGACTTTTCTCTGTAGTTTATTTTGGTAGAGTGGACCAAAAGCAACTTTACTCAGAAGTTTTCCGTGTTTGTTTCTCAGATACCACACACAAGGACTTAAAAAGAGCAGACAATTTTGTTAATACCTTCTTATTTGGTTTGCCTGCAAGTTCATGGGCTATTTGAAGTAATTGACTTGGTTTCCTTCAGTAATTCCCATCTTCTTGATGAAGACATCATTAAACTATGTTCTGTACAAACACATCTACTTTCTTGTTTCAGCATGTTCTTTGCTTCAGAATGTTCTTTGTTTCTCTGTATGGCAGACTATTTTATAATAAAGTGTTTGGATAATTGCAATAATGCATACCTGTCATCAACACCTGTATTTTATAGTAATCTTCAACATGCCACCCAGCTGGGTGATGTCCCGAAAGACAGTTATGGGCACAGAGCGAGTGCATTTCATGGCATTACCTAGCAAGAGGTACAGGTTAGAGATAGGATAATAGAATAGTTTGGTTGGAAGGGACCTTCAAAGGTCATCTAGTCCAACCCCCCTGCAAGAAGCAGGGACATCTCCAACCAGATCAGGTTGCTCACAGCCCCGTCCAACCTGGCCTTGAATGTTTCCAGGGATGGGGCATCAACCACCTCTTTGGGCAACCTGTTCCAGTGTTCCACCACCCTTATTGTAAATTTTTTTTCCATATGTCCCATCTGAATCTACCTCCCTCTATTTTAAAACCATTATGCTTTGGAGAGCAGAACTAATATATGCCAAAATTTCAGTGCCAAAGCTGTGTGTATTTAGTGTATGTTTTATATATTTTGAACACTTGGTGATATAGAATGATGATAGTGCTTTTATACCTACAAAAGTTCTTTATTAGATAATACAATGAGTACATTACTCTTCTATGTACATTCCCTGTTCTTGATTTAGGCTTATCTTTGGATCTGTGATGTTACTGCGGCACTGTCTAGCCCTGGCGCTTGCGTGTGGTGCAGGGCTGAATTTTACCCTATGGCTGCTTGCCCTTATGTTTTTTTTTTTTTGGTTTTTTTTTTTTTTTTTTT
>WHYT01016618.1:106281-151572 GCA_009806455.1 Tetrax tetrax | reverse complement strand
AGCAACTTTACTCAGAAGTTTTCCGTGTTTGTTTCTCAGATACCACACACAAGGACTTAAAAAGAGCAGACAATTTTGTTAATACCTTCTTATTTGGTTTGCCTGCAAGTTCATGGGCTATTTGAATTGACTTGGTTTCCTTCAGTAATTCCCATCTTCTTGATGAAGACATCATTAAACTATGTTCTGTACAAACACATCTACTTCCTTGTTTCAGCATGTTCTTTGCTTCAGAATGTTCTTTGTTTCTCGGTATGGCAGACTATTTTATAATAAAGTGTTTGGATAATTGCAATAATGCATACCTGTCGTCAACACCTGTATTTTATAGTAATCTTCAACATGCCACCCAGCTGGGTGATGTCCCGAAAGACAGTTATGGGCACAGAGCAAGTGCATTTCATGGCATTACCTAGCAAGAGGTACAGGTTAGAGATAGGATAATAGAATAGTTTGGTTGGAAGGGACCTTCAAAGGTCATCTAGTCCAACCCCCCTGCAAGAAGCAGGGACATCTCCAACCAGATCAGGTTGCTCACAGCCCCGTCCAACCTGGCCTTGAATGTTTCCAGGGATGGGGCATCAACCACCTCTTTGGGCAACCTGTTCCAGTGTTCCACCACCCTTATTGTAAATTTTTTTTCCATATGTCCCATCTGAATCTACCTCCCTCTATTTTAAAACCATTATACTTTGGAGAGCAGAACTAATATATGCCAAAATTTCAGTGCCAAAGCTGTGTGTATTTAGTATATGTTTTATATATTTTGAACACTTGGTGATATAGAATGATGATAGTGCTTTTATACCTACAAAAGTTCTTTATTAGATAATACAACGAGTACATTACTCTTCTATGTGCATTCCCTGTTCTTGATTTAGGCTTATCTTTGGATCTGTGATGTTACTGCGGCACTGTCTAGCCCTGGCGCTTGCGTGTGGTGCAGGGCTGAATTTTACCCTATGGCTGCTTTTGTAAGCCTGCCCTTATGTTTTTTTTTTTGTTGTTTGTTTGTTTGTTTTTTTTCTCTTCCAGGCTTGTTTGTTGAATTTGCATTAGTCTAAATTAGTCTAATCCCTGTGTCAGTGTCCTTTACAGATTTACCTCCGAAGAATCCAGACTGTCCCTAGAGCCTAAACGATTCTAGAAAAGTCTTATCTGTCAGAATGGTATGAGTTCACAGCAGAGTATTATAGCGAAGAAGATCTGATGGGATGTCCAGATAAAAGACTGGGAGGAGAGAGAGCAGAAGTAGAAAGCACTTAGTATGTAAGACTTTGACACAGATTCAGTTTCATGTTTGCGTGCACATGCAAAGTAACAAGGTCAGTTGTGCTATTTAAGATAAAAAAGTACCTATGAGATGTTGTGCTTCATATGAATAGGAAGGGGAAGATTGTAGCACTAATTTTACTGGAGTAAGACTGCAGTTCTGGCACAGGAATTTTAGTAGAGGTCACATCAGAAGACTGAGAAGAGAGAAGCAATGTTCCTGCAAGAGTTGCTCAACATATTTTCTGCATGCCTACTTCAGCTAACCAGTAACCTCAGGTAGTGCATTTCCTTGTCATGCGTTGTAGTGACTGGAGCTGAAAATTGTCTTCTCCTTAAGTCCCGACCCAGGCTGAACCGCGTGTCCAGTGACCCACCCCTTCTGGTGAATGGAAAGGGTCAGTTCAAAAGTCAAGAAGTCTGTGAGTGCCGTTACATTGACTCGAGGCAGGTTTATAGACCTGAAAGTCTTGTATATGTGGTTTAATTATTTTCTCAGCTTGTGTCTGTATTAATACTTAAACCTGCTCCATATACTCTGCATATATGATTTTAATAAACATCTAGCTATCTGTAGTCAGAGACTTGAATATAGCGTACACTTTAGTTAATTCAAAATTCTTATTTATATATTTACAGCTTTTGTATGAATATATACTCAAAATTGCAGTTATATTGGATTTTTTTGATTATTCATTCTTTATGGAAACCTTTTTTACTCATGACCTTTCAAATTTAATTTGAAACAGGCAGAGTGGCAATTAAAATCTTCCCTGTCATTGTCAAGAGCCTTTGCAGTGCACAGCTGCAGAACATCAAGAAACGTGGATGGACCTTTGTGACTTATGAAGTTCCTGTGAACAGAAGCTGTGTTTCCATGCTGGGGTACCTGCCCCTCTATTGTCTTGAAGGGCTGAGGCTGTTGGCAGGTTACTGTGGGGAACTGCTGGACATCATCATGCAGACCACTGGCCAAATCCATCACTCTTGGAAATAAAAATAGGCGGAGCCCAGGCACTTACTGTTTTGCAGGTGCTACTACTCGTCCCACATACTGGAAGGGCCAGGAGGCTCTGGCCTATCGGCTGCTGTGCACACAGAGAGTTTACCCAGGTATTTCCTTCCAGCAGGCAGAGGCACGGGTATGCTTTTCATCTTCTGGTGGATCCAGAGTGACAGACTGGATACCACTGTTTCTAGTACCATCACTGCTCTAGGAGAGTCTTACTGTCCAGGCTAGTTGCAGGACAGGAGGTTGCAGCAGCAGCTGTGTGAAGGGGATACTACATCTAAAAAAGAAAAAACTGGGAAAAAAAAAAAACAGAAAACCTACCAAACTTTTTCTTTATCCTACTCTTTCCTTAAGCAGCAAGATAAAAATCATCCCCACCTCTCTCCCAGGCTTGCAATTCCCCTTATACCCCTTTCAAGGAGTCGGGTAACTGCCCTTGCTCATCTCCTGTCACTGCAGACTATCTAGTACCTGCAGGCAAGTACAAGAGAAGCTGGTTTTAAGTAAAGATTAACTTCATTGTTGTGTCATGTAAGGTTGCAACTCACTGAGAGGTTTCCATACATCTGCACTTTTATTACAGTATTCACTTACTGTGTTCATTATGAGAAATTAAGGGGGAAAAGTTGGGGACATTTGTTTTCACAGTATTTTCCACTACACTAAACTCTGGAAACTGCTAAGGTAAGAGAAGTTAATTACTCAGATTTACTTAATGTACGTTCTTTTAACCGCTGATGCTTTATTTTTGCTCTTTGCAATACTTGAGGATATGAAATAATCACAAAATAGCTGCTATTTAAATTTTAGAAAAAGCAGAGTGTAGTGGACGCTTACTCTTCAAGAGCTCCCATTCTACATCTCTTGGGGCGGGGTGGGAGGGGGGAGCTGTCACTGAATGAAAATGTAGGTGCTTGCGTTCCCGTTTTTATTTTGCTGATCCTTAGGAGCAAATTGGTTTTTTAGAAGAGAAGTGAAGGAATACAGAGGCCTCTTAGAATAGCTTGCGGGCTTTCTGAGTTTAAAGTCTGGCTGGAGAGAGACATGAAGTTGGTAATGCGTGAAAAGGGTTAAAGCAATGGGGCTGGTACTTGGTCAGTATGTAGGATTCAGGACGGGATGTAGGAAGGACAAGATG
Source organism: Tetrax tetrax (assembly GCA_009806455.1). Classification (NCBI taxonomy): domain Eukaryota; kingdom Metazoa; phylum Chordata; class Aves; order Otidiformes; family Otididae; genus Tetrax; species Tetrax tetrax. The sequence continues at coordinate 148,150 of WHYT01016618.1, read as the reverse complement.
AACATAACTGTTGTAAAGTTGATAGAAAATAAAGCAAACATAGCAGCACTGTTTATACAGTGCTAGTGATTGGCTGTAAGCATATCAACTGCATAAACTGGGTTGGTTGGATGCTACCATACTACAGCTAATCCTGTCTAACAAACAAAGCTGTCTTGTTTTTACTTACAGACAGATAACAGTGGATATTTCTTATTTTGGATGAGAAAAGTTGCTATTAGCCCCCTGACATGAAAACACTTCTGGTGGTACAAAGCTTGAGTCCTTTTTTCTGCGCATTTGTTTGATCAGGTGGAAGAGTGCTACCAGAGGTACAAACACACAAGGAAGGACAGCTAACAGCACACAGATGGCCAGTACCCAGGGTGGATAAACTTTCTTCTCTTTCATAGGGAAGTCTTCCTATGGAGATAAAAAAAACAAGCAAAAGAAAGAATTGGAAGATACATTTAAATTTTACTCTGATTTCCATTTGCATTTTCATGCTGTTACAGTAAGGTCAGCAAAAGTTTTACTCTTGCTCTACAATAGCACGGAGTGGCCGTGCCCCCTGTGTACCTTTCTCTTGGGTCTAAAGATGGCTGTAAATGTTTTACAGTTTCAAATATTTATAGCTGGAAGTGTGACACATTCCTAGGGATGCAGAGGTTGCCCAAAGAGTTATCAAACTTTCACCCCCTTTTTGGCTTCGCTCTGATTGTTCTTAGTCAGTGCTCAAATCTTACCCAGTTTTAGCAATTACTGAGCACACTCCTTGCCAAATAGAGAAGATTTATGTGAGAGATTTTGAGGGAGTTATGATAATGCAGTTTCTGCAAGTCTGTGGCTATTAGTTTTATCTTGGAACGATAGATACTTAATGACGTTTGGAGGAGACACTGATGCTGTGTAATCCTCGTGCAGTTTAAGACTAGAATCGATCTTCAAACCGCTACACAGGGTATATTTCAGAGGGATCCAAGAAACTGCAGCTGACGTGAGACAGTGACATCCAGATCAAATGTTCTCAGCATTGACATGTCTTTGGTGCTGAAGCAACACTCTTCTCAGACCACTGCTTCCCTCCCTGTCTGCCTGTCAAAAGTACACATTCATATATTCATCAGGGCCCCAGTGATATTGGTAGTTCTCACAGAGAAATGTTTTCATCCCTCACATGTGTTACACAGCTCTAAAATTCTGGTCATGCATTTGTGCTTATGCACCTCTGAACCTCTTGTAGCTATGGAGTGTCTGTGAGACATTTTACTTCAACAGTTCTCCGCATTGCACACATCCATAAGAAACACGGAGCACAGAGTATGTGGGACTCCTCAAGAAGAGGCTCTGCTTACAGAAAAGCATTTTAGTGTGTGTAACCTCTGTGCCTACCGAAGCCTTCTCATTCTGAGCATCGCATCCCTTCAGTCTGCATTCTGTAGGTAGGCAGAAGATGGCAATGATTTTAAAGGATCTGGTAAGGGAGAAAAATATACAACTCCTGTTTTTTTTCTTAGAAGTTTTGAAAGTATTTGGGAACATACATATTTAGGGTTCCAGGCTGCATAGCTTGATGGCTTCTGTATCTGAAGAGCGACAAAGGCCACGAAGACAATTAGCAGGAGCAGAGGGCTAATAAACCTCCATGTGATCTGCCAGTAGAGATTGGGTTTTCGTCCAGTCATCCATTTCACATCTTTACTGAACCTTTTAAGAGGAGACATGTTTATGATGATGTCAGATCTAAGTGGTAACTGTTTCACTTTTTCGTATTTTTCTGTAAGTTTTAAACATATGGTACAGCTCCCTAAATCTTTTCTATTCCATACCTTTCTTTAATAACTTACTGTAGGCTTAAGTAAATAATAATACCAGCCTACTAGGGATGAATGATCAGTTTGCGTTGTCAGTTTACATTACTTGAGCACCTACTCTAAGGTTTCTACGGGCAAGTAAGCGATGAAAATATTACAGCAGTTCTGTAGTACTATTAGAGCATTTTAAGAAAGACAAAATTGCTAAGGGAACAAACACAGCTTTTTAGGAAGAGTCCTAACTAACCAGCACCAAGTGAATCAAATCAGATCAGGGGCAAAATTACTGCAATCTGAGCCAGCTTCCTCCGCTGTCAGTAGCGGCAGTTGTTTGAACATGGAGCTGATCTTTTACATAGACCTCCTACAATTTTGTACATTGAATGGCCAGTAGATATATGGGTTTGCTAGTTACACGATAACATGTATCTGTCAAGTTGGAAAGAGTTTTGTAATCTGGAATAGTTCTTTTCTCTAGTTTCTTATTTTCAAAATCATAGCCTATGGTAAGACTTAAGTTGGAATGATACTGAAACAATTTGATATGCAAGAGCACTGGCCAAACGTGAGTTCATCACCTATACAGTATACAAACTGATCCAGAAAAAATCAGGACCCTCATGAACCCAGTGCCAGAGTAAGAATTGGAAAGTTGAAGTCCCAACATGCAACTGAGTAAATTATAGAGGGAAAGGATTAATATTTATTGAGAATTGGGGAAATTTCTGAACTGGATGTGCTCTGGATAGAGAAGACAGCTTTATTCTAAATCAAAATGAAAGAAGGTTTCTAGCATTTACAATTTCAAAGGATGGAGGAAAGCTTTTAAACTAAAGACTGAATTTAGTTAGTGTCTTTGACTGCAGAGATTCTCTGCAGCATGCATGTTGAGCCTTTTAACATGGGGGAGATACTGCATGTTGCTTACTATGAAGTTTGAGGGGAAAAATAATTATAAACAAAAAATACAGGAATATACAAAAGAAAAGGGCAGTAACAGGAGGATATTGAAAGACAGCGTAACTCCTCTTGGCCAAAGAACTACAATGGCTGTTGACTTTCTACCTTTAAACTTAGGGTCCTCCCTTTCATAAGTGCTGTGCAGAGATTATCCTTCCTGTTCTACAAAGATAGGAGACTTGAAGCAAAGAATGATAACTACATTCACAGAACTGGTAAGAGCTACAGAAAAAAGTTAAAATTGTATACCTGTATGTAATGGATTGAGAGGAAAATGCATTTGTCTCTTCTAAGAAGAAAAATCCATCTGTTTCCAACATACCTTTTAATTTTGTAGACATAGGCAACCCCGATGACTTCGAAGAAAGCAATGACTAGAAGGGGTAATGAGCCTGCGTAGCTGTCAAAAATGTCAATCCAGTAACTCCCTGAACCCAGCGTGAAACACAGAGCAATGAGGAAGCAAATGAGACATATTATACCTGAAGAAAAAAAGGTGTCTTTGTTACTGGAGTACTGAACTGAACTCGGTAAGTGTATTTTTGTTCTAAATTATTTTTGCTCTTGTTCCAGTGATTTTTACTCTCTCCTCTACAGAGCTACAACAAGCTGATCTCTCTTCCCAAACTCAGTTTTCCCCTGTGTGTTGGCCAAAAGGCACCACTCTGTTGCAGGAGGAATGCACTTGTGTGACTCAGAGCATCCTTCAGGTGTTAGTACTTCCAGCAGATAGCTTGGGCTGTGCTATGTTATCACCCTAGGTTAATTTTGACTGATGTATTGAGTTTCAGGTGCCCTCATTTCATAGGCTCAAAGCACAGGCAGCTGGCACCTGAGAAGTGTAAAGGCTCCCTGGATTCCTGCCCCCCATTTCCTCAAAGGACCCAGAACTACAAATGTGTGTGTCTCTTATGTCCCAGAGTGTATGGTTTAGGTTTCACCCCACTTCTGTACAATCAGCTCCCGTTTAGTCAAGGTATTTGGGGTAATTGGGAGAAAAAGTAGGAAGGAGGGAAAGTGTTGCTGGATGCAGACATGGGCTGCAAATCAATTTGTATGTCCTTGTGCTGTGTTACTAATTGCTTCTGACTCTGAGATGGTCTTTGGTTTAATGATGTGTAAAATTGGTTCCAGACTTTTTTTTTTTTTTAAAAAAGCTCACAATTGGAAAAGCAATTTCTAAATAATATAATTATCTCATCACATTGTAAATAAATTTGTTTCTACATAAAAAGTTGTAAAATGAGAAGGTTATAACTTAGATGCCACACTAAGACTCTAAAAATAGCATGACGGCAATATTCCTCATAAAAATTTAAAAGGGCACATTGCAGAAGTATTAACCCATTACTTCAAACTGCCAGAAATTTTTCTAGACAAATTTCACAGCAGAATCTCTTAAACTCTCACTAAGTCTGGTTCTTGAGGAGCAGGTTTGGTTCAGTAACCACCTCTGGTTGAAAATATCCCAATTTTGGTGCAAGAACAGGAGGTGCACTCATTCATCATTTTCCAGGTGGTAATTTTCTTCTCTGCTGTGTTCGCAGTAAATGCGGAATAATCTGTAGCTGTATAAACCTGAATGAAATAAGGATGGATGACCTATCTTACAGTTGTGACAATGTGGTAAGTTCATGCGCGGGTGGTTATGGCAGAACAGCTGATGTCACTGGTTGCCTTAAAATGACTTGCTTAGATGTCAAAGGCTTAAGTGAAGACATGGCTCTTCCGGATGTCTACAGCAGCTCAGAGTGAACTTGACTTCAGGAATAGCAATTTAACAAGCTTTCTCAGACTGAAATAGCTCTTGCAAGCTAAGAAAAAAAGCTGGCAAGGGCAATATAATACTGTCATCTGAGAGCTTCTGCCATAACTGCTATCTCATCTATGTGCTTATCTTCTGCAAACACAATCCACTGCCCTTCCTAATCCACGATGAGATAGCTAAGTTAATATTACAAATTCTTGATCCCTCTGTGGAATTTATTAAGTAGTTGATAGTTTGTGCTTCTATAAAGAAGCCACCTTCTTTGTTCAAAGCAAAGTAAATATCTTACCAGATAATAGCTCTTTGGGTATTGATTTAGATATAATTCGAAGCTCTAGAAGAGGAGTGAAAACTCCCTCGATGTTCCCAAACATAGAAGAAAGGCCCAAGCTGAACAACATTATGAAAAACAGGATGGCCCAGGCCTGGGCACCTGGCATGAGAATGATGGCTTGAGTGAAAACGATGAAAGCCAAGCCAGTTCCCGATACACTCTGCAGAATACACAGAGAAAAATACACATTATAATGGCTTAAATGTAGTTTATCGGGCAAATAGAATGATAACAGGCTTTTATCCATGGTAGATTTCTTTTTAATACTTTAATTGCCAAATATGGATCTGGGAAACTCCCATTCAGCATCCTTTTTCTCTATTTTTTCCGCTACATGCGTTTCCTCTGTTGTGCTTGTTCCTTTAAACCAAAGTAGGAGTGAATCTGGTATGTGTGGTAGGTTCCAGGTAGGAACACCTTTGAAGACTAGTTTTGTGATAATAATGTGGAATTTTGCGTGCTGTGCCAGACAGCTTTGAGTTCAGACTGTCCTACAGCAGTGCTAATATTTGACATTCTGAAAAATTGTTTTGTTTTATGATAACAGAGTATGTGAAAGTAAAGTACAAGTACTTATAAGAAAAGGGAAGATACCAGCACTTCTATGTTTTTTGTTTAAGAATTGCTTTGTTGAAAGCAATTATGGTACCTGATCAAGAAATTCTTGAAGGTCACAGCTTTTCAGTTTGAGTCCAGCAATTTTTTTTGGATGTGATGAATTGAGGAACCTAATCCAGGATGTATAGTTCTGTCGCATGATGCTTTCTTCTGGAAGATCAAATTCATTGATAATACTGATAATGTTCCTGCCAGAGAAGCCAAAATATTATTTATTTAAATGCTTGGAGATGATGTGGCTGGAAATGCTATGCCATGTATTCAGATGTTAATAGGAAGCTGTGCTTACTTCTTGTGCTGTAATTTACAATGTAAAGAAAAATATTAAATGAGGACATACATAAAATACTTGGGAGAAAATATTCAGATTATTTAATGTCTTTTCTTTCAGATACAAACTCTGAGTACTTTATGCAAATGCAGTCTCTGAAGCATTTCTGTTCTTGTTTTATCAGCTTTTCAGACCATTTCCATCACTTGTGTTTAATAACTTAGTAAATGTGGTGGAATAGGAAAAGGTGTTGTTTTTTCAACTACTTCTAATGCTAGTCTGAGATTGAGATGTGATCCTTGATGCACTACTTGCAATGGATGTTTTATGATTTGTCTTGCTACTTAGAAATACTGCTCCTGATCATTCTTACCTCAGTGCCATCATGCTTTCTATTTTTATATTGGACTTCTCCATACAGATGTTTTTCCTTTTTATTGAAAACAAATTCTCTAAATGCACGTTTTCCAAGTAACACATTATCTATTTAGATGTTGAGACCACGGTATAACACTGAAAACACAAGTTGCTCACCTGTCCAAGCAGTCCCAGTAGCCTGTGGTTGCTTTAAACCCCAAAACAGAAAAGACCGGGATGGAAGCATAGAGGGATGTCACGCTGTTCACAATTGCTACTGTCACAGCATCCTTTTCACAATCATTTCTAGAAATAAGAATACAAACAAGCAAAGTGGCTAAAAAAAAAAAAATGCAGAATTTATCCTCCCTGTGGTATGGAAAATAGTTACTTGATTATTTTTAGCCTACTATACAACTTGTTAGTCTACAATGAATGTCTGTGCTGAGCATGAGAAAATAATTGTTATAATTGGTAAAATAAAAGATCTCTAAAACTTATCTGGCATTCTCACATGTATTTCTGTAACCATTTTTATTTTTTTAGATTTTTTTTTTTCTCCTCTTCCTGTTAGAAAATCTATTTGGCCTTTTGGAAAGAGAGCAGCTCTTAAGATCCTTTGGAAATATCCCAAGGAAGGACTTCTGAAATTTTTAGAAAATTGCACGAAATGCAGCAAGAATTTAACCAACTTGTAAGGCTTGTACTTCTACTTACTTTGGTGGATTGTAGCTTGAGAATGCAATAAGACCTCCAAAAGACAAAGAGAGAGAGAAGAAAATCTGGGTAGCTGCATCAAGCCATACACGGGGATTTTTCAAAGTGCTGAGCTGAAATAATTGGAATAAATGCATGTATTAGGCTTGATTTAAAATTTATTCTTCTCTCCCAATTCTCATAGCTGGTCTCTTATTTCACTTCTAAAATTGTGAGTTGCATTGCCATCTAAATACACTGAAAATGGAAATTAGTACAAAATACATCAGTAAAGCAGATGTTTCTGAAGACATAATTTAGTCAATTTAAATATATGTGGTAATTATAGAATCTGTTTCATTGTACACCTCTTCTGACTGATGATAAAAATGTGTTTCTAAATGATAGGCATTAGGCACAAAATAGGGATAGTACATTACATTTTTCCTCAATTTATTTTTTTGTTAGTTCACATACTGGGTAGCTTACAGTTGAAGAATATTAATAAGCAAATACTAAACCTTTGTTGTTTTAAGAGACAAAGTGATTCCATAGCTTTCCAAATTAGCTTTAAAAATATTTTTAAAAGACTAAAAGCCCAAGCAGACAAGAAGAGGATATTTGTTAAAAAGAGCACCTTAGGTTCAAAGTACTGTGAAAACAGCAATAAAAAGTAAAAGGGCGACATAGGAAATATAAGGAAAAAGGAGAAATTGACAGAGTGAAATCTGAATTTTGATATAAGGGTGGCATGATAGAGGAAGCTAAATTTAAAAAGTCAATGATTGTTGGATTACAGAGAATAATATGCAATTTTAAATAGCTATACTAAGAAGGAATCTTACTATTACAGTCAGTCTAAAAGAAGAATATAAAACATATCACAGAATGTGTCTACGTGCCTGTGCTATTGATTCTAGTACATGACTTAAGATCTTTCCTACAAATGAGCATTTGTAGGAATGAGAGGTACGTATGCCAAAAGACTCTTAATTGCATTTGGGGTTTCTCTGAAGCTGGCCTTAACTTGAAGAGTGAGAATAACGGCTTCGCCTCAGTGTGGATGGATGCAGATGGTTTCTCCACAAGTGTGCCAGTGCTTTGAGCACAGCAGAACTGGCACAATGCTTGGTGCAACATAGCATAGCAAGCAGATATGTGTAACCATTACTGACTGAAACACTCCAGCTTCAGCAAACCTTCCTAGAGGTTTGTTTTGGAAGATCATCACCAAACCCTCCCATGCCAGAGTGCTTACTGGTAGGACCTCATGCAGATGCAGAACTAGATTGCTGTTGCAATGCAGAACCTCAGCATTCACGTTTCTACGTGGCCTTGACAGTTTGATTAAGTGTTGCCAAGTCAATTGTCAGTGCTGATAGATGTGACTGTTACGTATCTGGCTTTCTGACTAGGGACTTTAGCAGATGAATCTGGAGATAGTTTAGTTTGGTGCTAGGTGCAATGCATTTATTGACTCTAAAAGATACTAATGAACCCCCAAGCTTGGAGAAATAGCTGACAGGCAAGCATGCCAGGGCAATGTCATTATCTGATCGTAAGCAAATAATCATGAATCCAAATGTTATCTTATATTTTAAGTAATATGTCATAGAGATTTCATAAGCATGCCTTGAGAAGAAAAAATGCGCTGAAGCTAGAAATATGCAGATGAAGATACACAATCAGAATGTTAATGAATGAACACAGGAGTGATGAGGAAGGGACAGTGAGATGTCTGGTTACTTTAGCACATAAAACACAGACATTTCTTAAAACAGAATTTAGCAATACTGGGATGCCTGTGATTTAACTTTGGTGTAAAAACAGCTCTTGCTTTTCTCATAAGCAAGTGGCCAACAAGTAATGCTGCACTTCAAGACAGCAGTTCATTAAGGTGATGCTTTTGTTCTTAGTACCAGAAACAATATGGACAGACCAGGTACCTTGAAGGACTTTTAAGTGTACTTTTACAGGGTGTAAAGCTAAACTCCAAATAGAGGAGAAAATCACAAATTGCCTCTGTAATAGAGGATCTAGTGCCTGTTCTGCCTTTTCTTTTCTTCTTTTGGCTATTCCTGCTGCTCATTCAGTAGCTGCAGAGCTCTGAGCACAGGCTTCAGGTGCCCAACCAAGTTCCTGGAATTGCTTGTTGCCAGTGAACCCCCAAATGTTTACAATCACTGCACCTCTTTCAGATACAAAAGAGATGGGAGAAGGAGGCATTTATGTTCCTGAACCAATACAGATGTCCACAGAAGCTAAAGCCTGTAAAGACGGTTGCTGATGTTTGATGGGGTCCCTTTTCTGCTGCCTCTGATAGTATTTTTTTTCCAAGAACCTTTCCAAAAATCTCTGTTCCAGCTCCTGTGTTGCTTCATCTTTGTACAACTTCTGCTTTCCCTTGCCCAAGTGTTTGTGAGTGTAACTTCAATGTCTTTTTTTTTTTTGTTTTCTTGTCAGCTTTGCTTTCCAGATGGCCAAGGATTTAGAGAGGGTGAGTAAATCGTCAGACTTCTCCATGTCTGAAATGAAATGAAACAAAATGAAACACTCATCATTTGTTCTAGAATTTAAGGAGTGAAAGTGTGTCAGATGGCAGAAACCTGACTACGTATTTCTGTATGAAGATAAAACTGTAGCTTGCCATATTTAAGATCCATATTCATGTAGTTATTATTTGTGAGATTTGTTAATGAGAACTAAAAATACAAACTTGGAATGTGAATGAGCTTATACAATGATTGTTTGAAAAAAAAAATCAATTATTTTGGGTGATAATGATGTGAAACTGGGTAGGATGTGACTTTTAGCACTAGGTGTTACTTTCTTTGACAGATTTTAAAAAACAACAGTGAGCTGTAACAGTTACCAGAGAGTGATGTTGCAGCTATTACAGAGAAACTAAAATTTCTGATGCACTGCAAAGCTGGAAAAAAAGTTGGAAAACATTGCCTCCACTGAGTGGAGAATGTCAAGAAAGTTGGGGGTTTTTTTTTCCTCTTCTAATTATTTTTTTTTAAGCAAGCTGAAATAGGCAATAGGCGAGTTAACTTTTACTTTATTTTGCTAAAACTTTACAAGCTTCCTGCAAAAAGACAGGAAAATAAGAAGAAAACAGCAAACACTTCAGTAATATATTTTAGGGATTTATGAGCTAATGTGGTCGGGGTAGGCCAGATAAATCTTTGCAAAAAAAAAAAAAAACAAACAAAAAACCGAACACCACAACCCCAACCCACAAGCCTACAACTCTCCTGTAACAAGAAAAACCCATGTATTTACTGACATCAGTGGTGGAAATAGCTCTTCATTAAAAAAAAAAAAAAACTAACAGAAAAGGCAATACTGGTACTGTAGTTGTGGGCAAGAGGAAGAAGAGAGAAAGGAGATGTTGCAGTTGTATTCTTACTGTCTCTTTTAAGTCCCTGAAGTGCCAAAATCCTCCATAACAGTTTGTATGTTAGTTTAACAAAGCAATCTCTCTGTCTTTCTATGCAACAGCAACACCTGTAGTGGGTATCACTTACCAGGCTGTTGTGTCAGTTTTCCCATGTTTGTAGATAAGAACATAGTTTCATCACCAAAACCATCTTCAGATGACTCTTCAAGGATGTCCGCAAGAACTTCTTCCTTAAATGGGCTAATCATTAACTGCAAGTTGATTGCAGTTTTCAGGTTTTCATTCTGACTTCTGGCGCCAGTCTACGAAACTGTCCGGCTCTTCTGTTATGATGATGTGTTCCCTCTCAGCATTGCAATATCTCCAGGCTTTGTCATACATAAATTAAATACATGTAAATCTAGTTTTTGCATTAAGTTCACTGTTCAATGATTGTAAGTCCTGAGGATGTCTGAGCTCTTCCAGAGAAACCTGACAGCCAGGCTGACACCAAATGACAACTGGCCAAGCCCTGTTCTGGTTGTGTTGTCTAATCTGCTTTTTTTTTTTCTCATTAAGACACCACATCATGCGTTTATTGTCCTGTCTGGGCCCTACAAAAATGCAAGTGCATGTCCTGATCCACTGTAAAGACCAGAGTTGTCCTTTCCGAGCTCTGACAGCATTCAGATGGATGCCCATGCCACTTGGCTTGCAGGGGTAGGGACAAAAGCGGTATACCATCTGAGCTTTCTCTTGGTGTTGTCCCTTTTCAGGCTGGTGTGAGGTATGTAATGTTGTCTCTGGGCTTCTTAGCTTATGTTTTCCTTAATCCGTGTTTTGCTGTAGGGAGGGAAAGGGAAATCCCCAGTGCTCTTGCGACGGGAAGCCTCACTGCATCTGCAGAGGCAGAGGATGCTTTGAGCCCTGCTGTCGGTAGGTGCTGCTTTTCCTCCTCTACACTCGCTGTTTTACAGAGCTTTTTAGCACAAAGGCAGAGCTGTGAGCAGCCTATGGTTGATAGCAACCACTTGGTGGGACAATTTGACCTGTCCTTTGGGCAGGCCACTAAGGACAGCATAAAGAGGTTGTTCTGAAATGACCGCCATATGGAGGTATCTGGGACTCCTGCCCCTTTGAGAAGATGAGAAAAAGTGAGAGAGGGGTATTCTCCAGTAAGCAGTTCCATCTTTTAGGGAAGGCTACAGGGCTGGTGGAGAAACAGGAGTAGGAGAAAATTGCTTTCAATCTTAAAAAAAAAAAACAAAACCAAAAACACTTTGCAGTGTAATTCCTCTGTTGTTTTCCTTGTCAATTCTTAAAAGATTAGTTGTGTAGCGTTGGCAGGGAAATACCATCATTATTACGTGTAAAAGAGAGATGATCCTGTTTGTGAAGTGCATCAGTTTCACTTACACATTCAACACCGAGGCATCCATAACATACTCAATTTTCCAATATTGTCTGATATGCTTATTACTGAACTGTTAAATACTTTGCTGCTTCTTTTCTTGCTAAAGTATATTAAAACACTAAATCACTTCATCTCAGAAAAAAGAGCTTAGCAGAAATCTTAGATAGGGAGCTAGATCAGGAGTTCCTGGAAAATGAACATATAGCATGAGATCTGAGGGGAGGAAAAAAGAAAAATATTTCTGACTATAGCAGTAATACTTACATTAGGAGTGAAGAGGTAAGCTAGACCTTCAGTGGCTCCTGGTAGAGTGAGTCCATGAATAAGGAATATAGTTAGGACCAGGTAAGGACATAGTGCTGTTACATAAATCGCCTGAAGAAAGACGAGGCAGACAAACAGTTACTGGCAGTAACATTAATAGATCCTATTTAAGTTATTATAACATATTATCCTAATAATATTAGATAAAACAGCTGCAGATAAACATTGCTGACTTTAAAAGAAGTAGAATGCGCTTTTGCAGAATGTATTTGTAACAAAATTATTCTTAAAACTCCGTGAGGGGAAACTGGTAGCACAGAAGCATTGCAGTGGAACAGGAGAGTGGTGTCATTTTGATGATCGGTACCGCTGTTATCGCTTTGTTGGACAAGGAGCACGCTGAAATTGTACTAGTGTGGTACATGGGCAAGGCTTTCCTTGGTGGTGAAACTCAATGTCTGGAGAGCAAGACCCAAAGTGTGGGATGATGCGCTTCTCTATCCTTTCCATACCTTTCCTGTGGTTTCAATTCCTCGGATGGTGCAGAGATAGACAATTGCCCAGCAAGTGGCTAAGCACAGAATGAGCCACCACTGTAATGTGCCACTCTCAGTGACATCGGGTGTTATGTTCAAAGTTTTCCTGTACCAAAAATAATTTACTGCAGTACTTTCATAACATTCTTCGTTGAGCCCTGGGAAAAAAAAAATGTGGCAAGCATAAGAACAAATTTTAAAATTGGTAATATTTTTCCCAATAGTTAGGAAGCAATACTTTATACTAATGGAGAGTGGCAGGATGGTTTTGGTGGGCTGCCAAAACAAATACAGAGGTGGACTGAACTGGCCTTTCTGCCTCTGTTTTCCATGCAATCGCATGCAAGTTTAGCGTAACTTTTTTTCCCCTTCTTCCCCAATTTCAAGTCTCCTTTGCTTTGGCTATAGGCTCCTGCTTGGATTACCTAATGCCCTGAGCGCAGTAGCTCACGCAGGGCAGTTTGCCGCTCTCCTGCTATGAAGGGCTGATAGCTCAGGCTGGCGAAAGGATGGCTCGTTCTGCTTGCACAGAAGGGTAGGTCAGTCATCCTCTCATGACTCTAGAAAGGAAAGAGCACGTCTGCAGGCAGGAGAATGATAAAATGCTGCATTTCAGCAACATCCTGATGCTGCATTTACTGGTAGTAAGTTTGGCTGGATGAGGTAAGTGACTGCAGGAAACCTCCCTTTATTCTCCTGTTCAAACTCCAGAGCTGGGTATGATGGTATATTTTGGGAAGGGTATCTGAGGTACCTGTATCCTGAGGGAACAGCTCCTCCCTCCATTTTGAATTTTTTCATGTCGTATGAAATGCTAGCCTGTTCAATCAAGCTTTCAGACTGGCCCATTTCTCCCTTTTCTTGTGACCTTTCACTCCCTTCTGAAACAGCCACCATTCACAACAAAACTCTACAAACAAACAAACAAATCAACAACGTGGCAATTTAGTGGCTGAGCAGAGCTCAGGGATCCTCTCAGTTCCTTGCCCCATGGCTGTGGTGGGGAAGCACGCTGCGGTGCTCCTGGGCAGCCAGCTCCATGATCTTGACAGTGAATTTAGTTTGGTTCACTTTTCGCCCTGATAAATTTTCTTTTAGGGAGTTGCTTGTTATGTAGGAAATGTTGATTCAAATATTTTCAACTAGAGGGAGGAAACCAAGTATTTCGCTCTTCCATCCTCGCCTCGCAGCCCTCCAGCTGCTGGAAGAGACGGTGGCTGCGGGTCCTTCTGCTGTGGCTGGGAGAAAGGACTGACCGAGGAGCCCAGCTCTGGGAGAGGTTTGTGGAGTCCTGCCTCAGCGGCAGGAGAGCCCTCCCCTGACACCTGACCCTGGGGTGCAGAGCTGTTGGCGCTAGCTGGGTTAAAGAGATCAGGAAAACCTTTTAACAGAGCAAAAGAAACCCTGACAAAAGACATAATAGAATGGTTATTTATGATGTGAAAAATGCAATATTAGTAATTCAACATTTTGCTCTTCTGTAAAATGGAACCATCACAGGACTGCCAAGTAGTAAAACTGGACTGGAAAATGCAGATACATCAGAAATAATCTACAAATGATAAATTTTTAATTGAACAGGTGCAGCAAATCCCAGAGGAGACAGCACAGAAGATTCCTGTTTTGTAAGTCTTGAAATACTATAGAAATCCTAGGAGAGTTAGGGTGCCTACCTTTGAAAAGCAGGAAAAGTGACCTGACTATGTAGTGGCAAAATCTTGATCTCAACTCTGGGTTAAATTCTGGGAAAGCTGACCTAGCTTGCAAAAGACTGATGGAGAGGAGGAGTCATGATTGTGGTCATTATGGCTTTGTGACTTTTCGAACAAAATTTGCTTTGGTGAGATTGCAAGGTGGAGAATGAAGTAACTTGAAGGTACGTGATGTACTGACTTAGCCAAGTGACTTTCCAGTTACAAATTTACACTTGGGAGTTGGGTTGCCATTGAAATGTTGTTACACTTGAAGCTGATGACCATCATTCAGTGTATGAGGACACTTGTGTACTCAGAGGTGCTGATGTCCTTTCCTGAGCTCTGAATTAAAAGAATCAGCTGTGTGCCTGAACATACGCTGACCAGCGCAATTTCAGTTACCTCTGAATACACAATCTCTGGCAGTTAAATAATCTGTGGATTGTAGCATGGTGTATAAATAACGAGCTCTGTAGTGAAAAGCTTTGTTGCTCTTGCCCCTTTAGTCCCAGCCTAAGTATGTGAGCCTGAAATAATGCCATTTCAGTCTGCGTTCAGCTAAGCCTGGTGGATAGGAGCTGCTTGCCTGACTTAGGAGGCAGCTCCCTGGAGAGAACATGGCAGTCATGATGGAGAAGTGCAAGTTCTTTCCATTTAGCCACTAGTGTTCAAAAATCCTTCCTTAAAGTTCTTCTTTGATATTCTCTCAAAGATGCATAACTAAAAACGTAGGGTTTGTTTACCAAGCTAGTTGATTAAAAAGTTGATCTACAAAGCAGGTTTGGAAAACATTAGTTCAGCTTACTAGTCGGGACTTGGATTATGTTTCTTGCTCTGTTCTGGAACTTGTTGTCTCTCCTGCTCTGAATGAAAGAGAAAGCTGAAAAATCATTTTAAAGAACTGAGAGCAGTCTTCCTTATCCTGCTAAGGTACGCTGTCTGTCTTTGGTCTTACTAAAGCTTTTGTGATGGGTAGCATATCTTTGCTCTGAGCCTCAAAGATTCCTTCTTTAAGTAGTTTCTCTGCTACCTCAAAAGTGTTTTTCTTATTTACTTACTCCTTTTATTTTTCTTTTGCTTTTTTTAAAATACTCTTATTTCATTTCCCCTTTTGAGATCAAGCAAAGGGGTTGTGGACTTTCTGACTTTTGTTGTTCCCGCAAGGATGATGATTTGAGATAGGCTGTCGTCACTCTCCTAGCTTTTTCCCAGAAAAACAACCAGGTCTTGTGCACAACTTGAGGCCAGATCAAGTGTCACTTTTCTTCTCAGGGTTTTCTTGGTTAGCTGCTCTAGGAAGCTGTCATGTCAGATGTGTAAAATCAGTCTCAGCAATCTACTGGCAGAAACAAAAGTTCTCCAGTAGGGTTGTGTTTCCTGCTCTGGCAACTAAGCTGATCTTTCTCAGCACATCATGTCAAATGAGCTGAAAGGTTTTTATAAAAGCTTTTTATGAGTCAAACCCATGCATCTCCACCTAATGAAAACTCAAGAGTCTCATTTAAATGAGTTACTGAAAGATGTAGTCATAAATGTGGTTCTTAATTATGTTAACAGTCTCACGTGCCTTGATATGTAGTTTATGATATGCCATGTGTGCCTTGATAAAGGGCTATTTTTCCATAATCAGAAAGCAGAGGATGCACTTTCAAACTGGTACTTATTATCATAATACAAGCATGAAAAATAAACAAAACTTCCCTTTTCCCCCTGCTAGCCCCCAGCTTCTGATGTTTATGATCTCCTTTTGCTAGCTGGTGACGCTTGAGGTGATAGTTACCTGTTCTGTTTTCATTTAGAGGACAAACACTCCAAGGAAGAGGTTCTTGGAAGGAATTTACGAAATACCACATCACCCAGGTTAAAACAGTGTTGTAATATAAGCTCACCAGAACCGACACCATCCATGAAGCAACTCCTGCAGAAAGCACAAGATCTCAGCTTAGAAAAGCTTTGGAAAAATGATTTGTCACAGTACTTGCTCTTAGAAGCTCACGTTTCCTACTTTTTCAAGATTTTCTTTTCTCCCCCTCCAAGATTTTCACATGAAGATGGGCATTTGTGTCCTCAGTAGCCGAACACTGGTGTGCAGTACCCCATCTCACCAGCCCTGCTCCAAGAAGGCCGATGCTCCCTGCTTACATAGAAGACGAAGGTTTAAATATTTGCTGTAGTATATTACACTGGCTTCTACAGCACAAGACAACTTCAGTAGCAGAGACCAAAAGAGACTGGAGTTTCACAACATGCTATAGCTGCATGAGGGCACTCTTTTGTCCCAAATCATGCACATATGCCCTAAACTGGTTTTGCTGCTACAATAAGGAAGGAAGAGTAGCAACCACAGATTCTGCTTGCTTGCATTTTTGCAAAGGGAGGATGGACATGCCTAATTGTAGGAGATGGGTTTAGCTAGAGGCACCACCCTGCTGCCTGGTATTTCTTCCTGGTTGCCCTCTGGTCCTTAGATAACTCCTCTTACCCACCCGTTCTCCTCCCACACACCCCCACAGGCATGGCTGTCCCTTCCAATCCCGTTTTCAGGCACCTGCTCAAAGCAGGGCATGATCCAGCAGTGCTGGCTGGAGCATCCAAAGGTTTCTCGTTGTCCCTGCAGGCAGGAGGGTGCTGCCATAGAACCTATGGTTCAGCCCTCTTAACAGTGGCTGCTCCCATTCACGTTTTGCAGTCTGTGCACACAGGACACAAGATAGATTTTTTTTTTTTTTTTTTTTTTTTTTTTTTTTTTTTTTTTTAGTGTATATTAAATTAAATAAATAGGACAAAAATGCTGCTACAGGACTGCATACCAGTGTGATGCACACTGCTGTGTGGATTGTCCCTCATGCCCAGCCATGTTAATAATGTCCCTTCAGTAGCCCCACCATTCACCCTTCTTGTAGAGGGGAACATTCCCAGATGCTTAGGTTCTTTAGGAGGTACCAGGCTCCCATTTCTGCTTTCTTATCTTTTTGTTCCCCCTTCAGGATGTGGAGGGGCTGTGAGGGAGGAGCAAGAAGCACTGAGGACAGGCAGCTCTTGTGTAAGCTCCGAGATATGGTAGGAATGGGACAGTGTTGGCTAGCAGAGCTTGTGATTGTTATGCTTCCCACAACAAAGGTTGTCAGGTGTGCGTTTAAGGCTCCCATCTCCCTAGAGTAACACCTGATGGGAATGATACACAATTACAGAATCATAGAATAGTTCAGGTTGGGAGGGACCTTTAAAGGCCATCTAGTCCAACCCCCTGCAAGGAGCAGGGACATCCCCAACCAGATCAGGTTGCTCAGAGTCCCATCCAACCTGGCCTTGAATGTTTCCAGGGATGGGGCATCCACCATCTCTCTGGATAACCTGTTCCAGGGTTCCACCACCCTCATTGTAAAAATTTTAATTTTATATCCTAGCAAGCATCAGGGACAGGTCTGTAGGAAGTGAGTGCTGGGCACGACCTCAGCTGCAGTTCCTTGAGCCGAAACCCCAAGAAACATACCAACTCCTCCAAGGTAAGGTGAGATGGTGTTCCAGGCACCGATGCTGCCTTTCCTCAGGCACTGTCCTAGGGCCAGTTCGAGATGCAACAGTGGGATTCCTTCGAAGACAAGAGCGATGAAGTATGGGATCAGGAATGCCCCTGAAAACACAATTAAGTGCAATTGAGCCCCATGATTATCTGCATCTCACTGAAATCACTCTTTGATAATTTGTCTGCTTTATGACCCTGACAGCGTCCTTGTAGGATGTATTCAGAGAGGGAGCATTGCTAGGAATACTTGCCAAGTAACATCTGCTACTGGTAATTTTGTTGGTGAAGATGGAGGAGGAAGGACTAGGATGCTTAGTGTCTCAGGATGCTTCCCCCTAGGCACTGCTGCAGCCCATTATAAACAGCCTCACTGTTTCCTCTGTTTCCTTTCTTTTAAGCATCTTTTCTCCCCCTGCTCATAAAGCACAAGGGTTTGCCTCTCCTTTATTATGGTCTGCTTCCCCTTCAATGCATCACCTCGTTTCCCTACCTAGAGCTCTCAGATGTGCCCTTCTTCATCCTCCTCTGGTAAAGTAGGATTTTATGCTGGAAACCATCAAGAGACCGGGTTACTTTATTGCATGAAGTTCTGCTCAGAGCACAGAGCCTCTGGCCAGTGAAAAACTGAAAGCAAGACTGAAGTTGTTCCATGAGACGCGGGAGCAATGACACCTGATTGTTTAAAAGCACCTGCCCAAATGTCCAATTAAATTAAACAGTCTAATAGATTGAAATTTACTGCCATGCCCAACAACAACTGGGACCATGAAGCCTCTTTTCTCTGGGGAAACAAAGACAGAAGTCCTGCCTCAGCTCCCTCTCGATCCTCCTCATACCGACTCTGTGCTCCTCATTGCTTTGTGGATAAGCCTGTCCCTTGTTGTTCCATTTCAATTTCGTCTCAAATTTCATATCTGAGTCTGCCCAGCCGTGCTGTTCCAGCTCTGGAAGCCTTCTCCCCTCCTTTCAGGCTGGCAAGGAGAGCAGCTCCACTGTCACCATCTGAGAGAGCAAAGCGGAGCAGCTCAGCTCGCTCTGTTCTGTCTTTGGGCCTGAGAGGGAGGTGGGAGAAATGCACAGGGATTTCTGGTCTCTTCCTGGAACAGCTCCTGTGTTTTGCAGTCACTGATTATTTAGCAAGGCTGGGCAGATAAATTGAATCACTTGCGCCAGGTATTGCAATAGCTTTGCTACCTATTGCTAGGTGCTGCAATAACTACCTACAGCACCCAGAGGCGGTGTGTTCATTAATAGTTTAGCCCTTTATCAGCAAATACATAGGAAGAAGATTAGGGAAAACTCTGCTCAGTGAAGGACTGTTCTTAATTTTCCGAAGGTGGAAAGAAATGTCTTTACTTATGATCTGATTTCTTAAGATGTTTTTAACAGCTAAGAAACAGATTTGAAAAAGTAGTCCCACAGTTAATTCGGAGCACGTTAAATCCTCAGTTTGGATCCTCAGTATCCCTGCTCAGTAGTCCCCTTGCTTTGGAGTAAGCTCTGAAGTGGCTGTTACCAATCCCCACTAAGAGAGATTTACAGAGGGAGTTAAGGACCACCAGAATTTGTTTATTTTTAAGTGTTTTACCACCTGATGAAATCTGACCTGGAGCTACCTACCGAAACTCCCATGTAAATACTAAGGAATTTGCAGGTCCCTTCTGCAAGAACTCAGTAACCTCTCCCCACATTCAGTCCTGCACTCTCCTTCAAACCTGCTGCAATGTCCCCTTCCACAGTACACCTGAGGGCTCCCACCAGGCCCTCCTGACCCCCTGACGCCCTGGGCTGGCTCCTGGGAAGAGCAAAACGTTCACCTGGAGTGACCAGAGCACTGTGGTGCAGAGCACTCTGCTTCTTCGCCCGGCTGCCTGGCCAGACACCAGCTCCAGGCAGCAGCTGTTTCGCTGCGATCCATGCGATGCTGAGCCCTGGCTAGCAGAGTGTGCTGTAAGGGACCAACCCGTCTCCTGTATCGTATCTTCCTGGAAATAACTGTAATAATTAGTGCAAACTGCCCTCTGTTATCTCTTTCCCCTTTTCTGTTTGCTAGTTGAACCATTGATAGCAGAGCATGTTTAGATATTCTGCTGATAAAAGTCTGTTTACTTTGTGCTGGTTTGTACGAATCTCCAGTCGTATTTACAGCACAGCAAAACACAATGTCACACTTGGAAACAAAATACTGGTTTTCCATGAGAACAATATAAAAAATATGCAATCTGCAAATATGAAAATAGGGCAGAAGATTGAGCTAAGAATAAATAGTTAACAGAGTGAATCTGTCTTGAATCTAATTCAAATAAATGGCTTGTAATGTAGAAAGATGCTTTCAGTTGTTAATTCCTTTGCTTTACAGTATTTTAAGGTAAAAAGGAAATAGTCAGGAAAAGCATAGACAGTCTGCTGAAGCACTTGAAGCTCACTCTTTTCCACAATAAAATCCTCTACCCTTAGGATAAAAAAAAGGGATACCAGAAAGGTATGAAATACCCAATGGTGAGTAGAAAACCTCTAGCACTATGTAGTCAAGGGCTTTGTTTAAAATATAGGGGGGGATGTGCTAGAAGGCAGAATTTAAATATTAAAAAAAAAATACCATGAGAAATCTAACAGTGGAAAAGGCAAGAAGAAAATTAAAAAATCAGCATGAAGCTGCATGCTGGTACATAACACAAAACAGAGCATTCAAACACGAGCACAGCAAAACACTATGAGCACCCATGTGACGTGTAGCATAGGTAAAGTAGAAACTCAGTAGGTCTGGCTCTGTAAGGCATGGGTAAAGGAAAGCTTAGCAGAAACAATCACGAAATGCTAGGAAGAAAATTATACTATATCTGACTATTCTAGGTATATTTATATGTATTTCATATCTGGATGTTCTAGATCTGTATGCTCCACAGTGAGAGGAAAAATAAACAATGTAAGAAGCAAGCCTAGGGGGAAAACCTCTAAACCCAGTAGTTTAGCTTCAGTAATTTATTTTTTCATCTCAAAAAATTAACAAGGAAAGTCATAGTGATCAAGCATTTCTAAGTACTCTAAAAGCCTGAAGAAATGCCCATAAATATAAAAAGTATCACCAGGGCACAACTTAGTTGCATCCCTGAGACAAGACCTGGGAAAATTTTCATCTATACCATTCCTTCTGTCAAAAAGACTCCAAAGATGCATAAAACATCCACCCTGAAAGTAGATGCATGCTCTACTAAAAGAAGGCCAAGGAAAAATAACGCACAAGAGTCAAAATCTACCAAAGTTAAAAATTATTTTGGAAGGACATTCTGCACAAGGATAATGCACAGCCAAGGAACAATCCCTGTCACATGGGAAGGCACAGAAAGCCTGAAAAAGCTTTGTCAAATGAGGTTATCATCAAGTAGGAATATTGCCCATATTGATAAGTTGGGTTCATTAATAGTAGAGACCCAAGTGAAAAGGAGCACCAGCATGCAGCATGATCAGTATTGTTGCTAACTCAAGAACCATTGGAGTGGTATGTATTACTGCTATTATTACTGCTAGTGTTACTGCTAATATTAGTATTACTGCTCTATAGTCATGGCAGTAAAAAAAAAAATACCTCGTGCACTCTAGATGCACTGAGGCTTGACCACTTGAATGCAATGTACAGGCAAATCAGGTCAGAAAAGTAACTGCTCGACCATATTCAACCCTCTGCCAGTAAAATGACACTTGAAAGGCACAGTCTTTGTGGTATCACCTACGCATGGCAATCTGGAAGAAAAGTGCACGAACTACTAGGCAGCCTGTTGAGAGTTGCTGATGCACCAAAGGGGAGAATGACCAGGAGGCTAATGAAGGAGCGCAGTCTAAAGCCGAATCATGGCAACCGACAAAGCAGAGCAAAACGGCCAAATTGGTTTTGTCACATCTTAGAAAGAGAGAGCAATCGATCTGACTAGTGGAAATGTAAAGCAGTTGAAAGTATCAGCCAGGCAACCTCCTAATCAAGAGGTACCAAGACCAGCAGAAATTGTTGAGCCTCAGTGGTAAGTGGTGAAGAATACCCAACGGCTTTGCTTGATGTTGGGGTACCAATGAAGACTTCCTAAGTGGTAGAGAGATACTTTGAGGTACTGATCCATGTGTGCGATATTGCATCTTGTCAGTGCCTGCTGATCAACTAGAAGAAGTAGGGCAAGTAACTTAAAATGATGTTCTGAAGACACAACAGCATTTGAAAGGCCAGAATCTGAATAATTAATTTCCTTCAGATCAGAGATTTAGGAATGGAAAAAATAATTACAATGAAGACTGAAGTGACCCGGAAAGTGGCAAAATAGCAATTTGCATAGGAAAAGCATTGGTAGAGTCCGAAAAAATCTGAAAGTGTGATAGAATGCAACAAGCATTCAGAGATCCACTTCACCAACTCTATTGGTACATAGAAGAAATGGGGATAGGTGCATTTTTCCAAAAGATGGAGACCTTAATGGCAAGATACCTGTAATAATTTGTGTTTTTCCTACAGGAAATTGCAATAGTTGTTAACTTACTTGTTCAGATACAGAGAAAAAGCTATTAGCTATTGAAAGGGGGTAATCAGACCTGTCCCCTTTCCTCCATGGAGTTCAGCTAAGCATCGTAGTAGCCAACACAGCAACAAATCACATCAAGGTATCAAATAGGAAAAAAAGCAGCAGCTTAATCATATTCACCTCTCTTTCTGGAAAACAATACTTCATGATCTTTATTGTGTCTTCTGCACATGCCTTAACCCAGATGAAAAGTATGAGCTACTATAAATGCCGTATTTGTGCGGTGTATTTGTGATGGCACTGGTTTTGACTTACAGGCCACATTGCACATCTTACAGTCTCGGAAACTCTGCAAGGAATTGAGTTTCCTGTGTAATTACTATATCTCCTTGAGCTAAAGTCATGTCCAGAAAATGAAGGGGGCAAAAGCCATTTCAAACAAAGATGGGTAACTTATAAAATAACCTTGGTGAACTTCGCTATGAAATACTCATGGCTGGAGAATGCCAATGAGCAGCTTCCACGTGCAAGCATGCACAAACCTGAGCTGTGAAGGGCAAGAAAATACAACAAGTTATGAAAGAATCAACCTCAAATGCCACAGATTTTCACTGAGGACTTGAGCAGGACGTGGTAACAATCCAGAAAATGAAGTTTGTTACTTGTTGTAACACAATTCATTGTTCTATCAGAGAGTGAACTGTTCTGCTCTTCCCAATATACTTTTTTTTTTCCTTTTTTTTTTTACGGTATCTTCCAGGCATAGCTGTTTTTCCTCTCAGATTTTATTTTCCTTCTGAGAACACAGTGAGCCAGGCAACTGCATTTTGTGGCAAGTTGTAGTTCAAATTCTAGGAAAAGGTCAGGTAGGCCACGAGTTATGAAAGTCTGTAAATCGTTGCTCCAGAAAGTAAACAGTTCTCTCCTTTTAGCATGACTTTAGTGTTTATGTGTATTTATTTTCCTAGAAAGAAACTGTATTTGTATTTAAGATATTTTTCACACATTCTGTAGGCTCAGGCACTGTGCACATTTTTAATATCCATTGGTTAGGCTAGCATACATGTACTAGCTATAATCAAAAGTACAACACTGCAGTAAGTTCCAGCTAGAACTGGGTTTTGTTTGGGTTTTTTTTTAGTATAATCAGATGACTGTATGTGTACATATATAGCTATATGACTTGTTTGAGTGTTGGTTTTAAGTGACAAGCTATATACTGGGCCATTTAGAGACTTATTTTCAGTCCCAGTTGCCTGGGAACCTCCGTGTTTGTCTCCACTTACTGCGGCACACAACCTTCATATCCATTAGCCATGAAAAGTAAATAACTAACTTAACTCAGGCAATAAATCCAAATAATCAGTAACGGCAGTGGGTGATAAATGTCAGCAAAACTGATATTATATTAGATCCAAGTTACTGAGTAACACTAACGTGCGGTGAATAAGGTCCAGAGGTTTGATGAGAATAGCTGACATGAGACAAATATACAGGCACTTATTTTTATCTCTTGTTTTTAAAAGAGCTAGAAATGTGGAAAATTACATTGCCTAACTCCTAAACCCTTGGGTATCACCTGAACCAGTTTTGAAACTGTGGTCTGTTCTCCCAAAGCCATTAGAGCACATCTATGCCACTTCCATACCAGGCTTTGCTGAACTTGTGGCTGTCACTGCAGGCACAGAGCCACTGTGGCTCTCAGGGCTCCTCGTTAACCACGATGCTGCTGGTCTATCCCGTGTTCACGTCTTCAGGTGCACACAAGCAGGAGTTATGTTCCAGTCCCCCTGAAAATCTATTGGGCTTTTGCATTTGAGTTGTTGGCTTTCAAAAATGCAACCCCAAGTCGTATCAGCAGAATTAGCAGAAGAAAAATGCAACCACATTATACACTGACGTAAATCTAACAGCTCTGTCTTCTTGGTAGTCTTCTGACTCACTCAAACTCTTCCAGCACCAGTTTTCTGGGATAAATTATTCACAAACTCCACAGCACTTCGTTACTGAGTCCATCCTGCTGTTGAGCTCCCTGAGCCTTTTTTTTTTTAAATCCGGTGACCAAACATTGGCCGTACATCCATACATTGACCTTTATTCACCACTGTCTTGTGCCACTGTTTGTAGTGATGCCAGGTAGCCATATGCTGTTACTGAGTCTGCAAACGTGCTCTAAACCATATCTTTTTTTTTTGTCCCTAGCAGCTCCTGGGGGATATATCGGTGCTCAGGAGCTGGATACACAAGCAAACAGATTTTCTGGGCACTGTGTGGTCTGTAAGACAGGTGACCATGGGTCTCCTTGCACTTGGACTTGTGCTTTTCCTGGGGTGGTAGTGGTCTGTAGGAGAGGGATGCAGGGGACCCCAGAGGGGAGGGATGAAGGGGAAAGATCAAACCTCAGTAAGAGGTGGGATCTGAAGAGGTTGAAAAATGGCTAGACCCCTGCCTCCCGCACTGAGAAACAACCCTTGGTGCTTCATTGAGAAGGTGTGAGAGCCTTTTTACAGGCAGTAGAACAATGTTTCATCTTTTTCATCTTAATCTGCAATAGGGATTTGCACAAAACCCTGAAGCACAAATTTCATGCAGCCTTATGCAGTTGGTGGCCCCAGAAGCAACTCTGTGATGAGATGTGCTGAGGAGCTGCATCTTGCTATGGTCCCGTCTGTTAGTTTCAAACGTTCCACTGAATGCTTTGTGTTAATTGTTCATTACATTATAAAAATATTACATTATTTTAGTTT
The DNA here is from genome assembly GCA_009806455.1 of Tetrax tetrax. Classification (NCBI taxonomy): domain Eukaryota; kingdom Metazoa; phylum Chordata; class Aves; order Otidiformes; family Otididae; genus Tetrax; species Tetrax tetrax. The sequence goes on along the minus strand of WHYT01016618.1, from coordinate 123,285 downwards.
TATTGTATTGTTTGCTGATACCGAATGCTTGTTCCCTCGCTCCAAGATAGAACGGCCACCTGAGATGCTGTAGGGCATTTGACCTACAGCTTCTGCTCCAGAAGAACATCTTCCTTGCAGGCCCCATGCCATTTCTGCTATGGGGATGTCTCTAAAGGTGTTTATCATGTCTCATTAATGCATGTATCATTAACTGAACTGACAGGATTTTCTCAGACATTCCCATGAGCAGATATAGAGAAACAACATGTTTGCACTTACAGTTTTCTAACCACTGGCACTCATCTGAGAGAGTTTCACTGGGTTTCACATCTTGCAAATAAATAATAGAAAATTTTAAGTCTCCTGGGAGGAATCTAACCCCCCGCTTCTTCTTTTTTCTTATGTGAATTTGTGAAATTGTATCTTCCAGCCATTACACCTTCACGGATAAAGAGCCCCTTGCCACCAAAATAATTTCCGTTTACTTGTTTATAGAGTATGATAAATATAATCTTTCATTTCCAATTTCATGGATTACATAGATTGGATTCTTAGGTCTATCCTTCTCCCCAAAATTTTCCAGACCTTGAATAATTCTGGGGGCTTTTCTGGATTTTGTCTAATTTTTCAAGTTGACTTTGAAAGGTGGACTTTCAGAAGTCAGAATTTCAGAAATTGTCTTAGTATGGGTAGCAATATCTCCACCTGCTTCCTAGCACTCTGCTTATATATGCCAAGATTCTTTTTATTGATACAATCTCCTATATCTCATTCATTCAGCTACTTACTAGAGTCCCTAAGAAGCTTTCTAAAACACCTCCATCCATTAAAGGCAGCATCCATTCTTGGTTCCTTGGTTGATTCAAGTATATGTAGTTCATCAGGTAATACAGATACCTTGGTAGAATAAGCTTGGATTTAATAATTTTTTCTGTCATTTGGTGGCTTCTCCAGCTTTGATTTTTCTGTTTCTCCAGTTAATTGAAAGATAATGAATAATACTGGGCTGAAACAATTTGCTGTCTCACTCTGCTTTAGACAGCTCACCATGGCAGATCTCAAAAGCTACAGTGAATGCTGAGTTATCAAATATTCTTTTCTGACCCATTTATATTTACTAAATTGGCTGCTCCTAGGACAATTCTTTGTGGGAATGGTGCCCAGGGACGGGCTTGGGCAGCTGTTCACACCACCTGGCAGGCTGCTGTGGGTGTTCTACTGAGCATTTTAAACATCCTCGCAGACATCAAAAAGTGCAATTTAGTTTTGTACAGGGGCAGTTCCAGATGGTGGGGTAGCTCCTAAGAGCATCAGAGGAGGGAGAACGACTCGCTCACCTTCCCAAAGGAAAGTGCAGCGACCATTTCTCTGGAGGCTGGTTCTCTCAGGCCTCCCCAGGACTTCTTGCTTTTCCTAAAGGTAATGAGCTGAAGGTTCAGTTTCCTCCTCCCACTGGAACTGTAGCAGTAATGTAAGAATTTTAACATCGGTTTTGCTGTGGGTTAGCATCAGTCCGGTCCTAGACAAAGGCATCATTTAAAAATGAAATATACTTCTAGAAAAAAAGCTAATCTAATGGGTGCAAAACATTAATGAGAATTAGCTAAGAAAAAAAAAGTGTTGCAAATATATAACTTCCATGCCCATCATATGTTAGTATAGTTATATTAGAATTGTATTTTAATATTCCAACAAAGTCTCATTTCAGCCTTACCTCCTCCATGTATCTGACACAAGTATGGAAATCGCCACACGTTCCCCAGACCGACGGCAAATCCGATACAGCTTAAAATATACTGGAACTTATTGTCCCACTTGGGTCTGCCATCTTCTTTAGGGATTTCAGATGGAACCGATAAATCTTTTGACATTTTAATGAAATATCCTTGTCTTCTTAGCCCCTTTCCCTACAAATGGGAAGGTGCTTCCAACCCTGTCTCTCCTACAGGTTTTATGAGGGGTGACTGGAGGATCCTGGAAAGAGAGGTGGAGCTTTCTTTTTACGTGATGCAAAGGAATGTGTCATTGCCAAAACTGCAGTTTAAAGACAAAACCAGGAATTATTATTATATAGAGAGTTACTGCTCTTGACTTTTTTACAGCTCCTTCTATAGTTAGAGAACATGGGAATATGTTGTTAAAGGGTAACTCGGGATCAAACAGGCTTTTATTTTCTGTTCTCAGATACTGTCAGAGAAGTGTGACACTGAATATAATTAAAATAAATCTTTACAGCAGACATTAAAATTGTAAAATACTTGGAAAAATCTGTGAATGAAGTAAGCGTTGCCATTTCCTTTCTTAGTTTCTTAATAGAGGTAAATGGATGAAGTCATCTCTTGCAAGTACAAGAAGTAATTTTTTTGAAAAAGAAAGACAAATTAGACTGAGTATATTCAGACATCACAATTTGGTCCATTTTCACCATAGCTGATAGAGGTTAATCACGTCCCACCTGTCAATGAATCCCAAGTGACTATTTTTACTGTTCATTAAATAGTTACTGATGAATGCAAGAGCTGAATGCTTTCCTTCAATTGAAAATATATGAGAATGTCTTTCTGTTGTCTTTCAGTTACACCAAGGTTTTGCTTTTTGCCTGCCAAATCAGTTCACTCCCCACTAAACAGATCAGCCAGTCAGTAAATCAACACTTTATGCCTCGATTCCCCTTTTCAAAATGGGAAGAGTTTCTAAGTGAAGACGGAATATTTTCCCAAAATACTTTGAGAGGAACAAAAGCCCTGCTCTGCAGCTAAGCTTACAAATATGATCAGGTTGCAGATCATCCAACCAGAAGCCAATTTCATGTTTAGGCTACACAAATCTCTCTCTCCCACAAGATCATCTGCAAACATCCAGGTCCACTGGTGGAGCAACTCAAGTTCCCAGTCCCTTACCAGGATGCCTGGCATTCAGCCTGGGTGCTCTAATGGTGCCCCTTTGTCTCTCCAGCGACCACGTACGAAATGGGACTCCTGACTGAGCTCCTCTGGGTCACATGGTAGTTAGAAGCTTGAAATAGTCGTAAGGCAGGCGTGCATGTGCATATGTCTGCACGTACATGAACTAGAGCTACTCACTTTGATTGTGACAGATGAGGGCAAGAACTTTTCCACCACTTGAGTGCTTTGGATCCCCCATCAGTATGGACCTCCCAAGCAAGTGGTGTACCTCTTGCTCATGGGTGCCAGAGAAGGCAAATTTTGCCAATTCCTGAGCTACTGCTGCCCCATTGCAAGATTAGTTCTCTGTCATCAGCAAAAGCAGTGCTATCTGCTGGGAACTTGGAAGTAATAGGCAATTATAGAGCCTTGCAATACCTAAAGAGGGCTTATAAGAAAGATGAGGAAAAACTTTTTAGCAGGATCTGTTGTGATAGGACAAGGGGTAATGGTTTTAAAATAGAAGGATGCAGATTCAGATTAGACATAAGGAAGAAATTTTTTGTAATGAGGGTGGTGGAACACTGGAACAGGTTGCCCAGAGAGGTGGTGGATGCCCCATCCCTGGAAACATTCAAGGCCAGGTTGGATGGGGCTGTGAGCAACCTGATCTGGTTGGAGATGTCCCTTCTTCTTGCAGAGGGGTTGGAGTGGATGACCTCTAAAGGTCCCTTCCAACCCAAACTATTCTATCATTCTATGATACTATAATAATTATAGAATTATAGAATCATAGAATTACAGAACAGGTTGGGTTGGAAGGAACCTTGAAGATCATGTAGTTCCAACCCCCCTGCCATGGGCAGAGACACTTTCCATGAGACCAGGTCGTTCAAAGCCCCATCCAACCTGGCCTTGAATTATAAATGAATCAGACTGTCATTCTCATACTTAGAAATGTTTTTATTAAATATTTTAAACTTCTGCATGAGACAAATAATTTTGGTGGCTTTGTGCAACACAGTGGCATGTAAAGTAAAAACAATTTAATGTGCAAGAGAAGTCAGTATTAAGTTATCCTTCATATTGGCCACCCAACCAAAATGGTTGCACATAGAAGAGTCACTTGTGGCATGTCAAGCACAGTGCATCCCCAAACAGGGAACTGCAAGCCAGTTTCAAACAAGCTGGCTTTAAAACCAGAAGAAGGACAAATGATTTGGCCTGGTGCCTCAATCACTTGCAAATATGACTGGTTCCCTTCCAGGATCCAAGCCATTAACGCTTCACAGAGCATTGCATTCCCAACAATGCAATTCCCAAAACAAATATTTACTGGGAAAAAAACACATCATTTTATGAAAATAAAATTAACTTTGGATTCTTATAAAAAATATTTTTACTTTTCTCACCGACAGAACATTTTTCCACATTTTAAAATGGTTTTATGCTGAATACTTTAAGTTTCCATTAACAGAAGTCTCAGATGTGGAGATTATAAGGCCCACACGATCATTTTTTTTCTGACAGTAATTTCTGATGGCTTTGTAGATAGCAAAGGCAGGGATGACCAAACTAGGCACTCCAGCAAGGATTACAATAATAGCATACACCCAGTTGGGATATTCAATCTTCTGTGTTTTGGGGAACTCCTCCTGAAAGAGCAAACAATCAAGTTGTAGAAAGTCATGAGGAGGACATACCTGGGAACATACAGACATTCAGTAATTCAACAGATCAACAACGTAATCAGAACAGTAGCTAGCCACAATGGCAAAATAATTTGCCAGTTCTACAGCAGTTTCCAACTCAAGGGTTTCCAGTTTCAGCTGGTTTGGACTTATTTTTACCTAAAAGCCATGGGAAGATGACGTGAAAGCAGCAAGAGCCAGGAAGGGAGACTGGTGGGACTGCTCCTGGGACACATCCCAGGCACAAAGGAGTGTGGGGCTGGGGGGGGCCACGCAGCCTTGGGTGGGAAGGCTGAAATCAAAGGGTGCAGGAGGGCATTATTAAGAAGGAAGTGAGGTTGCCAAGGAGGAGAAAAGAAAGCAGTCTCATTTCCCCATCTTCCTTTCTCTCCCTTTCTGTCTTTGTCTTAGAAAAACAAAAATTCATCTTTACAAATTAAGTAAGTGTGCTGCATGACTGTTTCTGCTTTAAGGATGGTGACTGGGATAAGGCCAGAGAACAAAAGCAGAGCTAGACAGGCACGGAAGAGATGGGGTGATGGAGAAAATAATGGGACCCACATTTTTTTTAATAAGCCCTTTTCTGTACCACATACAGCTTTTTATTCTGCAAGGGGAGGAAAGGAAAAGTAGATGACTTATTGCTGCAATTATAATTTATATCACACGAACACATTTGGAAAAGAAAAGAAGAAATCTCAATATTAATATTAATATTAATTTCTTCTCTCAATGATGAGTAAGCAGCACTACTGCAGTTCTGTGATTTTAAATGCACACAGAAACAAGTGTAATATCAAAATGGCTTCAAAGATTTGGCCCTTTGTTAAGATAGAAAGGTTGTGACGTTTCCAGCTCTTCTATAATCCTTACAGGGCAACTGACATCTGTTTCAGTCTTGCCTGAAAACTAGAGTAATATTTGGGTTTTGTCCACTTTGGAAAAGATACTCAGGTGTCACTATATACCAGTTGCAAGTATCACAGCTGAATTTAGGACTAAGTGTTACTTTTTGTTATTACTTTATGTCTTGTAGTAAGTTTTTTACCAGAAAACTGTTTCAAATTGGAGATGAATACAACTGATTATGACACTTCCATTAAAGAAGAATACATAAAATAATTCTAAATAAATATTTTGGTTTTATAAACTTACATAGCTAGGGTCCCAAACGCTGTAGAGCAGTTCTTCGTTGACTTTCACCACAAAATAAAAAAAGAAGATAACTAACATAATGAGAGGACTGATAACTCTCCAGGTAATCTGCCAGAAAATATTGGGCTTGTGTCCAATCATGAACTCAAGATCCTTGTTAAACCTAGGAACAAAACCAGGAAGTTCAGGACAGTAAAAAATGGCCAAGATCAAAGGGTGCCTGCTCATAAAGGAGGAGGTCCAGACTACCCCTAGCTGTTCTTCCCAGGACTTTCCTAATGTCAGTGTGAAATGAGGATTGATAACATCAGGAATTAGACCTAAGTAGTTCAGATTAAGGCAGATAGCGCTGCAACTGTGTTAGGAGTTTTTAATTCATAGTTCTCAGAAGTAAGTCAGGAAATTTATTTTTGGAAGTGTGCTTTCTGCAAGAAGTCGGTGAGGCATACATGAAATAGTTTCAACACAAAAGAGTCAATGCAGATGGACTTTCCCTGTAACATATTGCAGTATTGTTTCACGATTTTTTGGTAAGCATCTCAGAGCTGAATACATTAATATGAGTGACACAATATTAAAAAAGAACAAAGAAAATTGGAGTAATTTTTAAAATTAGATTCTATGCATAATATTTGCTTAATTTGGATTTCTACCAGTTTTCTCAGGTTGAGTACTGAAACGATATTTTACACATTATTATGAACACCTAAAAATGTGTTATTTGGGTTATTCATAGAGCATGCAGTGGATAATGGCGCAAAAAAGTCTCTGCAAGACGAAACAATCCCTGCATTGACAGTGATACTGTCTGCATCAGTCCTGAACCAATTTATGGCTTCTACATATGATGCAGCACCATGTGCACACACTTTTTAAAAAATAAATGGTTTAGAAGTTTGAGGCTTCTATTGCTAGCCCTCTTGTCTGGCTTTCCTGCGTATCCTATGGGGATAAGTCTGAGGGACTATTCAGTTTGTCCTACAGCTATGAACACAACACAGAATTCAGTTGCATCTCAGTCACTACGTAAGTTTATTTTATCTTTTTATCCTTAACTTCTAAGATCTAGATATCATTCTTAAAATAATCGGAGCCCCATGTCCTGCAGAGCGCGTCCAGGTGTAGTTCATGTGAGTGTTGTGGATAAGACACAGGTTCTCCTTCAAGCAGGAGAGCCATCTTTTTACCAATGACCCTTTCTCAGAAAAAGGTCACAGGAATTCTTCTGGAGCAGGTAACATCACCTTTGGGCAGCCCTGATAAGGTCTGTACTTGAAAAGGGCTACAGCTCTGTGTGCTGGCCAGGAACACAAAAGGCTTGGTGTGAAGCTCTTTTCTGAATCAATCCCCACATCTCTGTGGCCTCAGCCCATGTCTGTGTCCTGGGAATAGTTTTAATTTGACTTTATAACATGTTCTGAGATTTTAATGGGAAGGAAAGGTGATCAAAACAGAATTTTCTGTCTTTAACAAATTAAAATGAGCCTTATTTCTTTAAGGTACTCCCTCTGCTCTTCTAATTTACCTAAGTTGATTCATGCCTCCTCAGATAATATAAAACTCGAAGTATAGGAAGATGGGCCACAAGGGCATTCACCCCATCACCAGGAGCAGCACGGCTGGAGGGTCTGGCACAGGTTCAAGCAAAACCTATGGGTGACTGAAATCCCCGTGCCTTTTTTCATATTCCCTACATATTGATCACGAACAGAAAGATGGTGAAATTTGATGTATCACATCTCTAGAAAGTTGATAGGACAATTACTTACTGCTACAACTGATAAAGTCCTGAATCCATCAGCTAAGAACACATCACAGTAGCCTTGGATTTGCATCCTGTTGTAAAATAATATCTGTAGCCTGCATGGAGATCCCTGCTTTGGACAATACCATTCAGCATTCACTCTAAACACTCCTGGAATGTACCTCTGTTTTAAACTTTCATCTCAGTGCCAACATGCTTGTACTTTGCTTCTGCTAATTAACTTTTTGATGCAATTATCCTGAATCCTGCAAATGCCACTGTATTTAAAATGTAAATGTGCTATAACAGCATTTCGTAAGTGCTGCAGATACGTACATTTAGATGCCTACTTCAAATTATTTGCATTCATGTGATTATACCCTAAGGCGCTTGCTAATGCTTAATATTTTCTTGCAATATCTTAAAGATGTGTTTATTTTAGCTGATTGTTATAAAGCATTATTATTATAATGTATTAATAGAAAAGTAGAAAGGTTTCATGTTCGAATAAAAATTCTCAGCGCACTCTTGACAAAGCATGATTTCTTTTTGTTGAGAGCTGTTTTAGAAATCTAAATCAATAAGCAACACTAAAATCTAAATCTATAAGCAACACTGAACTAATTTTGCATAATTGCAGTGATTTCTGTGACAGAAATGACATGCACTGACGTGTAGCGAGATTGCAGCTGCACTACTAAGCAATTTATGCACAAATTTCTAATAAAGTTTAACTTATATTTCATACCTGTCTATTCCATAAATGTAGACGACGGAAAACATCTCAAAAAATGCAATGATTAGCAAGGGAATAGATCCAGCAAAACCGTCAAATAGAGCCAGCCAGTAATTACCAGACTTCAGCACAAAAATAAAAGCGATCAAGTAAGACCCCAGACAAATGAGACCTGTGGGGAAAAAAAAAATAGTAGTAGTACATTTAGGCAAAGAAAGCAAAAGAAAAAAAAAGACATTTTCCCAGTAGCTAGAAAGTTTTATAAGTAGCTTTTAGTTTAGTTGCAGCCTGAAGATGACCACTTTGTTTTTGCAATGATACTCTTTTGAAAAGGCCTGCTTCTAGGCTGGTAAGCTGGCAAAAATCTCTTAACATTGCACAGGTGGGAGATGCCACAAAGGAAATGGGAGAAGGTTGAAGAGAGAAAAGAGGTCCTCTTCCTCCTAATTGGTGGGACAGTGTTGCACTGACAGAAATCCTGCCCAGGTGAAGAATTTGGGTCCTCCAGCTTCTCCCCAGAGGAGATGATCACCACTGTGAGCAGGCCGACGGGCGAGCCACGGGGCGAGCAGCTCCCTGCAGGCTCAGGAGGAACCTCACAGGAGCTGCCCCATTGCAGGATGTGAGATAACCTTCAGGAGATTACCTAGGAGTCTTAGGATCATGCCAAATCAGAAAGCATGTGGGTAGACGGTTGATTTTTCAGCATATAAACTATTCACTGGAGGGGAGGAGGTCACTCGTCTCTAAAAATCACTTACCAGTAATGAGTTCCTTAGGCACTTTGGGGGGTATAACCTTAAGATCTTGTAAAGGTACAAGCACACCTTCCATATTTCCAAACATAGATGACAAACCCAAGCAGAAGACCATGATGAAGAAGAGGATGGACCATAAAGGAGAAACAGGCATTTTGGTGATAGCTTCAGTGAAGACAATAAAAGCTAGGCCAGTTCCTTCAACTCCCTGTGGAAGATTTCAGAAGCTCCAAAATTAGGCTCATGAACATCACACAGCACTTAACTTTACATTGGTGTTCACTACACTTGGTGTACGCTGCATCATATCCCAATAATTACACTTTTTGTGTCCACAAAGATTTCCTAATGCGGCAATATAATTACTGTCATCGCAACACAAACTTAATTTATGGGATTTTATGGCCACCTGTTTTCATCTGTAATTCACCACCTTTTCAACCAAAAATTTTATTTATTTATTTAATTCTTCTTGTAACTTTTTTCACCTCGGTGTCAAGGTCAAGTGTGTTGTGACACACTTGTACTGATTGGGACAAGGCCTTGCTCCAACTACTCCCTCGCTCTGGGAGTCTCTTGTCCCATCATGGCTGCAACCAGCTAGTTCCAAAGAAGCACTTGCTGCTCTTTTGCCAGCTACACGTGACCAGCCTGGAACCCTTGTGGGTTTAGCTACAGGTCTGATAGACTGCCAGCACTTTTCAGAGGAATTAAACAGCTTGTCGCTTCAAAAGGAAAATGAGGTAAACAACAGTAATTCTTCAGTCCCAGGGCATTCCAAGCCAACTGCAATCAGTAGTGCAATCATAAAAAAACCCAACAACCTCAGAAGAAAAAGCATTAGGCAATTAACAAATTTATATGCATTCCTACCATATCAGAGTCAGAGTGTTAAACTTACATCATTCAGGAAACTTTCCAGATTACAGGATTCAAACTTCAGGCTTGCAAAAGTTGTTGGATCAGTCATGTTACACAGCTGCTGCATTTGTTCAAAGTTATCTTGTGTTACATTACCTTCTGGCAAATCAAATGCATTCATTAGAGTAAGAATATTTCTGAAAAAGTGAAATACAAGTAATTGGAAATTATTTATTTGTAAGCATCCTCAGGATTCGTTTTCATCATCAAGCAAGTTATTAAGAGCACAATGTCTTTTACAAAGATACAAAGGAAGCAGTGTTTCTGTTGCTCAAGATCAGATTTTGAAGTCTAGCAGTTTTAGAATCATAGAATGGTTTGGGTTGGAAGGGACCTTTAAAGGCCATCTAGTCCAACCCCCCTGCAAGGAGCAGGGACATCTCCAACCAGATCAGGTTGCTCAGACCCCCGTCCAACCTGGCCTTGGATGTTTCCAAGAATGGCACATCTACCACCTCTCTGGGCAACCTGTTCCAGTCTTCCACCACCCTCACTGTAAAAAAAAATTTCTGATGTCCAGTCTGAATCTACCTCATTCTATTTTAAAATGATTACCCCTTGTCCTATCACAACAGGCCCTGCTAAAGAGTTTCTCCTCATCTTTCCTGTAGGCCCCCTTTAGGTACTGGAAGGCCACTATAAGATCTCCCTGGAGCCTTCTCTTCTCCTGGCTGAACAGCCCCAATTCTCTCAGCCTGTCCTCATAGGAGAGGTGCTCCAGCCGTCTTAGCACCTTTGTGGCCCTCCTCTGGACCCACTCCAACAGGTCCATGTCCTTCTAATGTGCAATTATTTCTTTCTTCTTCCAAGCTGAGTCCAATACTGTCTTTCACGGCACAGATGACAGCTAAATGGATGGGCACTTTAGGGACCTGTGCAGAAGTCAGGTGCCCATCTTTGCACTGCAAAGATGGTCACCAGTTCCCAGACTGGGCAGCTTCTGGGAATGTGTAAGGTGTCTGCAGTTATGCATCATGCACTTTTACAGCTTATGTGGTGGAACTTGAATGGAACCCATGGTGTCTGACAGCCCTGGTTAGAAAGGAGTCTGAATTCTTCTGATAAAATTAGTACTGCTGATGAGAGCTAAGAATTTAAGCTCTCCAGGAGGCAACAGAGCTGACAAAGGGACCAGGGTATATTACAAAGGACTAGATGACCTCTAAAGGTCCCTTCCAACCCAAACCATTCTATGGTTGTATGACTTTCATGCCATATGTCAGCTCAGCAGGCATTGATTATGGTGAATTCTGCTTTTTTTTTTTTTCAGAGTTTCTAGACAGTTTTTCAGTAGTTGATAGGGCTTCATTTAATGTTTTAAAATGGGAAGAATTTGATGAATTAATGGGGGTTAATTTCCCAATGTAGTATGCAGAGTCCCTAGCAGTACCCAAGGTGCCTACACTGTGATCCAGCTGTGGCCAGGACCCTGCGGGACCACCCGAACTGCCTGAGCACGGTCATCCTTCTTAAAATGGGCAGTGCTTTCAGTGTCTCATTGCAAGTGTCTCCAAGGCAGAACTGCATAGTTCGTCTGCGCTGTCAGGTCTTTGGGGATTCGACATCGACCACAGTACCAATAGCAGCAGTAGGAGCTCAGTATCCATTCTTGGCTCATTTGTTTTTAAAGCGTGTAAAGTAAAATCCAGTTTTTCACAGAACTAGTTTTATTGAAACTTGCCTTAACAGTTAAGTAAATACGTTCCTTCAGAACATCTTTCATATGCATTATGCAAATTATTAATTTTTCACGTTTACCTCTAAAAATACAAATATTCTAGCATGTTTTAGTGAAATAATGTATCACAAACTGAATCTACCTTTGTGTAAATAGGAATTGTTACATAAACTGCAGTTATACTTGAAAGAACGGTTTCAAAAAAACACATTACAATACGGAATGTCTTCTTCCTCCCTTGTTACTTTTTGGAAACATCAGAGAATAATGTAAAATATGCAACACTTATCTAGGAAGTAAGATGGCTTAAATAATTATTGCTCCCTAGAGGGCTGATATCACATGATTTAAATATTTTGAAGTAATGTGTGGTCTGATACCATTTGGGTCAGTATCTGCAACTGTTCAGAAATAATAAATCCATTATCACTAGGCTAACAGAGCTGCCTCAGCCAAACACACCTGTATATTCTGGGATTTTTTCCAATAACTTACCTGTCAAAACAGTCATCATATCTTTCTGTGGCTCTGAATCCAATGATGGAGTATATGACAGTCGCTGCATAGATGGATGTGAAACCATTGATCACTGAGATAATCAGGGCATCTTTCTCACAGTTATTGCTGCAATTGAAAGATAAAAAAAAAAGAATGATTTTCAAACACATTCCCAAAATAAATACTAGAAACAGGCTACCAAGACTCATTAAAAAAGTAGTCTACAGTTGCATAGGTACATGTGAATACACAAGTACAGTGGTTACAAATAGATTTAGTAAATTAAAACAGTGTTCTGCTACAAGGTGAAAGACTTGAGTTTGAATTTGGACAATCAGAAGGGAAAAGTGACCAAAAGTTTCCATAGCACTTTGGTATGGTAAAGCTGCCGTAGCCAAGCGCTTGGGAACAGTTTGGTTTGATAGTTGGACAGAAGGTTGTTTAAAATGTCCTCAAGTTTTGGAAATATGATGGAATGTTATGCTGATAAGGTTGGTCAGACAAGCTATTACATCGTGAAAGTTAAACTGCTTTTAGAGACTTTTCTGCTGCAGGCACTTGCTAGTGTATCTGTGCTAAGATGAAAAAATTGCAGAGCCAGAAAGAGACTTCCATCTGAGAGAGAAGATAAAAAAATCAATATTAAATTAGTTAATGGTTTTATGAGAAGGCTGTAAAACTCTAGATATTGTACTTCTCTTGGGCAAGAAAGGACTATCAAAATTAACTTCATGTTGTCATATTTAATTTTCTGATCACCTTCCAAGAGGAGAGGAAAGACAATCCTGTCCAGTCAAGACTTGTGACACTGTGACGTTTCCTCATTTATAGCATTGTGAATAGGTATGTAGTGGGCAGAAGGCATTGAATTGGAATTCCTTGCTGTACTCTTGTTTCAATTTTTTTCATTGTAACATGAGATTCTTAATGACAGGCTTGATAAAAATATTACTTCCCTTCAGAGAAAGTAAGACTCTCAAGTTCCTCCTGGTTATAAATGAGTGAAACCTCACAGTATTTCCTGAGATATTTATACTCCCAAAATGTCCAGGAGCAGAGTTAGTCATACCTGGTCCAGTGTAACACTATGGTATTTGCATGTTTTTTCTTATATCTCCATAAGAATTTCATTACTTTCTGCAGTTTCCTCCTTAAGTCATGAATTATTGAGAATTGAAGGAACATGGCCTGGTGCCATGTTTCCAGCACACAGCCCTGTGTGCTGGAAAAGCAGGAGGACACTGCTCCTTTTCTTTGGGTCTCTTGGAAAGATCCAGAACATTCTCAACCCTGCTCCTCATGGTTGTGGAAATATTCTTTTGGACCTGAAGTGGGGCTTGTAACCTGGCATTGAGACTCACAGGCACCAAAAGTTCCAGATAAACTTCTGAAAAACATCTGAAATCAAGAGTGGTGGCAGGAAATTACAGCAATGATTGAAATGCTGGTGTGGTTGAACTTTGGCCAAAACGGAAACACAGATTTCTGAATGCATGACCAAACCAGATAACCAAAACTTAATTTGGAGACATTTATAAAAAATATTAGCTTCAGAGAATGCTGCACTGTTTGTCCTTCAAGAGGACAGTGCTGAAGGGATGGAAGGCACCGAGAAGTACCGGTGATTGCTCCAATATTTTGGGAGGATGAGTGTAGAACATAGCACCATGTCGTAATTTGCTGACCAGTTCATTCCCTGGGTGATGGGAATTTGTACTCCATCTCTTCCCTGGCCCGATCACACATGTAAAGGAAGGAACCGAACTCGAATTACAAAACTCGTAAATATATCTTCTAATCTTTAAGCTAAAGATTTAAGCTGTGGTCTGTAAGTTGCTTTGAAATGTGCGTACCATCACCCAGCTCCGACATTACGGAGACAAAGGGCAACACCATGCGTTGAGCACTCCCAGAAACGAAACTCCTGCTCATCAGCTGGTGATGGGCAGCCAGTCTCCTTCTTTCTAGCCTGCACCACCACGTCTTTCTGCAGGAAATCAGCCGGCGTCAGGACCCTGAAATCTTGGCTCGGGAGAGCTAGGATCAGTCAGTTGTGCGCCCTACATGTCTGAGGGGAGGTGTCCCAGACCCAAGTAATTACTGTGTAGAGGGCAGAAGTCAACATGCTTCATTTGAAATAATGAAATATTCATATAAAATTTGGCTTTTGCCTGGCTACTTACTGAATGGAGTTGTAACTGGAGAATGAAATGAGGCCTCCAAAGGCCAGGGAGAAAGAATAAAACACCTGAGCACCCGCGTCCAGCCACGTCACTGGGTTAGCCAGCTCAGTAACCTGAAGCATCAGACATACAGCTTTAAGCACATGCAACACTGCTTTTCAGACAGACCATGAGAGGTTTAAAACAATAATTAAAACAAGAACATTAACCATGCAGAACTCACCTTTCTTGAAGAATGCTAACAAATAGGCCAATACTTTGTCAAACTTACTTTTTTTTTTTTTAAAAATAAAACCTATCTGTATGTTTTCTACAGGTATTCTGATAAACAAATTACTTTCCATAGCTGACAGCTGCCATGCCCATTTCCAGAAATGGTGTTTATTATTTAGCATTAACAATGACCATTCAGAAGTCTTCTCATGGAGAACGAAACCCTTTTAAATTTTGTTTAAAAACAGCTGCACAGTTAAACCATTCTCTTAGACCTTTTATCCCTATAACCATACCGATTGGATGGGTTCTACTCCTAACTGGATGATTTGTGCTTTAAAGTTAGACTCGTCCTTAACTAGAACACAGGAAAATAAACCAAGCCCCCTTATGGCAACCCCATTGCATTGCTTTGCGTTCCATTTTTTATAATAGATTTTGATGGGTTGTTGAGGGAGAGAGAGAAAATATGTGTATGTGTATTTTACATCTGATGCAAAGGATTCACCTCCCAGACCCAAAATCAAGATTTTAAAGGTGTCTGATGGACATTTAGAAAAGCAGAGGGGACTAATTTTCAATCGGTTGTTAATTACAGAGCGAACTGCATCGTGTGTCACTAGGGGATGAACCACACAATGACTTACATTAGGGGTGAAGAGATACACAATTCCACTGGTTGATCCTTTCAGTGTCAAGCCACGGATTAAAAAAATGGTAAGCACAAGGTATGGAAGAGTTGATGTGACATACACGGCCTGCACAAGAAGCACATGAATAAAACACTTAAATAAAACAGAAGACTTGAACAAAAATAGCACTGCAGGGAAGAAAAGAGGGGGATGAAGAAGGTACTGTGACTAACAATAATGGCAAGTTTCAAGTGAGTCACGATACTACAGAAAACTACATTCAAGAGAAACAGTACATGCAGTACATTTTGATAATAAACATTTTTACAGTTACAGTGCTCTATTTAAGACAAATTGTAATTGTTGACATTCAACTCAGATTGTTCAAAAGCAGTGTAAAAATAAACTACACCCTGAGATCAGGTTGATGCTGTGGATGCAAGGATGGGCTCTTAGGGCTTCGCTGGGCAGCAGAACGTTGGTCACTCTTTCAGAGAGATAATATTAAGGGCTAGCACAAACCCAAATAAACCTGTACATGCATGTTTTGAAGAAAAAGGTTATAGCAAAAAGACAGAGTCCCTTGCTCCTGTATTAAAGGTTAATATTAGTGTTACAGTGATAATACCTAAAGAATGTTTTACTAGGACCTATAAGGACAAGGAAGTTGAATTGCTCACAAAAATCTTCACATAAATCACATCAAATCATATCATATCAAATCAAATTCCATTTCATTCAGCTTCCTTCTTCAAAAAGAAGCCCCAGTGATGACAGACAATGTTTTAGACACGCTTTTGCTCAAGAAACAGACAGTTTCTACAGCATGATTAGGTCTGTATGAATAAGGAATGACAACAGCATAACGAATATCATGTCATTAAAAAACCAAAACAGAGTACCTTTCCTGTTGTTTCGATGCCTCTGATTGTGCAAACGTACAGTACACCCCATGCGCATGTTAAACATAACAAAAGCCACCACTGTATAGTGCCTGAATTGTCAATACGAGTGGAGATGTTTAATGTTTCTCTGTACCAGAAATAATCTGTAGGAGAGCTCCTGGCACACTCTTCTTTGTAACCTGTAACCACAAAATGGTTGTCATTCCACATGCCTTTTGTTTGCTTGGAAAAAGGGAAACTAAATACTAAACACCAGTGTTCTAAATTGTACCGCCTAATGCCGACGGACTTCTTGTTGGCAAATTTCAGATTCTTAGAGGCTGGTTTCATGGGAAAATTAAAGATTTAAAAGACAATTGTTTAACAGGAATTTTAATACAGCTTTTATTGTTATTTCTATTAATTCAACCATGCAAATAAAATTTTTGAAGCTCACTCAAAGACTCTTCTGTCTTTATAAGCTTTCTTTTTTCCTAAAAAATATGAGGTTGGAAGCCTCTTGTGCCAAAGAAAGTGTGGAGAGGACTCCTGAGCATAAATGTATGCATTTTGCATGGAATATTCTATTATTTTAGGAGAAGAAGAGCAGTTAATCAGATGTTTTTCAGAGACTGTACGCTTCATACATCACCTTAAAAAAAAAGAGCATCCTGCTCTTTCTTGCCTGATGGAGTGTGGGCACCAGCCCACAGCTCCCTGCAGCCGGGCGGCTCTTCCTTCTCACCCCTCCTTCGCATCAGCAATGCTTTGTCTTTCTGTGTTGCGGGGCATAGTTCAAGGTCTTGTCAGCTGAGGTTGGATTCTCAGCTCCTTGCAATGCGCTGACCTGTGCAGTATTCTGCCCTGGCGTGCCCTTATATAAGGCTTTTTCTACTTACTCAGGGAGGAGAGGAGCAAAGCTCTCTGAAGAGCTGTTCACAGACCCACCAGAAAAACCTGCTTCATAGTTTCATGCAGGGCTGACTACAGAAAACAAAGCTGCTGTCACCAAGCAGTCTCCAAGGGGCTCTAGACTGCTGTCAT
>WHYT01016618.1:75361-99266 GCA_009806455.1 Tetrax tetrax | reverse complement strand
CATGTTAAACATAACAAAAGCCACCACTGTATAGTGCCTGAATTGTCAATACGAGTGGAGATGTTTAATGTTTCTCTGTACCAGAAATAATCTGTAGGAGAGCTCCTGGCACACTCTTCTTTGTAACCTGTAACCACAAAATGGTTGTCATTCCACATGCCTTTTGTTTGCTTGGAAAAAGGGAAACTAAATAATAAACACCAGTGTTCTAAATTGTACCGCCTAATGCCGACGGACTTCTTGTTGGCAAATTTCAGATCCTTAGAGGCTGGTTTCATGGGAAAATTAAAGATTTAAAAGACAATTGTTTAACAGGAATTTTAATACAGCTTTTATTGTTATTTCTATTAATTCAACCATGCAAATAAAATTTTTGAAGCTCACTCAAAGACTCTTCTGTCTTTATAATCTTTCTTTTTTCCTAAAAAATATGAGGTTGGAAGCCTCTTGTGCCAAAGAAAGTGTGGAGAGGACTCCTGAGCATAAATGTATGCATATTGCATGGAATATTCTATTATTTTAGGAGAAGAAGAGCAGTTAATCAGATGTTTTTCAGAGACTGTACACTTCATACATCACCTTAAAAAAAAAGAAAAACAAACTTTGGGCTTTCCACATGCATCCTGCTCTTTCTTGCCTGATGGAGTGTGGGCACCAGCCCACAGCTCCCTGCAGCCGGGCGGCTCTTCCTTCTCACCCCTCCTTCGCATCAGCAATGCTTTGTCTTTCTGTGTTGCGGGGCATAGTTCAAGGTCTTGTCAGCTGAGGTTGGATTCTCAGCTCCTTGCAATGCGCTGACCTGTGCAGTATTCTGCCCTGGCGTGCCCTTATATAAGGCTTTTTCTACTTACTCATGGAGGAGAGGAGCAAAGCTCTCTGAAGAGCTGTTCACAGACCCACCAGAAAATCCTGCTTCATAGTTTCATGCAGGGCTGACTACAGAAAACAAAGCTGCTGTCACCAAGCAGTCTCCAAGGGCCTCTAGACTGCTGTCATATTGAGAGATACAGGTGTTTCATAGGGATTATGCATATCTTTTTTTTTTTTTTTTTCCACTTCAATATGCTAAAGGAGGCTTGTTGGTGAAGAGAAGGATGAAACATTCTGTAAATCTGGAAAATGTTCATACTTATGCTAGACTGCCACTTTGTGAATATTCTTTGTGTGAACACATCTGTCAAAATCAGCCCTGAAATTTCATATAAAAAGTCAAAGTTTGTCTCAAAGATTAAGCATTGGTCACATTTTATATAATGTGAAATACAAGTATTAAAACAGTACAACATTCCTGACAGGACTGCCATGCTTTGCTGTTGTTTTACAGAAACAGGCTCAATTAGGCTAGTTGCTAGAAAAACAAAAAACAAAAAACGTGCTCTGCAACAAAATACAACATTTCATAAAATATACCTGTGTTGTTGTCATTGAGAGGACAGCTACTCCAAGGCAGGGGCTCTTGGAAGGAGTTGAAGAAATACCACATTACCCAGGCAATAATAGTATTATAATATAAACCCACCAGGAAGGATACTAACATTGCTGATATGCCTAAAAAAAAATAATAAAATCAGAACACAATGTAAATTTCAATATTCTAGTCTTCAAGACATATCAAAATATATGGTACGAGCCTCAATCTTTCCCTGCTCTCCTCCCCACCCTAATTACATGGTTTATGGTTTTTCCCCTCTCCTCTGTTTATTTTGGATGTAGGTTTAGTCACTGTCACTGTGAATTCGTTATCTGAATGTTGGACAGGTGAGTCCTACACAGATGTACAGCCTAAAACTATTCTTAGACTGAAACTGGCATCCATTTAGGAGCCAACATTATGAGTGGACTAACTCCCTACAGGTGCTACACAATCCTGTTCACAGACTTTCCCACTGATATCTAGGGAGTTTGGGACACTGGGTACATGTCAAGCTCAACTGACTTGGGATTTTGCCTAAATGAGACCCAGATTGTCTTCCCCTTCCACAATGCCACTGCAGAGGTCAGCAGATGTGTTTGGCTAATCTTTGCTGCATAGGATGGAGAGCTGCCAGGAGGCACAGTCTGTGAAAACGTGCAGAATTCAACCTAGTATCTCTCCTTCTGCACTTGATCCCAAGTCATCAACCCCTGGTGACTCCTCTGGCAGACAGTAAACGCTAATGATTAGCTCCTGAGGGCTCTTAGGTTATGAAGAAGTTAGAAAAATGCCAGATGCAATGAACAAGTGTCTTTTGTAACTGATTTACAGATGCAATGGATGCCAACAACAGTCCTAACTGCCTGTGTTTCTTCCCTTTCAGGTATGTGGTAGCCACAGAATCACAGAATAGCTGATATGGGATGGGACCTCTGGAGGTCATCTTGTCCAACTCCTTGCTCAAGCAGGGCCACCACCTACAGCCAGTTACCCAGGACCATGTCCAAGCAGGTTTTGAATGATGGAGACTGCACAACCTTTCTGGGCAACCAGTGCCAGTACTTGGTCACCCTCCCAGTGTTTCCTGATGTTCAGATGGCACCTCCTGTGTTTCCTCTGTAATGAGGTATGTGTGGAGTTGTTAATGCTGTGTGCATCATGCTGCTTTTACAACATTGTCAGATAAAGTGTCTGAATACTCAGAAGTCTCATATGGGTGTGAAAAAGTATTTTCTGTAAAATACTATCTGAACGGCTTTTACGGTGGTACTTCTCTCGGAGGTAAGAAAGTAACATTACATGGAGCTGAAGTCTGGTAAATCAGCTTAGAGAAAGATTAAACTCTTATTTATCCACAGAACAGTTACAGAACAAATTTTTGGTACACTTAAGTGTTCATCCTAACGGTAAAAACAGCAAATATCATAATATAGAAAATATATCTGAAATCCGAAACAGGTCTCAAATTAGAGAAAGGTTTTAACTGGACCCACAACCCTTGGGAACATGGACGCAGAATTGTCATAGTGCCTTATTATGATTAGCATGACCTATCAATAGAGCATTAATAAGAAGGGAAAAGGAATAGATCCTGGAATCTCTTATGGCACACTGGAATAAAATCCTGAGGCTTTGCCCTTAAGGTTATCAGTCCAGAGACTTGTTCTTTCTCAGGTGGCTTTTGGTATTCTCTTCAGACTTACCAACCCCTTTCAAGGTAGGGTGGATAGAGCTCCAGACACCCACGCTGCCTTTCCTCAGCCTTTGACCAATGGCAAACTCAAGATGAAGCAGAGGGATACCCTCCAGGACTAGCAAAATCAGGAAAGGGATCATGAAGGCTCCTGAAATGGATTAGAGAAAAAAAAAGTTTCCCATCAGTGAAGTACTACAATAAAGCCCAAACTTTAGTTCTGAGGGCTTTTGAAACAGCAAGCAAGTAATGAAATCAGGGAGCTACACCTTTTGCTTTCCACTTTTATGGAATTCAAGTAATGCTAGTTACTCACCTGTCTTTCATTGACATTATAAAGATTTACTGATAAAAATCAATCATTTTGAATACATAAAATGCTATTCAAAACGCTGAGCACTTTGAAAATGCATATGCCTCACATCAGGTTGAGTAACTAAGCACTGATGCCCAGGCAAATATATTTTATGTTGAAGCCAGCTGCCAAAGGCAGCTGTATGGACATGATATACTTGGCCTTCAATAAAGCATGTCATTTAGCAACACAAATACTTCTTTCAAAATCAGTGTAGCTCAATTTGTATGCATTAAAATTAAATTTAGCACTGTTGTCTTAGCTGAAATATGATTACAAATGGTATCAATGCTAAAGCAATTCCTTCCTGACATTTGTCTTTCTGAATATTTATTTTTGCATCACAAACACATGAAACATATGGGACATATTTCAATTTTAGAGGGACTAGAATCACTCCCAAAACCAAAATTCTTCCTCTCTGACTTCCTACCACTCCAGGGACTTCTACAAAATTACTGACAGCAGGAGCTACTAATTTTGGATGTAAAAGGGCAGTTCTCCTTCCATGCCTGGCAACTACACCAGAAACGGCAATGTACTCCTCAGCTTGGCCCAGCATCATTGTTGTTGATGCAAAAGTCTTACCAAACGCTGGCAGACATTCTGGGATTCATTGAAACTGTGCAAGATTCAATAACTGCAAGGAACTGGCTCCCTCTTTCTTTTCAGTTTCTGGCATTTCTAAAGGTTTGTCCCATTTTGTCTATATGGACCTGCTTAGCTCTGCTGGCACAGCCACTGGCATGCACGTAAGGGCCCCTCTTCACTGCTGCTCCATCTGGATCTTTTATTTCTGTATCCCCTTTTGGATGCCAGATAGGTCTCTGTTATGTCACCATCTCAATTCTTTCTGGCAAAGCCCTTCCTCAGCAACGGTAGTAACTAAGTCCAGAAGATATATTTGTGCAGCTACCTCCTCCAAATACTCCTCATTTGCACCCAGGGTAAACCCTTGTCACCTTTTGAAACTCAACTTGCAGTGATTTTAGATTGTCTCTTGAAACTTAAGAATGGACTGGCAGTAAGTTCCACTAAGGTGCATTGCTTAACCATCTTTGCTCTTAATGGAGACACGTCCCTTTTTTTTCATGCAGTCACAGTGAAATCGCTTGAGGACTTGATTAGAAATTCTACCACCCTGGTCAAAGATCTTGTTGTGTAAGGAAATAAAGGAAACACATAACCTTTGTAGTCCTTTATAGTCCTTTCAATCTATGACCACTTGATTCTTATCATACCTGTCAAGGAAATATTTTTTTCTTTTTTTTTGTATTTATCACCTCTGTTAGCAGAAGGGAGGGAAGATCAGGCCATTTCCTGTGAAGTATTAGAAACATTTCCTTCAGAAAGCATTCAAAGGTAGTCTCAACTTTTCATTTTCCATAGAAAGCAGGCTGATTGGTATGATTGGTATTCTTTTGGGCTCCATTTTTCCATGCTTGAGGCATTCTTGGAAACCTTAAATGCAAAGTGCTCCTCCACTCACACAGCTCCAGCAGTCTGAGTAGACATCCAAGACAGCAACAGCACTGACCCTACGCTCTCCCTGAGGACAGCACAGTCCATCAGATCTGCTTCAGGACTCCAAGAACTGAACCATCTTCCATGGTGACAGGGCATGCCACTATCAAGACTATTGACCTCAGCAGATTTCCTGAGGTCTTGAGATATGCACAGAGGGATATTTATTACAATGTCATAAAAGAAGTCTTTAAACATGACACATCTTTGATGGAGCAGGCAGATAAAGGGACTCCATGACCTCCTTGTGCAGCCACAAAAAGGGGAAAGGATGCCTTTTATGAAGTCATCTATCACGTGAAAAAGTTTTGCTGTCCAACTGCGTGCTCACAGCGTCCTCACTACCCTGGAACCACCGGGAAACAAATTTCAGGTTCTAGGATGGACACAAATGGAGAAAGTGGTGCTGTGTCGGCCCCTTTTGTTGTCACAGACATAAAGCACATAATGTGTGCATACACCTGCAATACAGAATCTAAATCCCTAAGCAAAAAAAACCAACTAAAACAATCCTAGCTTGAAGTGCTAGGATTGCCATGTGTAGCACGGTAGCTGTGATGACTTAAAGATGCAGGGTGTACCATGTCAGATCTGCACAAACAAGTTAACACCAACTACATTTAGCTGCAGGAATACTGTTAAATTTTGAAGAGAAATAAAATGGCAGTTCTCAATTATGAATGACACTTTTTTATCTGTTGGGGGTTTTTCTCTTTACAGGGTTCAGTTCTAACAGCCAGCTCAGAAATCCAACTCTGCAGTGTTTTCCCTTTCTCTCAATTTCCCTCCAACCTTTCTGAAAAAGCTATAGTGGAAAAATAAGTGACAATAACTCTGCAAATCTGCTATATGGGGCATTAAAAAAATCAATGCTTTTTAAGCTATCACAGTTTTATGAACCTAACAAATAAACCAATGATCTGAAAATAAAGGCTCTATAGATATATATAAAAACAATGAGTAATCTTTCCAGTCTGAAAACCTTGCAGCTGAGATATTAGATTCTCATTCTGCTTCAGTAGTGTATTTCAGAACACATAATATTTGGTTTGAACACCTGTATGGCTATCACTTTCTCCTTAATCTAAGAGTTTCTAATGTGAAATTGAAAAAAAAAAATATTGCTTTCACATACTTCCTCATAAAGGGAAAACAGGTAGACTTCAGATGGAGATGTTTTTCTATACTATCATATTCTTAGACATCAGCGGTAGTGAGGGTAACAGCACCAGCGAGGAACCATCAATGTCATTACTGTCACTTTGCTCAGTGTGGCATGCACAGAGATGAAAACGTTCTCCCTCACACACTGGCAAGGTTTGCTGCAGACACATGCGAGCTGTAGAGTTAAAGACCTTTTTTTTTATATATCGATGTTTTAAACATTAAATATACATCCTCTTTTTAATAATCCTCATCACGAAAATGTTCAACTGTTGATTAAATTACATGTTGCTCAATAGAAATCAAACAAAAGCTATGTGTAATGTCAGAGATGGCTATCAAATGAGAGGAAATTTCAATCATTAAGCTGGTGAAAGTGCTGAGGCAAACACTGGAGCTTTTACATTGTGTGTATATTGAAATCTGGTTTCCTTGTGGTAATGATGTATTTTACAACTCTTAAGACGCGAAAAAGGATAAAATGTGCTTTAACTACTAAATTTTACTGGGATAAATATTCCATTTCTTTTAAATATAAACTCATGATCTATAACAACAAAAGTAAGAAAATTATGTAACCACTGATTTATTTTTGTACATTTGGGTATCACAGTGTTAAAACACTATCATAGTATTTTTGTCTAGGAAGAAGCAGCCCTCATGAATTATCTATATGATTTATCTATACACTCAGCATTCCTAACTACCTTCACTACAGTCAGCTTGCAGAGAAAAAATCCATCTTCCTTGAAGTCCAAGTACTACAAGGGTAAATTTTAAACTTCCCCATCGTCCATTTATGTTTTATGAGTGATACAAAATGCACAGGCACTTATTCACTAAGTAGGTGGACATCCAACTTCATTCGGGAATGAAGTTGCTGAAATAGTGACTTTCCAGACCCTTGCTACCAGACCTCATGTGTGCTAGATGGCTCCAAACATTCATCCCTATAATTCATATTTTGAAAGGAAAGAAGTAAAGATAGCAAAGGTAAGCCTCAAAAAATAGAAATTATTTAAAGAGGTAGGCTATACAACCTTGATTCTGCATGCGTCTTATGAGACAACCTCTAATTATGTGATCACACAGGACTTTTTCTCATCCTCTGCAGAAATGCACTGGTGTGGTAAATAGTGCACTCGTGAGTGTGGTGTATGCTTTGTATTAATTAACTCAGAAGAAGATGCATAAGGCTGTAGATTTCCCCTACTCAGTTACAGAGGCACATCTGAGTACCTGAGTACCCAAGGGTCACACAAATGCAAAGACAAATGAATCATCTTGACCACCATGCTGAGTGGCAAAGACTAAGGCAAAACTTTTCCAAAATGTCTGGTAAATATGGATTTCCAGCTGGAGGTAGGTAAAGCCAGACTTAAGAGTGTCTGTGCTATCAAAGATGATGCAGAGTGCTGCATCTATCGGGTGTTTGCTATGCTGTGAACACAGCTGAATGGGAATTAGAGATGCAGGAGCCAGAAAGTCTCACCAGGTAGAAAATATCTCAACAGTAAAATGTCTTCAGAAATAAGAACTTCAAGATCTGTTTTTACAATATGGACACACATTCAAATTTAAGCCATTCATCCAAAGGACAGCAAGAGCTATTTTTTTTTTTTTTTCCCTAATTGAAGGGAGAAGTTGGAGAACAGGAGCTGTAATAAGAGGATGGCAGTAGTGGCAGGAGTTGGATTTAGATCTACCAGTAGAGACTGAGGTGCACTTTACAGTTTGTGTCCATTGCCTCTTGAATTCATGCTGCTAGTAAAGCAGAAGACATAAACTTATTCTTCCCTACTGGGACTGCACCTCTCATAACTTAAATTATACTCCAATCAGACCATGTCAGAAAAATCTTAAGACCTAAGATCTTAAGATGTTAAAAACCTCTCTTCTTGCAACTGAATAATTTGTAGTTAAATGTCCCTGAGTTTGTACCTGCAACTCCCCACAGAGTCCCCTTTGGTTTCTACTCTAACTATGAAGAGTAATTTTTAAACATCTTACTGTCTACATTGAATGAAAATTACTTTGAAATACTGTTCCTTAAGTCAAAAATTTTCTTTCAAGGTCAAACATCGTAAAGTAACAGACACTTTTTACATGTGTCCCAGAGTGAAACGCAGATAACAAGTAGACAGTGGGCAGAAAAGATTGTAAAAAAAATCAGAAATATATTTTGTCATGTAATATTTAAGCAATTATTCAGTTCAAGATCATCTTTCATAACAAACAGCAAAATAGAGAAACAAAACTTTTAATATGGTCATTCAGTCCTAAGCTGAACCCTAAGAAATCACAGTAAATTACATGGTAAATAGCATATATTTGGGTTTTAAATGACTTAATAACACCAACTATTAAAATCACATTCTAAATGTTAACTGTTTTCACCCTGTTACTCCTATCATAAATTACACACACAACGATGCTACAGCTGATACACAGATCAGTGCAAAACCAATGAAAACCTTATTATGAAAAGATCATTTGGGATAATGGTCACAATCATACTCACAAGTATTTTATGAATATTTTTTAACATATGCTTTATATATATATGTAACATTTAAAGTAACATTAGTTTTAGATCAATAAAATGTACTCGACAGTGCAAGACTGATGTGATCAATCCTGTGTCCCAAAATAAAAACAGTCCCTTCCTTTTCTTCCATCACGAACATCCCTTTATAACCTCTGAAATAGCCATCTCCATTAGACAGTCTGCTAGAGATGAACATCACCATTCTTATAGGAACTGGCCAGGTCTAAGCATATTCCACTATTCATTTCCCCCCAAAAAAAGAGAGATTAAACCTAGTTTACAGCCAAAGTTAGTTCAGATATATTAAAGACATACCTCCTCCGTGGCTCTGACAGAGATACGGAAACCGCCATACATTTCCTAAGCCCACACAAAACCCTACACATGTCAGCATATACTGAGCCTTGTTATCCCATTTTGGTCTGGAGTCTGCCTCTTCTTTCTCAATGACCTCAAGTTCTTCATGGGACGGTATCCTGTCCTCCAGGCCAGGATTGGGCAACTGTAGCTTCACCATATTTTAAATGCCCTGTCCGAAAATGCTGCCCCAGTGAGGAGATAATGAAACAGGCAGCTCGTTAGAAATCTGAGCAAAAAGAGAACATCTATTTGCTGTCTTCAGCTATATACGGTGAACCTTTGGCACTAAACTTGAAAGTGCAGGCTTGTGGTAAAAAGAAGCGTCAGCAAATCATTCGATTGACCAAGTCAGCTCTGACACTTATTAATGCTTTATCTGACAAGATTTTATGGAACAGTCTGTTCATCTAGTAGGAGACATTGATTTCAGCTAATGTAATTCAGGAGATAATTTGGCTATAAACTGTAATCGCCTATAAGGTTATGAAACACCCCTTGCCACTCCCCTGTTTAAACTCACTTCAATACATATATAGCCCTAGCAAATATGGAATAAAAAGATTCCACTGGCCTCAGACCAAATATAGAGGCCTCATATTATTTTTTATTAGGAAGATAAACTGCTTGTGTATCACTATCACATTCGGTTTCCCCTAGTGTGTGTTTCCAAAACTGTATGTTTTATCACAACTACCAAAACGTGTTCTTCCTTCTCTGTAAGAGCTCTTACTCTACTAAATGCTCTGACAAAAAGGATGGAGAAGGAAAAGGATTATAAAATCTGACCTTTAAAATCATAAGTGTAATTTGCTTACCCTAATGCCTCTAATCGTTATAGAACAAGGTCTGAAGAACACAACATCTTTCTTGTAAATGAGCTTGAAATCAAAGGTCCCTTCACCTTCTCAATGACCCTATGACACACTGGTCAAAAATAAAAAAGACACTGGTTAACAAATATCACAGATACTACTCACACCCTCATTCTTTCAGTACAATCATAACAAGACTGTTCTGTTTGTACCTCAGTGTTATCACAAGGTAAGTACTTGCCACTGAAAACTACGTATAAAGTCTAACACAGTATATGTCACAAGAAAGTATTTTGTCAGCTAAGCCCTACAGGTTCATTGCATATAACAATACAGGGTGGTCAAACTAAAGAACTAGAAGGGATCTTGTAAGTCCAGCCCCTGACAAAGAAGGTGAACACATCACAGCAACCTTACCATGTTGATTCAAAATTGATTTTTTTTGTACTCCTTATTTCTAAAAGGCTAGTTTAGAATTCCAGGCTTCTTATGCCCCAAGAAGGCTGTTCATTATCTTTTGAATAGAAAAGATACAAAAAAAGTCTTCGGCCTTCACATGGACAACTGTACACAGTAGCCCAGAAGGATTTTCCCTGTGCCTTGTAACCAGCTATTAATATTTCCCTAACTTGACATGAAATATCTCTATCACTCTGCCTAGCGATAGCACTTGCCTTTTTCATGACCCCGTCAGTTCTGTGGATGAGCTGTCTCCTGATTAACCACTGGATCAATACCTTTCTTCTCCTTTGGCGGTTCCAACTAAGGATTTCCTAGCTTGTAGCAGAACTTCTTTTTCTAAGCTACCAAAAGCATATTTAAAATTTCACCCAGTTTCTGCTACTCAGTTCTTCCTGAATGATACCTTTTCAGTATTCATAATACTTCTGAGATTGTGTAATGAGTATTTCACTAACATGCTACTATTTTTTGTCCTTAGTTATTAGTGGAAGAATAACAGAAGTCTGTTCCTAAACTGATCCTTGAGGAACCGCATCAGCAACCTTCCCTTAGACCATCATTTCTGCTTCCAGAGCAGCTTACCATCATCATTAGCTCTTTACCTAGTTCCCCATTCACTTTTTATCTCCTGTTTAGTTCAGCTAATACATCCAGTTGTGGTCAAGTGGCAACTGATCTACTGAAGTCCAAAAAGACTACATTTACTGTACCTCCCTTGTCTAGAAAAATCAATTTTCACTTATAAGTGGCAACAGAGAATGTTCAAATTGCAGGTTTTCAACTTCCATTTTCACAGAAAGACATTGACCTATCAGTCAATAGCAAGAAACTGCATGGTCCAGGAGCTTACAACTTATCTGGGTTATTATTCTGCCTCCTGAATCGTTCGAAGATAATCCTTGTATTCATGCTGTAGGGAACATGAAGCAGTAATAAAGGGCAGACAGAAGACAAACAGGAAAAACCAACATCCTCCTCTAATTTATTTTGTAATATTTCTATATTCCCTGACTTGTAGGCTTTAGTTCTACAGCTTTTCAAAGTCGTATGTAGAGCCTCTTTCAATAACTGAATCAGATCATGATTACATGATGGCCAGACAACATATCTTACAGATACAACCTAATGCCTCTATGTAATCAGAAATCTTTGACAATCAAGAGTCTGTATAGAATTTATTGAAATTAAAATAGCACGTTTCTTCTTAAGGACAGTGCAAGCTGACTTGGAAGAAATGAATGTAGGTTCCTTTGGGAATCAAATTATATGAGGACAAATCAATAGGATATGAAATAAATTCACACTTGTGTGAGGATAATCTGAAAATTTCTCTCTGATAAGTTTAATGTGCACATAGTTTCCATCAGGATCCAAAAATACATTCCAGATTGCATTGTACTGATATAATCCAAAATGCCTTCCCAGAGAAGTTTATCTTACTTCGGTGATGCCGGGTTCCGGTGGTTGTTAGTAATCTATCAGCTGTTAAATGTTTGCAGAAGCAAATATGCTGGTATAACATCTACCTCAAATTTATTTATCAGTGTAATCGCATGGCTAGTAATCTTGGGAGGCAGAGCGCCTTTTTCTGAAGGACCTGTGGTAGCAGTGACACCAGGTCAACCATGGGCACAATTGCAGGGACGGGTTGTCTATATTGCCACCCTGTGGACTCAAACAAACGAGTTGGGGCTGCTCTGCAGTAGTCACAGTCATTTTCTTATTAGACAGAGCTCTTTCTTTTGCTCTAAGGTAAACTTCTCCTTCAGGTAATGCAAGGCTTAGGTTTGGCACATCCCGTGGCATTTGTTACAGCTAACAAACCTCTACAGAATCAATCCTTTCACAATACAGGCTGCCAAGCAAGACATGTTTTGCAAATTCCTAATTACAAATGCAGGAGAAAATGTATCTTACATTTAGATTGGATTACTTGCGTTAAAACACTTCTAACGACACATTTGTCTTTTTGTCTACTACCCCCCATATTTTAATGTACTATTTTTTTCAAAAGTTAAAAGAGGCTATACAAAAAAGTAAGCCAACTTGCCACAAGTAAGTCACAATTTTACAAAAACTTGAATAAAAAGGAAATATCTGCATTCTAAAAGTCATATATTTTACTGGAATATACACACATACACATTTGTGGAATATGGGCATGTTCCTTCTCTTAGATGAAAATGTCTTTCATCTCGCAGGATGATGAAGATGGTAGGAAAGAGCATGAAAGGGGGTAGCAGTAAATAAAAGAAATGGCAGTAGAAGGATATCAAGGATGCAAATCAAGACAACAGCAAGGATGAAGCTGCTCACTTGCCTCTGTGGGGCCAGGTCCAGGCATGGTGCAGTACTCACCTGGGTTGAGGGGCTCCTGACTACGTGCAGCCCCCAATGTGTCTGTAGTAGCCTGGGCTCCATGAAGACTGTCCCTGGCTGGGAGACAAGCTCTGCTCCCTTGACGTGCAGGTGAGGCCTGACACCCTCTCCCAGGCTGACCACCTAGCATCTACTCCTGCTTCTGATCTTGTGGGGGTCTCTCCGTACTGGTGTGGGCATTTATGGGCCAGCACAACTCACTCACGCTGCAGGAAGCCATTCCTGCATGGAAAAGGACAGGTTCTTCTCTCCCATTAACGAGCTGAGTTGACTGACTGAAGGACCTGGCTGAAGAACCTGTCTTCTTCTGCCCTCCACCATGGGCTGGAGGGGACTGCACTGGGGAACCTCTTCTGCCTGGGTCCTGTGAAAGGGAGGATGAGGAGCAACCAGCAAGACAAGGCAGAGGTCTGTTCTCTACAAAACCCGGTTCCTTTCATTTAAAACCAGTGAGAAAAGCAGAGAGCAGTGGCAATATATGTGGTTTGTAACCAGACATAATTTCGGGAATTAAATACAATATAGTCCTTTCCTTGTGACCCCATCATCCCTGGTATGACAGACCACAAGTCTGTAACTCTCCACGTATTTTCAGGGAGACATTTACAGAGCGCTGCAGCTAAAGACAATTAATCAAGTTTGTTCTCTAATCTTGCCTTACAATATACCATGCTATTAAGATTAACTACATTATTTTCTGACCCTTTTTAGTGCCGTAGCAGATACTGGTGTGAAATCTCTCACTCTACTGGTTCTACAGCAATATATCACCAGCATTAATCTTATTTTTTTCAGCCAGCTTTTACTTTGTAGTCAAAGCATCGTATACAGCAATCACAGTTACTCTTGGTTGTGTGATAAGCCTAAACAAAGAAAAGATGGAAATGTAAAGATGGTGGTAACTACACAGCCAAATGCCTAAAGCATAGGATACACATTTGGAAACATAAGGTGGTAAAGATGTAATAAAAGTGAAGAAGAAGAAGAAGAAAATTCAGAGGTTAAATTAAATGCTCTCTCTGACAGTCTGCCCATGGCAAAATCTGCTTGGACCACCTTTTAAAATATGTGGGGAAAACACAAAATCCTTTTACGAGCTGCCAATGAGTAAAATCATTGACCAGCTATACAAAGAGGGAGCACTGAACCAGGAGAAGCACCCAGGCTCAGGAGATCACCCAAAATCCCCAGGCTAGGGGACACTAATGATCATATTAGAACAGGAGATATGCAGGCAAAATGTTTCAGAGTTGCGTAGTTTTAAGGCTAATAATCAACGGCAGGTGGTTATGGAGCTTACCTTGCCAAGAAATGTTCTGTAGATCTTTAACTTGATCTAAGTTTTATGCTCTGTTGTCCTCAAACTCTACCTGATAAGTAACCAAAAGGCTGGTGTGATTTGATTTCCCGTGTGCGTGCTTCAAGGCTGCTGCCATCAGCCCAGAGCAGTTCAAGTAGGGTTACCCTGAAGGCTTTGGAGAAGTCCAGTAAACTTGGCAGACAAAATCTCTTCTCATGCAATTGTAAACTTCTCCAGATGGGAGAGAAGTCCTTTTGTGCCAGCAAGTATCACTGCAGAGGAGAAACAGTACAGCACTGAGCTGTCATTGAAACTCTGTCTCAGGCTATTGGGAACACAACATATACAATGACTTCCACAAGCATCCTGTTCCGGAGTGGTTTTATGGTGTCAGGGAGTTTCCTTCAGCAATATGACATGTCTAGAAATTGCCAGTCCACATTTATTGTGGAAGTAAGGGCAGTGTCCTTAGCCACTGAAGGATTAAAGGGCTATGAACATCACATCTGCTGTAGTTCATCCAGAACTGAGCTGACACTGATGCCTATGTGGCACTTTCCCCTTCTTTATCTTCCAGAAATAGGCTTTATTTTTATATACAAAAATCTTTATTTTTGTATATACTGGTAGTTTGCATAATACTTACTTCAGCTTTGTGTATAAACGTTTCACTGAATTAATAGCAGCTCCAGTGGCATCATCCTTCTTCCTTGTTTTGTTCTTCTTGTTGACACCAGAGAGGGAGATGTGCTGTCCTTCACATTGCACTGCATACATTCAGAAGATCCCTAAAATATTGCTGTCACCTTTGGAATCAGCTTGGAGGGAACTACAGGTAAGGTGCATATGTGTTGAAATAATTCTGTGAACAGCACCAAATTATCTGATTTCTTGATAGCCAGTCTCGCTCTAAATTTCTTAGACAGTAAAGTGCTATTGCTTGGATCTCTCTCACCACAGGCATCCCTTCTCTAGCGGGCAGCAGAACATGTTGGTTTTGCCACTTAACTTGATTTCAGTATCAAGAGTTCTACGTGCCTTCATACTACGCAGTACACATGTTGCCGTTATAAGTCAAAGTTCTGCTAATACCTGTCCTTTGGGAGCCTGCCTGTACGAGGTCTTTTAAACTTACTCCCTTCCCAGCACAAAGACCAAAACTTTTTACATGCCAATTTAAGTATTGTCCAATTTGTAAAACATTAAAATTGTGCAATTTGCTTAGAAAGATGCAATAAAATAGCAAATTCCACTCCTCCCACCCACCTTGCCCAAGTTACAAACCAGAGAAATATGTAAGGGTTTTTATTAACTGTTATTTTTTGTTTAACAGGTGAGTGATCATTTTCATAACCAAAAAAAAAGTTCATTAAGTATTTTGAAAACAAATTATTCTTGCATTCTACATATATATGGGCATTTCCAAACTAACCAATCCAGAACAACAGTTGCTGGGCAAGATAAAGCTCACAACAGAACTTTCAAAATAACAACTTACAAAGGGGGAATGTTTCAAAAATACATAACACACCAACAAACATGAGTTTTGGTAGAAACTAATAGGACTGGTGCTTCTAAACCAGTTACACACTTAAAAAAAATCCTCCTCAAATAACTCTTCAGTCTTAATGCACTGATCTGCAAAGTGCCTATGAAAAATACTTCAACAATTAGTTATACAAATAGTTGATACTTCTAAGGAAGTGAAACGAGTCTCAAACGTATTAGATTGCATCCAACCCTGTACAACCGAGCATATGATGCTTCAGCTTACATATTTATACTGAAAAAATATTTTACCCTCTTGATTACATTTCCTTTAAACATTTTGAGTGATGTCAGTGACAAACTATGAAAAAAACTGAAAAAGCATAGAATGTTTGATCCTTTAATATTAAGAACTAATGAATATGTACAAAGTCAAGGTAGGAGTCTTAAATACACCGGCATTGATTCACTGGCTGCTATTTGTCAGCTGAGTTGCTTAGCTGCCTGTACGTACGTACATATGAGATGTGCCACAGCTGTGTGGTTAGATGCTTTCCACATCTAAACAACTAATTACACACAGGGTAATTAGTTGTTCAAACTAATTTGTTCTACTGGGCAATTAGTGCATGTGCATATGGCCAGCTACAGCAGCTTGGCTCAGGCTGTTGCACAGGAGCAGTAACGCAATTGCATTCTCATCTCCCAACCCGCACACACTTGGCATTCAGACAAATTTTGGCCTTTCTGGTGTTTGTGATACTATCTCTTTGTTTCCCCCCTCAGGTCTGTCTGTCTACAACTTTATTTACAAAAATAAAATATATCAGTACATAAGAGACTAATAAATCAATACAACAGTGTAATTAGTACCACCAAGGCAAGCAAAATCACGACAGGAAAACTGAGTAGCTGGGAAACATACCCTGCTCAAGGAATTTGTTTAATGTTAGATATTTTTGCTGAGTAATTGGATTACGTTGCACACACTACTTCAAAAGATTTATCTACTGTCTTTTGTGCCTAGACTGAAATGAAACCAGAAGGAAAGAGTAAAAGAAAAACTCACATCTGCTGGAGTTCTCTGTTAAACTCAGGTGGGCATTCACCTAGCTGGATTGATTTTGGGGCATGCAGTAGCTGATTGCCTAGAGAAAACGTGTTTGTCATGTCTACCCCTCAGTAAATAAAGAACTGCTAATTAAAGAACTGACAACTTACAATACTAATCAAAGGCAAGTAACAGAGAAGACCAGATGTTATAAACAAAAGGGTAAACACTGCCCCTTTGAGGTCTAAAGGCAGATTAGAAAGAAGAAAGAAAGAAAAAAAAAAAGTGTTATTCTCCAAAATACACGTCACATTTGAAAAAAGATGGTTCATACTGCTACAAGGACACAAAGAATACTCAAAGTTTTAAGAGATTTCAAGCATGGAAATGCACTGGGGTGTTGTGTGTTTTTTTTTTTGTTTGGTTGGTTTTTTTTAATCTAGATCTGTTTATGTTACTGTTTTAACTAAAGTAAAAAGCCTCCTTTCTTAAAAATTTACAAAGCTATACATCTGTAGGCTTTCACAGTCATGTGCACGTGAAGTGGTGAACCATAAGCTCAAAATTTAAGAGTCATAGAAAAGCATACTTCAGTTCTGGGAGAACTAAGACAGTCAGGGAGGGAGGCAGTGGCTACCAGTGCAGGCTGCGTTGAGGTTCCTATCCACAAATAACAAACAGGACCTGTCCAAGGAACAGAGCCAAGTGCAATGGCTGTAAACCACAGAGGTTCCTGCAAGCAAACCAGGAACCAGCCAGTGCGCTGGGACGCAGAGGCAGCAGCACGGTGATGTCTATAACAGAGGCACACTGTTAGGTTACAAATAAAACCTTGACTGAGAAAAAAAACCATAAGTATTCTTAACATATCTCCAGTACAATGAGACTATAACTTCAAGTTCATACACTCTCTAGGATTCAGGCATGGATCCCTAGCTTCAGTAACTTTCATCAATGTGTTTCTTTATGTGTTATTTTAATTAGCATCTTTTGGATGTTTAAGCACTATTTGAATTATTATATTATGTATTATATAATACCTAAAGCGCTATTTGCATTATTAAGCTGGAAAACAACGCAAGGCTGATTAATTTGAAACATGATCATACTACTCCCTCCTCAGAATAATAATACATACATTTATACACATATATATCGATATAAATGTACGTATATACATGCAGGATTTACGTGACAAGCACCTTGCTCAAACATGGTCTCTTCCAAACATCTGCCTCAAAATCCGTCTTGCTTAAACAAACAAACAATTTAAAAATAAAATAATAATAAAAAAGATAGTGTTGAGATTCCATGTAAAACATTAGGGATAAGGAACACAGTGTGCTACCCCACTTGGGGGAGACAAATTACACTTCCCTGTTGATGGAGGCTGACCATCAACCAGGTCAATCACCCTAAACAGAGCTCTGTTTCGCTGCTTCTGATACTTCGGGAAGCTGGCATATCTCTATGCTACACTGCAGTTTGCAATACAAACACACTCACAGAGTTTAAGAGCATGCATAGCTCACCGGAGCATTCATTGTTAGACAGTGAAAGGAAAGGCACCAACACTGCACATGTCCCATGCAAATACAAGTGCAACAAGGAGGAGAAAGGGAAACACAGCAGGAGAATTTAACAGCTTCGGACTACAACTGTGGTTGCCCTTACTATGCATGGTGGGTCGCATGAAACCCCATTACCTCCCCTACCTATCGTTTTCCTAACATGGCCTTTTCTGCCCTCTTGAACTTCTGTAGTTCAATAGCTAGTTCCCAATATCTCAGATACAGCCACATAAGTTTTCCATTTTGACTTTTGTTTCTGTTCAGCAGATTGCCACAGTAGTTATCATGTTTGAAAATATCTTTTAAGCCACTTTCCATATGTAGAGCCATAGCAACAGGATCAGTTGCTGCTTTAACTAGCAGGTTTTTCTCTATTTCTAGTCTCTGGCTTCTGGGTACAACAAGACTGCAGTAGATGTCCTGTCTTTCTTTAAGTTCCTCTTCAAATTCTTTTAGTAAAATATTGGCTCTCTTTTGCCACTCTTCTTCCTTTGCCAGACAGCTTTGGTACAAGTTCCCTGCTGCTCCTGAGCGCAGAAGGACTTGTTTTTCTCGCTCTAACTTCTCCTGCTCCTGTTCTAGGATCTTTCTTTCTTCTACTAGTTTGCGACTCTGAGACACGAGGGCTTCACGGTAACTCAGGGTTCTGTTGCGTTCCTTTTCAAGCTCCAACTCCAAGTGAGCAACTGTGCGACGATTTTCTGTGATTATATCCCGGTATTTGGCTTCCAGGTCTTTTTGTAAAGATGCATGTTTTTTATAATATTCTTTTTTTTCTCTTTCTATTTCTTTTTGACATTCTCTGGTCCAGATCCAACCTATCATATATAAATGAGACTTCAGACATAAGTATAACACACACAACATTGACGGGTATGATTAATTAACTATGCCTCTAAAGAAGGTATTAAGTGGTAAAAAACTTTCTTTCCTGCCCTCCCCAGTGACATTCACACATCCCACAAAATGTATTTCTGTGGGTTCATGTTTCACAGGAAGTCATGCTGAATGATCACGTTTCCTTCGAAGTAAAATCTCCCCTATTCTTTTATTGCTAATGCATATACTTCTTGGATTAAAGAAGAAAAATAAACTTATAGGGAAACAAACTGAAGGTTTTCAATGCAAAAACTGCACTGAGAATTTCTGAGGTCCAGTAGATATACATGAGCAGCTCCTTGCGCTGTTACCTTTGGACTCTCTAACACATTATGTGCCCACTCTTCTGAGAGAGCTTTGTAAATTGGAGCTTAGAAAAATATGGATTCAACTCCATGTGTGAAAAATGGCAGTTGCCTTAATGTTATAAACACTGCTTACTGTTGATAACATTATAAAGGAGCACATCGGAGGAAATCCCTAGGTGAGGTATCCCTGTACCACTGCACAGCTTGAGAGATTCCCCTTTGGCTGGCG
Source organism: Tetrax tetrax (assembly GCA_009806455.1). Taxonomy (NCBI): domain Eukaryota; kingdom Metazoa; phylum Chordata; class Aves; order Otidiformes; family Otididae; genus Tetrax; species Tetrax tetrax. The sequence continues at coordinate 79,729 of WHYT01016618.1, read as the reverse complement.
GGTGGGACGCCTGAGCGCAGCCACACGCCCCAGCTCCAGTGGGAAGGACTGGGCGCTACTTACGGAAAGCGGCCAAGCCCAGCATGGGGACCAGCAAGGCGTAGTTCCATCTGCTGCCTTCATCCCCGGGCTCTCGTTGATTTGGCAGGATGTTCCAGTTGGGAGGGTCATTTAAGTTATTCATGAAGGCACCTCAAATGCACAGGAGAGAAACAGGGCGTTACTTGTGTACAGAGGAACAGGGCCGCTCCCACTGCCACCCTCTCGCCGGGACCCCAGCTAGCTCCGGCACGGGTATTTCTGCCCGGGACCCTCAAAAGGCGGTGTCGTAACTTGGGAACTTTGCAGGGACACGCTTTTGTCCGACGAGAGGCTCCCCGGCCTGCTCCGTAACTGCCTGCCGGGACCGCACCGCGGGCCTCGGCGCTGCCGCTGTTACCGCCCGTCCCCGTCCCCGTCCCCAGCCAGTGGCGACCTAAGGCCTCCAAAGTCCCTCGGCGCTGCGAGTTCCCACCCTGCCGCCAGCCCAGCGCCGACCGGGGGCGGTGGGGCCAAGCCCCGGAGGCGGGCAGGCACCCACCAGGCCGGGGCTGCGGAGCCGCGCGACAGAGCCATAAAGCTGTCACCGGCCACCTGCCGGCCCCGCCCCCTCTCGGGCAGACCCATTAGCCTAGAGAAAAAGGGGGAGAAGCCGAGGGGGACAATAAACAGACTCGCCCGGGCCCTAAGCGCTCCCAGTGGTCTGGCCCCGTCCCACCGCGCTCAGGTAGCGGGACGAGAGGGAGGTTTGCGGGGAAACCCCGCACGCAAGCAAGCAAGCAAGCAAGCAAGCAAGCAAGCACGCAGCCCGTGACTTCCCCCCCTCTTCCCGCAGGAATAATCTCTCCCGCCGAGCCCTGCGGGTAACGGCGCCGTTAGCGGTGGCCTCGCGCATGCGCCCTTGTTCGCTCCTCCGGGTCCGTGCGAAATGGCGGCGGCGGTAGCGGCTTCGCGGAGCTTCGCGAAGCGCTGGCTGTGGCCGGCGGCGCGGGCGGTGAGTGCCTGTCTTCGGCTCATTTTGCCCTGTACTGCCCTTCCGCGCCCTCCTGCCGGCGTTCCGGCGGAGGGGGAGGGCTCAGGCCTTGGGGTTGGCGCGGAGAAGCCCCTCGGGAGGGAGATGGGCTGGCTGGGCCTGGGGGCCCCGCGCGTCTCCCGCCCCCTCCCCACCACCGCAGCGGGACAGCGCGTCCGGCCGCAGCCCGGCCCGCCCTGCCCCGCAGCGTGGTGTGCGGTGGCCCATAACGGCTGTCTCCTCTCTGACCTTGGCCGGGGAGCACCCGGCCCGGGGCGGGGAGCCGCGGCTGGGCTGCGGGAGCTGAATAGTCCGGGCCGTCTGGGGCCTAGTGCCACTTCGCCAGGCTCACTCCCTCCGGTTCTTTTCTCGGAGCGGAGCCGTCCTTGCTGCTCATCTCCTGGGGCTGGTTATTGGGACGTAATTGGCGGTGAGCACGGCCAGGCCGCTTCTCTTGGCTTGGGAAGCGAACGCCGTAGCCTTAGGCCGTGAGCAAGCTCCCCGAGGGACAGAGGGAGGCAGCGGGTATGGGATGTGCTGGGGAAAGGCCCTGGGAGAGTCTGGCAGGTGCAGCGCCTTCCAGTCCCAGCCCCTGGGCAGAACGGTTACCGCTGGCTCCTTCTGGACCTGCGTGGGAAGCTGGTGTACATGTGCATGTTGCTTAAGTCTAGCTAGCTGTTGCTCCCACAGCTTAAAGGTCTGGCAGTTTTGTTGTAGGTAATTGGTAAGCAATCCTTAGTGAAGGCTTCTTGTTCTCCATGGTGAAGTGGGAGTTTTCAGGCAGGCTGTTTATTCTGAAGGAAGGAAAAAAAAAAAAAAAGGGCCAATTTCTTCTGGGGCTTCAGGGCATAACTACAGTTTATAGCTCTTGGGTGGTTTTTTGGTGTTGTTTTTTCCCCTCAGTCATTTGTACTTTCTTTAAGCAATGCTAAGTATGTACAAACCTGTTTGTTGTGTGCTGTCTTTACATACAGTAAAGATTTTATTTGAATTGCTTTATACAATAAACGAATGTATTGTTGTTTACCTACAAGAAGTAGTTTATTGCAGTAAAAAGAGCTGTACTACTGCTAGAACAACATTTTGGAAACAAGCAGTAGTAGTATATACTAGAGAAAGTGCGGCCACTACGTTTTAAGTAAGAAGTGTAGCCTGCCATGTCAGTAGAGTTTTGCTAGTCTGATTTTAGTTGCACTCAGGGCTCTGACAGCAGTTTTGCTGCAGAGAAGACACCTCACTTTAGCTTGAGCTGTAATTGTTGGGAGAGCTGTTTTGCAGATGAATTACATCTGATACTTAGGTTTCATCTGGCCGCTGGTGAACTAATTGATCTGATTCTGTATATGAAATATTAATAAAGACGATTAATACAGGAATTAAGAGGGGCATGGAGATGCCCCAAAGCATGATAACGCAGCAGGGAGGAAGAGGGAGGGTAACTTCCTGGAGGAGGCTACTAGTAGAATTCCTTATGAATAGCTGTTAAGACTGATAAAGATGGCTGTAAAAAACAGAGGTGTGTTAGCAAATATGATGACACATTAGATTCACTGTTATGCAAGAAGATAATTTGAAGGAAGTAATATGAGAGATGATAAAACTAGTTTGAGGAAAGTGTACTGTAGTTCTCTTCAGGGATCGGGGAAGAGATGGACACTTGAGGGTGATAATGACACATTGCAGGCTGTTCTGTCAAAACATTTTTTTTTTATTGTTTGGGTTTTTTTTGTTTCTGGATATGAATGTAGGAAAGCCAGAACTTCATTGCATGTCACTCTAAAATATGTTAATACAATATTCTTGTGTATGTAGTATCAGTGGTAAGTAAAGGTTTGTTATAAATGTAGGGTAGCTGAGAATGCTGAAAGTCTTCCTTGTGCAAACATTTTTTCTATGATAGTTGTCTTGACTTCTTTCCGTAGTGGCCAGCGGCATGCCAGACTCTTGCACGGAACTTGCACTTCACAGTCTATGGAAAGAAAAATGCTTCTACGAAGGTTTCTGATTCGGTATGTTTGTACTTTTTACTGTTAGGTAACAAATTAGATAGTACACGTAATGCTTGAGATATGAAACAGCTGGGTCTTGGCTTTTAGTGGAGTGTTGTGTTCAAGTACGTTGTGAGATTGAGTTGCTGAAATGCGTGGATTTTTTTAATGATAGTTTCCACCCAAGAGGGTACCTAACAGTTGTAGCATTCACTGCAATAATCTATTGAGGACATTAAACGTATACTGCTTGTGTCTCCATGAAACTTAAGTTTGACCTAGCCTGAAATACTTGTGATCATAACAAACTCATTTGTTTTTCCAGATTTCTACGCAATATCCAGTAGTGGACCATGAATTCGATGCAGTTGTTGTGGGTGCAGGAGGAGCAGGTCTGCGGGCTGCATTTGGTTTGTCAGAGGCTGGATTTAATACAGCATGTGTTACGAAACTGTTTCCCACCAGATCTCATACTGTTGCTGCACAGGTGAGAAATGAAGTAGAATAAATGTTTAAAAAATGTCTGCTGTCAGAAAGCTGATTAGGATATGCACATGAACATCACCTTTCAAGGCCATGCTTCCTTTTATAAATATTGCATGTTTAGTTGAAACTATTTTAGTGTTACACAAGATAACAGCCCTTGTGAAACTGATAAATTGCACAGGTTTTTCACAACTACGTTAAATCTGACTTTACTGTATTTCTTGTACACAGAGACGTAAATGGTATGTGATTTTTAACAGAAATGAGGAAAACTATACTTCAGTAATGTAATTCCAGGAAAATGGATTTTCATTTTCAGGGAGGGATTAATGCTGCTCTGGGAAACATGGAGGATGATAACTGGAGGTGGCATTTCTATGACACAGTGAAGGGGTCTGATTGGCTGGGTGACCAAGATGCCATACACTACATGACCGAGCAAGCCCCGGCTGCGGTGATAGAGGTGAGACCCACTGGAATTGATGTCAGCTATAAGTATTTATTACAGACACTAGCGCCCCAAGATATCTCCTTACTTAGGAACATAGTAAAATAACTTACTGGATTGTAATGCACAAGAGTTTCTGATGCTTGTATTTGGCTTCAACAGCTGGAAAATTATGGGATGCCGTTCAGCAGAACTGAGGAAGGAAAAATCTATCAGCGTGCATTTGGTGGACAGAGCCTTCAGTTTGGAAAAGGAGGACAGGCTCACAGATGCTGTTGTGTTGCAGACAGGACAGGACACTCACTGTTACATACTCTGTATGGCAGGGTAAGCAGCTGTGAAGTAAACTTAGTTTGGGTTTTTGTATTTGCAATTAATGCTTCCCCCCCCCCCCC